>CM021107.1:121624815-122053979 GCA_007115665.2 Sequoiadendron giganteum | reverse complement strand
ATATGGGGGATAGTGGATGGAATGTTGGAAAGTGTATGGATGGAATCATGGAGTAGATGTGTGATGGGGGAATGTGTTCAGGACCAACATTGGCACATATGGTGGGGGATGTGAAAGGATAGGGGGATGAATGGATGGAGAGTGTGGATATAATGGAGGAGTTGGGATAGTGAATTTTGGGACATACGAACCCAAAATAGATTTTGGAGATGGAGGATGTGAATGATTTCTAGTCAGATTAGCAACTTTGGATGTCGTTATGGATTTTTTATTTGAAAGCACTACATCTTTTCTCTTGCGAATCCACATGGTTTTGATTTTTCCTTTGGTGGACCTTTGTGGCCTTTTAGATGGATTTGGATTTTGGATTGTATTTTATTTTTTTCAACATGCCTTTTTAAGGGGACATGAGGATATTTAGATTCATGTAGATACTTGGATTTATGCATTTTTTCTTCGGCATCCAAAGTTCTCTTAATAGTAATGGGATGGGTATGAGGTGATGGAGGGGTGCCTTTTTTGATCCTGATCAGCGATTATGAATTTAGGATTCTTATGATGTGTGCTAGGGACAGGTGATGGATGGATGAGAGGATGAAGAGGATAGGATGGAGGAGGTGATTTTGGAGTATAAGGGCCCAAAATGGACATTGTATATGGAGGATACATGAGGGTTGATGGAGGGACATAAGGACCCAAAATAGATGTAGTAGATGGAAGGACATAAGGACCCAAAATGGACTTAGAGGATGAAGGAGGAAGATGGACAGTTGTTTTGAGGTAATATGATGGAGAAGGGGGGATAGTGACAAAGGATTTGGTAGAGCGATGGTAAGTGCCTCTCATTCCTTTGGAAGAAGCTCGCTTAGGATGTATGGAGGTTGTACCAACATATTTGGATTGTGATTCTTGGGAGATATATCCAAGACCTTGTGTTCTTGGATATTCTTTGACATGGATGGGCTCTAAAATATGTTTCTCATGAAGGCCTAAACCTTTTCCTTCATAGTTCATGTTCTTGAGAATGTGATCTATAGTAGGGTACGTATTCTTTTGGAAGCATGATGCGAGTCCATTAGCAGGTGGAGGAGGAAGGGTAGTGCATATACTTTTTTTTTCTTCTGCAAGAGGAACACCATGGATGAGTGTAATGTTACCAAGGTGATATAAAAGTGGTGTTGGGGTGGCAAGGCTAAGCGATGATGAAGGATCATGAGATAGAGAGGATGGGATGGCATTATCTTGATTTAGAGGGGTGAGTGACAAGGGATTAGGAGAGGGGTTCGGTGGCATGATAGGATCTATATTTGTGGAAGTGGGTGATAAGGGCTCATGAGATGGAGTGATTGGGATTTGAGTGTAAACGGGATCATGGGATGGAATGGATGGGGGACTACGATCTTGAGGTGGAGTAGATAGGATGGTAGGATCTTGATGTAGGGAAGGGGATATGTTGGTATGCTTTAGATCAAGCTCTTGGCATGACTCTTCTTGTGTGGTAGGAATGATGATGGAGGATTATTGGAGGGACTCCTCAAGTGGGGGATATGGAAGGATGGAGGAGTCATGCAGGTCATGGGGTGGGATTTTGGTGATACTAGGACTAGGAGGAGTGGATTGGATTTTGGTTTCTTCACTAGCTTCAGTGGTTCTAGGAGTAGAAGATGGGGATTCAGTGGATTTGATGGTTTGGATGGTGCTAGGAGTGATTATAGGGGTGATAGACATAGGATGGGGAAGAGCCTCATCACTGATGACCGCACATGATAGAGTGGAAGGGCATGGTTCCACAACATCAATATATTGATTTGGGGATTTCTCTTCTATCATGTGTCCTTGGATGACATCTGAAATGAGATATTGTGAAATTGTAGGTTTAGGTGGGGAGATGGGAATGGATGGAGGATTACAGATAGGTGGAGGACTAGGATTAGAGATTGGTGGATTAGGATTAGATGAGGGGATAGAATTGGATGGAGGACTAAAATTAGAGATTGGCGGATTAGGATTAGATGAGGGGATAGGATTGGATGGAGGACTAAGAGGAGGTGGAGGACTAGGATTAGAGATTCATGGATTAGGATTAGATGGGTGGATAGGATTGGATGGAGGAATAAGAGGAGGTGGAGGACTAGGATTAGAGATTGGTGGATTATGATTAGATGGAGGATTGAGGTATGATGAATTGGAGGGGGATTAAAATATAATGCGATGAAGGGGGCAATGATATGGGAGGATGTGGATGGTGAATTAAGATGGGAATATGTGGATGTTGGACTAAGGTAGGAAGATGTGGATTTTGGATTAGGGTGAGAGGATTGGGATGGTGGATTAGCATGGGAAAATTGGGAGGAAGGATTAGGAAAAGAGGTCATGGGTGGTGGATTAGTATAGGAGGACATAGATGGAGGATTAGAATAGCAATATGTGGATGTTGAATTAAAGCGGGAAGATGTGGATATGGAATTAAGGTAGGGATATTGGGATGGGGGATTAGAAGGGTATGTAGATGAAGGAGATGATGGATATGTGGATGTTGAGGATACTGGATATCCCTTGTCAAATTTAGCATAAGGATTGTTATTAAGTGTGGATGAAGGTGTGATGGGATAGCTCAAAGTAATGACTCGATTTTGAGAGGTGGACAGGGAAAGATTGCTAACAATGATAGCATCAAGGGGATCTACATTATACTCATCTTGATCAACAAGACTTTTGTTATCATCATCAACATAGTTGGGATTCCCTTTGACTACTATTTTTGGTGGACTTGATGAAGGATAAGGATCCATGATGTTAGATGAGACAGATACAGATTGAAAAGATGGGAATAGATGATTAGAAGGAAAGAACAAATGATGAAAGATAAATAGGATGGATCAGAAGAAAATGGGAGAAGAGATATTAAGATGTGTTTCAATATCATGAGATCTCAGATATAGATGGACTAGAGCTCAAATTGGGATTCAGGTTAAGCTCAGATTGGGATTGGATTAAAACTCATATTCAAATTGGATAAAAGCTCAGATTAGGGTTAGATTAAAGCTTAGATTAGCATGATGGGATTAAATATTAGATAAAATTGGATTGGAGCTTATATTAGGATGAGATTAAAGCTTAGATTATAGTCCAGAACAGTCCAGGGTTGATAAGATTGAGAAAAACCAAAAATTAAAAATTTCAATTTTTTCGGTTTTTTCTATGTCGTAGTAAATCAAATTTTTGGAGGCCTTCAGAGCAAAATTTGGGGTTGAAACTTGCGTCGGCTAGTAAAATTGGTCAACCAAAAGCACACTATTTTAGGTATTGAATTAGTACTCTTGGAGGGCTTTCCGACGGTGTAAACGATTTTGAATTCTGAGCATCGAGTAGAAAGTTATAACCCCGACAAGTCAAGGTAAATAAATTCCTAGTTTTTTTAAAAAATTGGATGGTTTGGGGATGAATAGGAAGAGGAGGAATGATTGGATTATGATTTTGGACTAAGGAAGATGTAGGCTGATTCTGGCATGAAGGATTGAATCTTTGGATTTTGTATGGGAAGCGAATTCGCCTATGTATGTAACAAATTCGCCTATCCAGGGAGAAAATTCACCCCAAAATAGTAGTCGGGATTTCCCACAACAACATATTCAACGAAACAGAAAAGTAGGATCACCCCTAGGAGCAAATTCGCCCAACTAGGAGAGCAAGATTGCCTAAAATAGAAAATTCTCCCAAACATAAAAGTAGGATCACCCAAAATAGTAATCAGAATCGCCCAAAATGGAAAATTCACTCAAACATAAAAGAATGATCACCCCTAGGAGAAAATTCACCCCAAAATAGCTACAAGTTTACCTAAATAGTTGGAAAATTTGCTTGAATAGCTAACAAGTTTGCCTAAATAGCTGAAGACACTGAAGAACCAATAGATGCAACCATAGAATAGACAAAGTGTGACTGAAGAATAGGCAAGGGTGACCTTGAGGATTTCCTAATGGTATGATAACTACAACTAAAAATATTCAAACGGAGAATTGGATGAAGAATGAGATAAGATTGGAGGAAATGGACACCTAAACAGACCTGAACGAGACCCCAAATGGAGAATAGGATAGTAAAACGAATGAATGGGTCCAACTAAATAGATCCAAATTGAGAATCAGATGGAAGATAGAACCACCAATGGACACATGGATACACCCAAAGCGATCTGAATGGGGACCAGGATGAAGAATGGGACAAAAAATGACCAAATGGACATGAAAATAGACCCGAACAAGGTACCGAATGAGGAACAAAAGGAAAATTCACCCCTAAGGTAGGTTTGCCCCTGTACTAAACAAGTTCGCCCATGTACTAAGAAAGTTGGCCCAAGAAGGTGTAAAACTTGCCCAAGTACAAGGAACAAGCGATTTTGCTAAGGGGGATGCCGAATAGGACTAGAATAGGGAAGAAAAATCACCCTCGAAGGCAAGGGGGACTATGGAAAAGGAAAAAAAGCATGGAAAATAATAGATAGAAGGACAGACTGAGTCAATCAAAAATAAAAGCATTGGTATTGCATAAAGAAGACACTCCAAGCAACATGATCCTAGGATTAGTGAAAGATCTCTATCTAAGCTGAACAAGGCTATCTCGTGAGTCCCCGATATATGCATAGTACATGGGGCACAATTGTTAACACCAACCCATCACAAGTGTGATTTGGGAGCCCCAACAAGGTACTGGAAATTCGAACCAACTTTTTGTGTCTTATCTAGGTATCACCCTAGCTTCGACACTCCACTAGACAAAACAAGACAAGATTAAGGTACAAATTTTGCTCTCCCCCCTTTATATGCCTCACTGGTAACATGTGGCTTGGATCATCCCCCGGGTGATGAAATCCTAGGTAGGTCTCACTAAGGGAAGGAGACACTAGACATCTCGGTTGTTCCCTAGGCTCACACGTAGCACAAGGGGAGAGCTTAGACGCACTAGCACCTCCTAGGTGGACTCAACTAGGAAAGAGTGAGCTATGATTTCTCATCACCCAGGATCACCAAGTGGTGCAAGGGGAGTGGATACATCAACAACCCGCTCACAAGAACAACAAACAAGTGTAAATTGACCCCCTAATTAAAGCTATGTGTGCCTAGCTAGTATTGAAAAGAAATAAACAAACTACCTAAAGTTCTGGGATTGATCATTCTGCAGAAAATGTGTAGGTTCGAACCACCGGTCATGGATGGATGACGCAAGGACACTCACAAATAGCCAAGTTAGTAGATTAGTATTTGAAAATACAAGTAAATCGACATAGAAAATGGAAGAGTAGAGTTTCATATTCACCTCAAATTTGCCTCTATGTAAGGCAAGTTTTCCCATTCTACTGAGACAATTCACGCCTTTGTAAAGTCAACTTCACCCTTCTTTCAAGGTAGGTTTGCCCCTATGTAAAGGCAGGTTCGCCCCTCTAAGCATATTCACCTCTCTATAAAGGTAGGGTCACCCCTCTTAGTAGATTCGCCTCTCTGTAAAGGTAGGTTTGCCCCTTTGAGCAGATTCGTCTCTCTATAAAGGTAGGTTTTCCCCTCTAAGAAGATTCACCTGTCTGTAAAGGTAGGTTCACCCCTCTGAGGATATTCGACTCTCTGTAAAGGTAGGTTCGCCCCTCTGAGCAAATTCACCTCTCTATAAAGGCATGTTTTCCCTTCTGAGCAGTTTTGCCTCTATAACTGCAATCTGGACTTCCAAAAGTCAAACAATAGAGAACGTGAAAGAAAACACCTGTGATGTGGATCCCACTGAGCATGCCAGAAATGTGTATAGGTGTTTTTAGCAAGCCTAAGGTGCAAAACTAAATGAATTGCAAACAAGGAAAGCACAAACATCACCTCAAGATTAGGCCTAAGTTAAACTTGAACAAAATACAAAAAAATGAGTGATATTACCTTAACCAAGTTGATTGGTTAATTGGCCTTGTTGTTCATTTGATTTGTGTGCTCCTAGATTGATTTCAATAGCATAACGACTTGTAAATGCTTGATCTAGATGTAAGAATGGCTATGGATGCAAGGATCATTAGAGAGGAATGAACTTGAATGCTTGAATGTGGTTGTGAAAATGGCTAAGTGTTAGCCATTTAGCCAAGCAGAGATGAATGAACGGTCCATATTCATTCTTGGCCAAGGACAAGACATCGAGGGTGGAGATCAAAAGTTCACCAAAAAGAATTAAAAATTCCCTTCGTAATGTGCATGGGGAAGACAAAAGTTATAAAATATTCCTTGGGAAACCTTGGGTGAATAAATGGAATTTAAAATTCCATTGGAAAGGACATGGGGATTGTAAATGGAATTAATAATTCCATGAAGGGTGTTGGAAGAATAGAATCGAATTAAAAATTCTATTGGGATGTGGGAAGAGTTGACTAAAGGGGGTTGATTAGACTAGTTGATGAAGGATTAGAAGAGAGTTAAGTGGTTACTGATGATTAGGAGCCAACTTGCAAAATTTGGAGGATGTGACACCTCCAAATCATGGATTAGGAATGTGCACATACCTAATGATGGGATTAGGAGATGAATTAGGATTAAGTGTGGATGGGACATAAAAGGAATTAAATAAGTGGGTTATTTATTTATTTCTTTGGGAGAAAGGGATAAAGGGATAAGATATTTAATTATTTAACTAAATACCTTAGGGATTTAGAGGATTTTAAGGATGTTGATTAAATAATAGTAACATTATTTAACTAATATGGATAAAGGATAAATTTGACTAAATGTAAGTGGTCAAATTTAGATGTCTACATTTTTTCCCTCTTTCAGATGGTGTTACAAAGTAGCATCGTTTCAAAGAAGATTAGAACATAGGCCCTGGAAGAAGATGGTTAGATTAGGGAAGATGCCCCAGTCGTGAAAGGAGTGAATAGGAAGAAGTGGATGAAAGGATAAGATGAATATTAGAGAGTGAGGATGCCCCCTCAAGAGGACATGCAGGTTCAAGAGAACATAGATGTGCTCTTGAAATGGATGAGATGATGCAAGGGTAGAAATGGGAAGATGATAGATAGAAGAGAGGAGGGTAAGATGAAGAGATAACATAAAGCACAAATGGATTCAAGGACAAATATGATGTTTCCCTAGTCAAGCTACAAGCCAAAATGGATTGATGAGGGATGGAGTTTTGTTAATGAGGGAATGATATATCCTAAAACAAAACAAGGTTAAGGAAGGATACATCCGAATGATGATGATGAGAGTGTTGTTGACGAGGGAAGGATACATCCAAAAACAACACAAGGATAGGGAAGGATACATCCTGATGATGATGATAGGGAAAGATACATCCCGATGATGATGAGGGTGTTGTTGATGAGGGAAGGATACATCCCAGAGCAACACAAAAGGATAGGGAAGGATACATCCCAATGATGATGGTGAGCATGATGGTGATGATGATGATGATTGGATCAAGGCTTATAAAAAGGTTGGGAACAAGACCAAAGATGTGATTAGATGATTTGTGCTAGCTTGAATGGATTAGGATTGGATTGAGATGTGATATTGTTGAAATGAATGAAGATAATGGGGAAAGATGCTTAGAATACAAAATCTATATTATGCTAAGAAGATTGAAGAGATGATAAAATGATGAGGAGGATGGATGAAAAGATGCTTAGAATAACAAATCTATATTATTGTAAGGAGATGGAAAAGATGATTATATGATGAGGATGATGGAAGTAGAGGGATGGAAATGGATAGGATATATAGATGAAGGAGAGTGTTGAAGGATGGAAGGTTTAGGGTGAATGGGTAGGGGGACTTCGATAGATGAAAGGATGGGAGATGGGAAGATAATGGATAGTAACCAAATCAAGAAATTTAATTGGTATGCATTATGTTGTCATATAATGAGAACTTACTTTGATATAGCATGAGATATTTTTCACTAGGGTATAAGGAACCAAGGTGACCTTGTATCACATACATAGGACTGACACAGCAAACAAAAAGGTTAGTCCAACATCCCAAAGCCACATGGTCTTTGGTAGGACCAATGTTGGAAAAGCACAAACACAAAGGATGCCCCAACATAACAAAAGGCCACAAGAATCTTAGTGGGTACTATGAGGGACAAGAAAGTAGACAAAAACAGACAAAAAGATCAAGATATGCCCCTATGTTGACCAGTCAAAGTGCACCATGATATGATGGATCATGGTGACCATGGGGAGGTATAATCGGTAAACAAAAATGTCAAAAGAATCAAAAGATCACAATCAAATTTAAAACATCCTTTGCCATAGGATCAAAAGGATGGATGAGATTGATGAGGTCTATTAGGAAGGAGGTATCCTGTTGAGACCAAAGATGGAGACTAAACTAAAAGATCAACATGATGGAGGATATCTAAAACTAACTAAACCTCCTAATAGTAATGACCTTTGTTTTTAAGTAGTAGCTAGGATAGGGATGTACGTTGACGAAAGGACAAGATGACAAGATGAATCAAACGAAAAGATGGTGAGACGTCAAGATGATGAGATGACAAGACAAACACACCCTAAAGACCTAGGGGCTTGAGGGTTGATCAAGGATCAACCTTGCCTACGTGAAAGCATAGAGCCCTTGTAGTTTGATAAAATACTAACAACCAACCATGGATAAAAGCAGAAAGAGGAAAATGGAGACCTCAATGGATGACCAAGAGTAGATGGACAAATGCCCTAGGGGAAGATCAAATGAGCGACCTTTCCTACGTGAAAGCATAGGGGAAACATAGTTCGACACAAGGCCAAAGACATACAAGGGACAAGAGATGATAAGATGACCAAGATAAAATGATACAATGGTGGAGCCGATATGATGACACAAGATAGACCCAATGGATAGGATGATGGATATACATAAGATGTGGATTATGTGAAGCTCAGGAATGGGATAATTATCTAAATCATCGAAAGATGAATTGGGAGGATGATAGGATGGATATATGAGTGATGAAGAGGGATAGGATATTAGAAAGATGTAGGAAATAGATAAGAGTGATAATAGGGAGATGAATGAAATTGGGTTGCATGGGGGTAGCCCATAGCTAGATACCAATGATAGGGGTGTAAGTGTGGAATGAGGTAAAGAACATAAATACACTTCTTAATAAGACATTATATCAAAGATGACTCAATTGAACTAAATCAAAGCAGTAATCAAATGAAAGCGTCATATTGTTCTCTATCCTCAAAGATTTATTAAATCTAAATTTCTATCAGATTGTTTAAGCAACTAAGACTGTTAAAATGACTATCTAAAGAATGAGATGATGATAATATAATGATAAATGATAAATCAATTAAACTAGCATGATACTGATGTGAGATAGATAAATGCAGCTCCAAGAGGCATCCATTGTTGTGAAGCCTGATTGTTGAATGCTTGATGTGTGAATGCTTGATGCTTGATGCTTGGGTTCCTATAGAGTAAGGGTGTAAAAGCTTGATTATCTGGATCCTTTTCTTGGTTCAATGAGGCTTTATTTATAGATTTCCTGGCTATAGAAATGCACAGGGAAAGCTTTGAGAGGCTTGGATTCAATCTAGAGGATTGAATGGTGAGAGATGGAGGAGATTGAGAGAAAGATGGAGATTGTCTCTACCCATGAAAACACCAGGCAAGAGAAGAGGAAAAATTGATGGAAGAAGATTGAGAGATCAAATTCCAAATTTCTCTCCAAAACTTTCCATGAAGTTTCACAGCATTAATTGTGACAAATTTAGACATAGATTAGACATGGGAAATCTAATTCATTTTTGAGGAAATGTAGATTGGAATATCCCTTTATGCTTAATTCAAATATTTTGATTTATTTAAATTAGAAAAGGGAGATAAATAATTCAATAAAACAAACTATAGGATAGTAGTTTATTAAATTAATCAAAGGAATATGGTAATTAATAAATAAATTGTTTTGTATTTATTTAATTAATTCGAGAATGATGTGATAGATTGAAATACGGATTTGATAATTAAATCGAACAAAGTATTTAATTTTGTTTATTTAATTAAGATGAATTTGAAAGTGAACTATACTAAATAAATATTTCTATTTATTTAAACAGTAGAGGAAATAGAATAATTAATCAAATAATTCGTATTTAATTAATCGGATGCTCTAGACCATTTTTAGGTGTATACATTTTTCCCTCTTCGAAGTGATGTGTTTACACATTGGTTCGAAGAATATTTTTGCTGCTACTGCTAGGATCGATGATATGAAAAAATAGTTCTGTATGCCCTAGACATGATTTTCAGATAATAATTTTCATGTGCCCCAGACATGATTTTCAGATGATTTGATAATAATATGCCCCCTCGGGAGATAAATAAATGATTTGATGACTTTTAGAATTTTTTTCAAAAATTTATGATTTTCTGATGATTTGATGTGTTTCGATGATGAAATAATTTATCTCCCGACAAAATGATGAAGAAATGAGTCCTCTGATGAATTTTAATTAATTGCATCGATAAAATTAATCAAAATGTTATAAAAATCCCCCAAAAATACCTTTCAAAAATTACAAATAGTGCTAAAAGGTTATTTTCAATTCATTATTTACTTTTTGAGTTCAAATTTCCTAGTGATAGAGACATTTATGCCAGTTGGAGCAAGATGCCAATTCCTTACCACACTCACTGATTCGAGCGTGTTCGATGCCACAGATGGCCACCTGCGTATGGACCTCCGGTATGTACCCCTTGACCTCCTCGTAATTCATGAATTTCTATTTTTTATGCATTTTAGGTCCTAGGCGTGTCTAGGATAGTTTCAGTGCTTTGAAGCCGTGTTGTAGCGCTTACATCCCAATGTAGCGCTTCTGGTAAATTGTCTAGCACTTTGAGTTTTAGCGCTTGCATTTAAAACTCTAGCACTTCCAGTCGGTAAAGTAGCGCTTAGGAGCCTAATGTTAGCGATAATGAAGCCGGATTTTAGCACTTTGAGATTTTTGGCGCTTTTAAGGTCTGATCTAGCGCTTTGGGTAAAGTGGCACTTAGACAGCCTGTTTTAGTGTTTTGATGCAGAAAAGTAGCGCTTCAGAAGCCTGTTTTAGCGCTTCGGAGTGCTGAAATAGCGCTTTCATGGTTTCAGTGCTTTGGGTCCTTGTTTGAGCGCTTTTAGGTGATAAAGTAGCACTTTTGGGATTTAGCACTTTTGATGACTGTTTTAGTGCTTCCATGATAGAATTGAAGATTTTAACTTATTAAACTTTGATTATGTCAATTCCGATCATGTCCATTCTTCTGATTGGTATGATTGACAATCCATAGTCTTGATGTTGGATTCGATGATTTAAATAAGACTAACTCTCATGATAGGCAAGAAGAAACCCCATTTATTGATGATCCTCATGATAGGTGAGGACATGATTCAATATCTGATAAATCTCATGATAGGCGAGATCTAGATAATTTTTTGATGAACCTCATGATAGGCGAGGTTTGAGTCAATATCTGATAAATCTCATGATAGGCGAGATCTAGATAATGTTTTGATGACCCTCATGATAGGTGAGGTTGGATGTTCGCCTATGAATTTTGATTGAAAATTCATACCAAAGCTTTTGGAATAGACTTGATAGTAGAATGACATTTGATTCCTTGACATAGTTTATTGATTGTAGATTGTTTTGTTATGATGATAGGAGGATCTGGGTACTCTCTAGACGCATGAGAGATTTCCACAGACTACAGATTTGATCCCACATTTGACACCGGATGAGCTCCAGGTGATAGGCTAGTGTGGCCTCACGAGTTTACTTGACATGCCCCAGATTAGGATTAATCGGGGTTTGTTGACCGCACTGGCTGAGAGGTGGCATAGCGACCACAACACCTTTCATTTACCTACCAGTGAGATGACAGTCACACCAGAGGATGTGTGGTGTATCTTACGCATTCCGTTCATGGGGGACATAGTTACATATGACTCTCATGGGACCAGTAGCAGAGATGCTCTCCATCGAGTATTTTAGGATCAAGATATTGAGGGTCCTAGTGTTCGATGGCAGAGGATCGTAGACTCTTATGTGACACTACCAGTAGTGCTAGTGAGATTTATTAGAGGATTCCTTTGCCTTGATCTCAGGTCAAAGGGATTCCGTGTTGGTTGGGGTAGGACATTGGAGAGTATGTTGGTACATGGTACCAGATATGCGTGGGGGATGTGCATGTTAGCACATCTCTATCATGATCTTCATTCCATTGTGTACTTAGGTGCATGTAGTATATCCACAGGGGTGACCCTATTACAGATATGGGTTTGGGAGCACTTTGCTATTTGTCAGTCGTTTCCCATTGCAAATAGACCAGCTGGTAGGCCATATGTTTTCTGATATAGTAATCGATTTACACAAGCTCGGATGGGAAAATTAGAGCATTGGAGACGAGTGTTTGATGACACAGAGATAGTGATATGGTGCCCCTACCTTGACTGTGAGGAGTGGGAGGAGGATGGTGCAGTATTGGGCTTTTTGTGTGATTCTATGTATCTCATTGGCCAGACTCCTTTTGTACTTCAGAGATTTTTTCTTCATCGGGTTTATAGACAATATGGCATAGTTCAGTGTATGCCATAGGGGGTAGCTCACTACGCCAGGCGACGCATGGATATTCTAGATTGGGGTCCCACATTGTCCTATGATGTTCTGGTTGAGGGATACAGAGTGTTATAGCCATCTCCGTGGGACATGCGGAGAGACATATTAGAGGTATCCGTTACAGAGGATTATGCAGCATTCTTGGCCTTGGTCCCTCATCCTCGTATTACTATCCCTGATGAGCCAACACCTTTACCAGTAGAGGAGGATGTGGCAGAGGATGTCATCGGTGGGGAGGGTGATATCCTAGCAGATAAGAGCTCAGAGAGCAGTAGTTCAGATAGTGAGGATAGCAGCAGCAATGATAGTGACGGCAGGAGTGGAGGATATAGAGGACCAGGTCTAGACATTCACAGTGCTCCCTCTTCTAGTAGGCCTCGTAAGAGGTAGGTAGTGACAGTGCCAACAATAGGGCAGCAGAGACAGGTAGCTGGGCTCCAGGAATAGGGCCAGACTTTGTAGGCACAAGTTCAGACACTGCAGGGGTAGTTGGTACAGGCTCGGGGCATGGTTGTGCAAACACAGACATAGATGCAGACCCAGGCACAGACTCATGCACAGGCCTTAGCATAGGTACAGGGGCAGTTAGCTGGTATGTAGACACAGGTTGATACCCTGACAGCTAAGTGAGACAGTGCTTGGTAGATTGCTGAGAGGGCACAGGAGAGAGCCGAGACCCTACAGAGAGTGGTTGATGGCACCTCTATAGGTGATTATATGAGAGAGGTTCTGTGGGCTACCCGAGAGGCCAAGTTTTACAGAGGTTGGTATTATGATGTAGTGCCTGCCGAGCGCCGAGTCAGTTATGCCCCATCAAGATCTGGGTGGACTCATCCATGGACAGTCAGTGAGGGGGTGACACAACCTCCACGTAGAGATTCGAGAGATCCTAGTCCGTCTGGAGATGCTGGTGGTACAGGTCCTATTGGGCTTGCTCATTCTGGTAGTAGCAGGTCATAGAGGCTATTTTTGATCCTCATTGATGTATTTTATGATGTACCTCTTTGTATGATGATGTATTTTTATGTCCGACGTCATTGTATACTTGACATTTTTGATATATATATGAGATGCATTTGATATGATTATGATGATGGCTTCATGATTTCTATGTGATGGATGTTTTTACATGCTTTATGTGATGAGTTTATTCTAAATGTGATGATGTTAATGATGTTTTATTTTAATGTAATGATGTAATGATGTATGTTATGGATGGATAAATGATATGTGGATATATGATGTGATGTATGGATTCTAAATGATGATTTATATGGAAATGATCTTATGATGGACGATCTTTGATGGGTGTAATGATGTGATTTTATTATTTTTAAATGTATGGATACATGATTGTATCTATAACATAATTTTAATGATGATGTAATGATGTTTTATGATGTAGATGATAAAAGATGTGATGAAAGTGATGATGTAAATGCACGATGTATTTGATAAATGAATGTCTATTATGATGCAAAATGTGTATGGATGATGAAAATTTTAATGATGAGATAATGATGCAAATGATGATGCTATATGTTTTTGATGATGCAAAACAGATGTCATTTTACAGCCTTTTTGTGCTTGGTATCATCATAGAGCTTTTATTGAATTTTGAAAGTTAATACAAGCGTTGATGGTTGTGTTAATCCAATGACAACCTGAGTACTTCTTTCATGATTTTTGATATTGCAATCGAACAAAAGCATCGAGGTATAATTTAAACTGAGATGACGTGAGCATTCATTGTGTAAACATGCAAAGATTATCATTTGAGTGTGTGAATTCTGAATGTCATCGGTGATACATTTGCATAGCACATCCCTCGACAATTCACACATTTATATGATTATCGCACATACAACAGACAATAAAAATATCATTATTTTTCCTTATTCCTCTAGTTCAATACATCATTGAGTCACTCTAAAGAAATGATAATCAAAAAGTATAATTGATCCATTGTTCACTTAGAGTGTTTCATTCATTTATCAGATTTTAGATCATCCATCTTGATTTTGACATGTTTTTGGATTTTCGAGATTTTTGACCAAAGACCTAACCTACCAACCTATCTTAGGGGTCTCAGGGGCTGATTTAAGATTAGCCTTTCCTACGTTACACATGCAAAGATCACGTAGTTCGACTGACATAGACCTATGTTTTTGGATTTTTCCTTTTCAGAGTTTCCTATTTGACATGTTTTTGGATTTTTGATAAGGATGGTTGATTCTTCTGACAATGATTGAAATTGCGTTTTGATCTTTGTTTTTGATTTTCTATCACCAGATGCAATTGATACGTTTGGATTGCCCCTAGATTTCCAGATGTTGCCCCCAAGCTATGGAGTTATATGTTGACCATGTGACATGACTTGATAGTGGATGTAATGATGGCCAGATGAATGATATGATATGAATTGATACCGACCTTCAGATGAATGATCCTGACATATATCCAAATAGATGGGAAAGTTGATCTTAGAATCACATATGACGCCTGTTTCTAGGTTTTCACCACACGCTTTGATTACACCCTTTGTATTTTTCCTATTTTTCCCTTTTTTTGTATTTTCTTGTTATTTTTTTTATTTTTTTTTGTATTTTTGTGTTTGCCAAGTTTTCACCAAGGAAACAATTTTCAGAATTTGCCCCATGCACTAGGAGACTTTAAGCGTAGAATTTTCTGAGATGAATACTATTGATAGGTTCATCAAACAGATCCCCTTCTGATGTCGATAGTTGATATGCCCCTGATCCATACACTGATATGACGACAAACGGACCAAGCCAGTTAGGCTCAAATTTTCCTTTCTTCTCCTTGTCCTGTTGATTCCTAGGGTTTTCCTTTAGTACCAAGTCACCAACCTGAAAGACCCTTGGTTTCACCCTGTGATTGTAACTTCTTGACATCCTTTATTGATAAGCTGTTAAATGATATACAGCTTGTTGACGATGCTCATCTAGCAATTCTAGTTCCTGCAATCTAGATACCCTATAATCTTCATCTGAAATGATACCTCTGAGTGATACACGAAGAGATGAAATTTCAACTTCAATGGGCAATATGGCTTCTGATCCATATACCAAAGCGAATGGTGTAGCTCCCGTTGGTGTTCTGATGCTTTTTCTGTAGGCCCATAGTTCAGGATTGAGTTGAACATGCCAATCACGTCCAACATTGTTAACCGTCTTTTTGAGAATTTTGAGTATGATTTTGTTTGAGGCCTCTGCCTGGCCATTCCCTTGAGGATAGTATGGTGTTGAAAAACAATGTTGGATGTGGAACTTATCACATAGCTCTTGAACATCTTGATTTTTGAAAGGTCATCCATTATCAGTGATAATAGGTTGAGGGATACCATACCGACATATTATGTAGTTCAAGATGAATGAGGAGATTTGTTTCCTAGTGATGGTAGTAAGAGGTACTGCTTCTATCCACTTCGTGAAGTATTCTGTAGCCGTGATAATGAACTTGTGTCCATTAGATGAAGATAGATGTATTTTTCCTACCAGATCTAGGCCCCATTGACAAAAAGGCCATCTTGATGTGAAAGGATGCAGTTCTTGTGCCGGTGCATGAATCAAATTACTATGAACCTGACATTTGTGACATTTCTTGAAAAAATGATGATTCTTTTTCCATGCTCAGCCAATAATAACCTAAACGAAGGAGTTTCTTAGCTAAATTCATTCCACTCGAGTAAGTACCACAAATACCTTCATGAACTTCTCGTAAGGCCATTGCAGATTCATTGTGTTCTAGACATCGGAGTAGTGTACCATCAAGACCTCGACGATAAAGGACATCTATGATTAAAGTGTGTCGGGCGGATTGACGAATAAAGTTACGTTTTTGATTCCTGGAAAGGTCAGGAGGTAGGATATCATCTTTCAGATAACCATAGGTTGTTTCGTATATGGAGGGTTCAGTGGCTTCTAGATGGCATATGGTAGTGGATTTTGATTGATAATAGGAAGGAAATGATACTTGTTCTACCATAAACTCATAACAAATACGCTTCTCAAGAAATTGTAGTAATGAAGCGATCGTAGCCATAGCATCAGCAGCTTTGTTCTCCACCCTTGGAATCTAATCAAACTTGATATTTTCAAAAGATTGTTTCAGATAATCTATTTCCTGCTTGTAAGGCATCAATTTTTCATCTTTGGTTTGATATTCATCATTGACTTGATAAATAACTAGTTGAGAGTCCCCATAGACCTGTAAATCTATGGATTTCCATTGAATTGCAATCTTGACCCCAATAATCAATGCTTCATATTTTGCCACATTATTGGTACATTGAAACATGAGTCTGTATGATTTCAGAATTGTGTGTCCTTGGGGGGAGATGAACAAGATCCCTGCTCCTGATCCTCATTGTGTATATGATCCATCAAAGTATAGTATCCATCGTTGGGGCATTGTAGTCATGATTTTTGCATCTGGGAATTCCATTGTCATTGGGCGATTATCCGGTAGAGGAGCTTCAGCTAGCTGTTCAGCAATTTCTTGTCCCTTGATTTCCTTTCTCTCAACATATTGAATGTCGAATTCACTGAGGAGCATAACCCATTTTACCATTCTACCTATTAAGGCAGCTTTACTTAGTAGATACTTCAAAGGGTCGATCTTTGCAATTAACCTGATTGTATGAGCCACCATGTAGTGTCTCAACTTTTGAGTAGCAAACACCACTGCTAAGCAAGACTTTTCTATGAAAGTATAGTTAATTTCATAGCCATTTAAAGTTCTACTAATGTAGTAGATAGCATGTTTTTTTCCTGTATTATCCTCTTGTGCTAAGAGTGCCCCCAATGAGATATCAGTTGTAGAAATATACAATATGAGGGGTCTCCCTTATGTTGGTGGTATGAGAACAGGTGGTGACAATAGATATTGTTTGATCTGATTGAATGTCGCTTCACACTTCTCATCCCACATGAAAACTATGTGTTTATGCAATAGATGATTGAAAGGATGACTTCTATCTGCTAGCTTGGAGATGAATCTTCTGATTGATTGAAGTTGTCCTTGTAGTGATCTGAGCTGGCTGATGTTTCTAGGAGGTGGCATCTCCATAATTGCTTTCACTTTTGTTGGATCCACCTCAATGCCTTTTGCTGACACAATGTATCCTAGTAGCTTTGTTGATGTAACCCCGAAGACACATTTCTTAGGGTTTAACTTGACATTAAATTTCTCCATCTGTGTGAAGACTTTATCTAGGATATGCAAATGTTCTTCCCTAGTAGTAGATTTCTCCATGAAAGTGTGCATCATATTATGGAAGATCGTAGTCATTGCCCTTTGATAAGTCGCTCCTGCATTCTTTAAACCAAATGGCATGACGTTCCAGTAGAAAGTTCCCCATGGACATGTAAAAGCCGTCTTTTCTTAATCCTCTAGAGCTATTCTTATTTGATTGTACCCAGAGAAACCGTCCATGATTGATAACATGGCATGCCCTGCCATCAAGTCCACAATGATGTCTATATTTGGAAGTGGAAAATCATCCTTCGGGCATGCTTTATTGGGGTCCCTGAAATCTATGCAGATTCTGATGCTATTGTCTAGCTTGAAAACAGGCACAAGATTTGATATCCATTCAGCATAATCTATAGATCATATGAATCAAGCATCCAGTAATTTCTTTAGCTCTGTTTTGACCATTAATGCAATGTGGGGGTGCATTTTTCTTAATTTTTGTTTAACAAGCTTGATTCCTTTTGGCAAAGACAAATGATGCATAAGTAGATTTGGATCTAAGCCTGGCATATCAAAATATGACCAAGCGAAGTTGATGCTTCTTTCTTTGCAGAAGTTGATAAATTTTGACCTCTCTTGATCAGTCATTGATTCTGCTAGATGTAGTACTTTTGCCTTCTCTTCTGTGCCAATGTCCACTGATTGTGTAGGTTCGACTAGAACTGATGATTGCTCATGATAGTGTTATGGGAGAGTGTCAAATCTTCCATCCTTTAGTGCCTTAGAAAGGTTTTCACTGTTGGATGCATTCTTTATTTTACTTTTTCCAGATCTAATGCTGCCATAGAATGGTTTTCACCATTAGATCTATTTTCCCTGTTGTTAATTTTGCAACTGGAAGATTTGACACCCTCCTGCTGAGTCGTATTGTTATGAGTAGTATGGATAGCACTTGTATTAGGTTCAGTATGACAAAGGAAATGCACGATAGCATCATCATTTTCAAATTTTGGTACAGTCAATGGTTTGATGGGTTCCCAATCAATAAGTTCCAGATGGATCAATGGCATGGTATCATCAAATTGATTTAGGTCAATGGAGGTAAGGGTGAGGACAGCAAGATCATCATAATTGCATTTGGGATATCAAGATCCATGATGGTACCCTCTTCAAAATCATCTAGTTCACTCAAATTCTATTCGTCCTCACTAGATTCATCAATATTTAGTGATTCCTCGACGAATGGTATAGACCCCGAGCCTTGGCCCTCCTCATCTGTAGGTGCATATTTTTGAATCACATCGACTGGAATATTAATGTCAAGTAGATCACAAGGTAATGCCCACTCATATTCATTTGAGTTTATTTTAGAACCTTCTCTAAAGTGAAGGATATTTTCCATAGCTGTATTTTTTTGCTCTTGCTTCTCTTCTTCAGAGTATCCTGGTCCTAGTTTTTCTTTTGTATAGAGAGTGAGAGGTGTGATAGATTCTGAGATTCCTTCCTTTCTTAACCCCAATGGTCCTTTTCCTTCATAACCCATCTTTCCAAGAATAGCCTTTCCTTTTCCATACTTGTCTGTGTTGATGCTAACATTTTTGATATCGGTCTCTGATGTTGATGTTTCTTCATCCTTGTATAGCCAATCCAGGATTGCTTTGTTGTCTGTTTCTTCTGCTATGGTTCTAGATTTTACAAATGTTTCATGAACAACTGTGGTAGGTACAGATGTTGGAGGTTTGATTAGTGATGGTTGACCATATTTCCTGGGAGATGGCATTAACTGTGATAAGTTAAGCTATTGCTCCATTGAGTACTATCCCATCCCTTTATCTGTCAATTGAACTTGCTTTTGAAATTTGTGTGATAGAGAAGTTTGTGTATCCAGTTTATTTGTCTCATCATGACTTGTTTCCTTTTATTTACCTTTCTTTTGTACCCACTTGGTAGTGATGCTTGGACTTTGTTTTTTCTTCAATGATGATGAACTTGAAGCTTCCCTGTTGTGAGGGACAAAGGTGTCTTGAGATATTCTTAATGTGTCACAATGTTGTGGGTGATTATAATTAGCAGCTATAGTCACCTCTTGTTCGTTTACTAGAAACTTCAGGCATTGATGGTATGTAGAAGGTACGGCCTACATTTCATGAATCTAGGGTCATCCTAAGAGTATGTTGTATGTCAATTCTCTATCTAATACTTGGCATGCTATATGCTTCATCACAGGCCCCACTTGAATGGGTAATACAATCAAACCTTTGGACAATCTTTCCTCCTCATCATAGGCTTTGATGGTAATTTTTTGTCGAGCATCAATAGCGTCTTTGGAATATCCTAGTGCACAAACTAATTTGAGGGTGCAAATGTTCAAACTAGCTCCCCCATCTATTAGAACTCTTTTAACAGGATGATTATGGATACAGACTTTGATATGCAATGTTGTGTTATGTGGATGGTTTAATGAGACATCATCCTATTGAGAGAATGATAGACAATGCGAGGTAGTAAAATGTCCCACCATAGCTTGGAATTGACAAACATCCAAATTATTTGGTACGGTTGTGGCCACTAATGCTTGTTCAAGAACTTCTTTATGTGATGGTGACAACTTTAGGAGTTCCAGTATTGAGATTTGGGTGGGGATATTTTGTAATTGATCAACAATACTATAATGAGATTGAGGCATAAATGCACATTGAGATCCTACTCCTTTTAATACTACCTTGGCTTGCCCCCTAGTTATGACATTTGTTGGTTGACATTCTTGATTCTCTTGGGGGGTGTTTTGCATTTGATTGATAATATCATAATTTGATGGAGGTGGAATTGCATGTGTGGATCCAATTCCCCTTAACATAAATTTTGATTGCCCCTGAGTCATGGCGTTTGCTAGTTGATGTTCTTGATTATCTCTGATTTTTAAAACATTGATTTGATTATCAGAGTTTTGCATGCTTGGGAGTAAATCCAAAGAGGTAACATTGTTGGTTTCATTTTCCTCAATGTTATTACTAACTGTATGATCATATTTGAATTGAGATAGACACAGGATTTTTGTGTTATAGACATGATTGGCATTATTCGCTTTGTTGTTTGATGATGATGCACCTTTGTCATAATTTGGCAGTGGATCTTTGAAGGCCGAATTTTCGTTGTTATTTTGAGGTCCTTCCACATACACTTTGTTGTTGTCCACCAAATCTTGTACTGCATGTTTCAATTCCATACAGTCATTTGTTTTATGACCCTTGTTATTATGATAGTTATAATAATCAACGTCATTCCACCATGATGGTTTGACTTTTGGATCCTAGAACCTAGCTTCCCGTGTAGTGAGAAGGCCTCTGGTAACTAGTTCCTTCATCATTGATTCCATTGATTGACCTAAAGGTGTGAACTTTCATCGATTTGATGGTTTTTGATATGGTAGTGTTTTTGCGCATTCGTTGTTTTGCATGGTATTTGACTGGACTTTTTGGTCACTGTTTTGATTGTTTGAAGAAGATGCAGTCAAGTTGAAAATTGGTTTGACATTTTGAGAATCACTTGTTGTTTCATTTGTGTTGCGATTCTTTTGCCAAATTTTTGGTTTATCATTACTTGAGTGTTGATTGGAGTAGTTATTTGATTTGTCATTGTAATGTTTGATAACTCCCCATTTCACTAATGCTTCCTCAATCTTAAGACCATTTTCTATGACTTTTTTGAAAGTGGGGGGACATTGTAATTCTAGCCTATAGCTCATTTCTTCTGTCAAGTTCTCAATGAATAATTTCATCTTTTCTTCCTCTGGAATAGATCAAGGATACCTAGCGAACAGTCATCGCCACCTTTGGAGAAAAGACAAGAATGTTTCTCCTTTATTTTGCTTTAAGTTGTAGAGATCCTTGATAGTAACATCATTTTGGATGTTGAATGAATATTGAGAGATAAACTTGTTAACAAGTTCCTCAAACATTTTGATACCAGGTTGTAGTTTTGAGAACCATTCCATACATGCACCTCCCAAACTTCTTGGGAATAACCTCATCAAATAACTCTCTTCTTGAGCAAACTCAAGACTCATTGTTTTAAATTCTCGTATATTATCTATAGGATCTGTTCGTCCATTGTACTTATCATACTTTGGGAATTCGCAATGTCTTGGAAAAGGTAGCAAACCAACTGTTGCGTCAAAAGGATAAGGACAAATATCCTGTATCGCATACCTTTTGTCATGTCATGTATCTGTTGTTGTAATAATTACATTTGTGAAGTTAAAGCAACAACTGAATCGATTGTTTTCATTGGTAGTGGTATTTCTATTTCATTTGTTTCAATTGCATCTTTCAGATGGTTTATATCAAAATCTTTTGGAAGTTTTTCCCTTGATTCGGCCAACATTAAAAGATATTTTTCCATGTCTTGTTCCAAAACTTTTTCCATAAACATGTGAAACTTGGGATCTTGTTGAGCCGCTTGGATTTCGTCTTGAGTTATTTCATTTTTGTCGTTGCCGTTTAAGGTGTTCCAAGAATTTTCTTCTGCCATAATTTTAGATGATTCAAACTCTTGTTCTAAGAGTCTCTATTTGTGAGATCTAGTGAAGATTGGCATAAAAATTTTTGCCCTTTCTTCTGAAATGTTGATCTTATGTGTGGGATAGTGTCAATTTGAACCTTTTTAAACAAAGTCGAATAAGATGACCAATCTTATTGATGAGACAATACTTGAAAAGTTAATTACTATACTTTGTTTCGTGATGAAGGATGTATTATCCTGATAATGAAACTTCAGTGTAGTAATTGATTGTGTAATTGATTTTGACACTTGTGATTTGCAAGATCTTGTTTCAGTTGATAAGTTTGGAAATTTGAATAAACCTTTCTGGTTTTGGTCCTTTGACAGTGATTTTGATGAAAATGTTGGTAAAATGATAGATTGATAGATTGGTTAAAATTTTAAACTCTCTATTTTAGAAGCGCTAAAATAGAGACCAGAAGCGCTATTTCCCAAAAGCGCTGGAACAGAAACCAGAAGTGCTAAAACAGGTGACCGAAGCACTATTTTGACCGAAGCGCCAAAACAGTGCCCGAAAGCACTAGAGAAAATAACAGAAGCGCTACTTCCCAGAAGCGCCGAAACAGAAACCAGAAGTGCTACAAAAATGGACAGAAGTGTTATTTTGCCAGAAGTGCTAAAATAACAACTGGAAGCGCTAAAACAGAGCCCGAAAGCATTGTTTCACAAAAGCGCTAGAACAGTGACCCGAAGCGCTAAAACAGGTTTTTTAGAACACTAAAAACAGGACTTTTTTAGATCTTCTACTATAAAATTTGATCTGGTCTTGTGGCATATTGTATTAGAGATTGTGGAAGATAAGAAGGATGAATCTGTTGACTACGGTTGTGGAATTGTGTGAGAGCTCTCCTCTGGAAGAAGGCTCGTGAATATATTGGTTCTACTGCGTAATCTAATGTGTGACCCCTAGCAAAATCATGATAGTGGTTGATAAAAGTTCTATGTTGTAAAAGAAGTATGCGATTTTGATACAAAAAACGTTGTGTTCTCAATTTGTTTCTATAACCGAGAGGTCTTTGGGGTTTTGTGACTTTGATTTTCCTCTTGACAAAGGTGGTGGACTTCCACTTTTGCAGCATGGATTTTTTGATTTGTTTTGACTTGATGTTTTTAGGATGATCTTTAAATCTGATTTAAATAAATTTGTGAAAACATGACAAGCAATTTTTGAATAAGTGTTTTAAAACTGAAAAGATTGTGTATGTTCAAAAATCAAAAATGATTTTTATTGATTTTGACGGGTTGTTTTAACATTTGTACACAAATCAAATAGACTCACACTTAAGGACAAGTAGGTCATCATTATACTCACATCCCACATCTTGCAATTACGTTGACTCACATAGTAGTGTCACCCCCTAGAGGGCGCCCATGTTTTTGTCATTGCTAGGTGCGTACTCAAAGTGACGAACGTAGATACCGAATCCCTTGAGCAAACAATCCTTGGTAATTATATGGTGAGTGTCTTAGGGGCAGATTCTTCCCTCCCCTTGCACCGTGAGTATGACAATGTATGGATACTGACTCGGCGAGAAACTACTCTATGGTTCGTAGATAGGGTTCTATTCGGTGTGGAAAATAAATAAACACCCTCAGGAGACCTCCCAATCTTTAGAACAAAGATTTTGGGGATGGTTATCTTGCCTACTACCATCAATTTGGACTTTCATCAATAAATTGCATTTTTTTTATAGTGGGTTGGATAACCTAGCTTTGGTTGTTCCCACTTAGGTCGTTCCCGTAGGGTGAGTACTTTTTCCCACTACGGCAAGCCTGCTAAAGGATTTAATAAAGCGTAAATGACATAAAAAAAAAGTGAATCTGGCACTTTGGTCACCCAATTAAGGGGAGAGCATAAGCCTAATCACTACAAGCACAGCATATGGATTTGTTATGTTTTAAGCCCAAAAAGAAAGATTCTTAATCTAAGTGAAGGTGTTGCTTCATTGAAATCATGATGTTCTTTTTAACTTCTACTGTAAGAATGTGATGACTATCCTAGGATTGATAGATTTTCTTTAGGAAAAACAAGAAAGTGACTATCCTAGGATTGATCAATTTTAAAAACTTTGAAGTGACTATCCTAGATTGATCAATTTTTTAAAACTTTGAAGTGACTATCCTAGATTGATCAATTTTATTCCAACTGTAAAAAAAAACGTAAGATCTGGCCACGGAAGCGTCGGATCCAGACTGTTTTTACAAAAGCATTGGAATATGGGACCAAAGCACTAGAATAGTTACATGAGGCGCTAAAACCCGAAAGTGCCAAAACAATGTACCAAAGCGCCGAAATTTGTCTTGGAAGCGCTAAATCACGATGCGCCGAAACAGTGTACCGAAGCGCTGAAGTTTGTCATAGAAGCGCTAAAACACCCAATGCGCTAGAACAATAACCGGAAACACCAAAACTCTGAAAGCACTAGAACAGGGACCGGAAGCACTGAAACTTTTAATGAAAGCACTAAAACCAATCACGCTGTAAATCTGCATAACAGTTTCTAGAAAAATTGTAATTTTGATAAAATGGGGTTAATGCCCCACAGTGGGTGCCAAATTGTAAGTGTGGAATGAGGTAAATAACATAAATACACTTCTTAATAAGACATTATATCAAAGATGACTCAATTGAACTAAATCAAAGCAGTAATCAAATGAAAGCGTCATATTGTTCTCTATCCTCAAAGATTTATTAAATCTAAATTGCTCTCAGATTGTTTAAGCAACTAAGACTGTTAAAATGACTATTTGAAGAACGAGATGATGATAATATAATGCTAAATGATAAATCAATGAAACTAGCATGATATTGATGTGAAACAGATAAATGTAGCTCCAAGAGGTAGCCATTGTTGTGAAGCTTGATTGTTGAATGCTTGATGTGTGAATGCTTGATGCTTGGTGCCTAGATTCTTGTAGAGTAAGCGTGTAAAAGCTTGATTATCTAGATCCTTTTCTTGGTTCAATGAGGCTTTATTTATAGATTTCCTGGCTGTAGAAATGCATAGGGAAAGCTTTGAGAGGCTTGGATTCAATCTAGAGGATTGAATGGTGAGAGATGGAGGAGATTGAGAGAAAGATGGAGATTGTCTCTACCCATGAAAACACCAGGCAAGAGAAGAGGAAAAATTGATGGAAGAAGATTGAGAGATCAAATTCCAAATTTGTCTCCAATTTGTCTCCAAAACTTCCTGTGAAGTTTCAAAGCATTAATTGTGACAAGTTTAGACATAGATTAGACATAGGAAATCTAATTCATTTTTGAGGAAATATAGATTGGAATATTCCTTTATGCTTAATTCAAATATTTTGATTTATTTAAATTAGAAAAGGGAGATAAATAATTCAATAAAACAAACTATAGGATAGTCGTTTATTAAATTAATCAGAGGAATATGGTAATTAATAAATAAAGTGTTTTGTCTTTATTTAATTAATTTGAGAATGATGTGATAGATTGAAATAGGGATTTGATAATTAAATCAAACAAAGTATTTAATTTTGTTTATTTAATTAAAATGAATTTGAAAGTGAACTATATTAAATAAATATTTCTATTTATTTAAATAGTAGAGGAAATAGAATAATTAATCAAATAATTCGTATTTAATTAATCGGATGCTCCAGACCATTTTTAGCTGTATACAAGGGGATTATGAAATGGAATAAGGATAGGGATGAATGGATGGATTGAGAAAGATGGGGAGATAGAAAGATGCTAGGATGGATGGATAGAGGGATAAGGATTTAGAAAGATGGAATGGGTTATTAGCTGGATAAATGAAGAGGGAGAAACAAATGAAGGAATGGAAAAGGACTAGTGGATGGGTAGATAGGAAGATATGGATTTAGAAGATGGAAAGGATTATATGATTGATGGACAGGAAGAGACAAATGAAAATAAGAAAAAGGACTAGTGGATGGGTGGATAGGAAGATAAGGATGAAAGGACATAAAAGGACTAGTGGGTGGGTGGATAGGAAGATAAGGATTTGGAAAATGGAAGGGACTACTAGATGGCTGGATAAGTAGATAAGGGGGGGGGAGATGGAAGGCATATGTAAATAGATGGATGATGTCCCCAAGGACCGCCATAAAGAAGTAAATGCCCCACTCTAGGTATGTCATGTGTGACAAGGGGATGGTAGCTAGTAGGATGGGTGGATATTAGAAAATAGATAGAGGTGGATACGATGCATGAGGGGGGATAAGGGATATGGCAACGTATGGATGAGGGGAATGTATGCCAAGAGATTTCCAAAGCATGCATATATGTGCCCCTGTCTTGATCAAGATCACAAGGAAGATGGAGGGACAAAATACAAATAGGATATGATGAATAGGTTGTAGAAGATAGGTGGATGTAGGAGATGGAGGAAGTGGATGCATAGATGGAAGTTGCCCCCAATTATGGAAGTAAACTGGATGGGGGATTTACGCATGATGCCTATTTGCTAGGTTTTCATCATCATACTTATCTAGGGTGCTTTTTTTCTAAGTTTTCACCATTGGATGAATTATTTCTCTTTAATATTATTTTTTTTGGAGTTTTGACTCTCTTTTTTGTTTCTTGGATTTTTTTGACATTTTTATTTTTATTTTTTGGACTTTTTGGACAGAAATTTGGATGGAGATGGATAAGGAAAGGGATGTGGATATGTGGATTTAGAAGATAGTTGATAGGGATATGGATGAAGGACTCAAGCATGAAGTTCCATATGAAGTAATAAGAGCCCATGTTTGAAGCTACTATTTAGATGTTGGTACAACCTTATTAGAATGGATGGATTATGCAAGAGAATGGACTAAAGGGATTTGATGGGGGAGATATGGGGGATAGTGGATGAGATGTTGGAAATTATATGGATGGAATGATGTAGTGGATGTGTGATGGGGGAATGTGTTCAGGACCAACATTGGCACATGTGGTGGGGGATGTGAAAGGATAGGGGGATGAATGGATGTAGAGTGTGGATATAATGGAGGACTTGGGATAGTGAATTTTGGGACATAGGGACCCAAAATAGATTTAGGAGATGGAGAATGTGAATGATTTCTAGTTGGATTAGAAACTTTGGATGTCGTTATGGATTTTCTATTTGAAATCGTTGCATCTGTTCTCTTGGGAATCCACATGGTTTTGATTTTTATCTTTGGTGGGCCTTTCTTGCCTTTTGGATGGATTTGGATTTTGGATTGTATTTTTATTTTTGTCAACATGTCTTTTTAAGGGGACATGAGGAGCTTTAGATTCATGTGGATGCTTGGATTTATGCATTTTTTCTTTGGCATCCAAAGTGCTTTTAATAGAAATGGGATGGGTATGAGGTGATGGATGGTGTGGAGAAGATGTGGATGGAGTGATAGAGGTAGGCTTTTGAAGATGATGTGTGGATGGATGATGTCAGATAACATGCATGGAGGGGTGCCTTTGTTGATCCTGATCAGGGATTATGAATTTAGGATTCTTATGATGTGTGGTAGGGATAGGTGATGGATGGATGAGAGGATGAAGAGGATAGGATGGAGGAGGTGATTTTGGAGTATAAGGGCCCAATATGGACATTGTATATGGAGGATATATGAGGGTTGATGGAGGGACATAAGGACCCAAAAGAGATGTAGTAAATGGAAGGACATAAGGACCCAAAATGGACTTAGAGGATGAAGGAGGAAGATGGACAGTTGTTTTGAGGTAATATGATGGAGAAGGGGGGATAGTGACAAAGGATTTGGTAGAGCGATGGGAAGTGCCTCTCATTCCTTTAGAAGACGCTTGCTTAGGATGTATGGAGGTTATACCGACATTTTTGGATTATGATTCTTGGGAGATATATCCAAGACCTTGTGTGCCTGGATGTCCTTTGACCTCGATGGGCTCTAAAATACGTTGCTCATGAAGGCCTAAACATTTTCTTTAATAGTTCATGTTCTTGAGCATGTGATCTATGGTAGGGTGCGTATTATTTTGGAAGCATGATGTGAGTCCGTTACCAAGTGGAGGAGGAAGGGTGGTGCATATACTTTGTTTTTCTTCTGCGAGAAGACCACCATGGATGAGTGTAATGTTAGCAAGGTGATATAAAAGTGGTGTTGGGGTGGCAAGGCTAGGTGATGATGAAGGATAATGAGATGGAGATGATGGGATGGTAACATCTTGATTTAGAGGGGTGAGTGACAAGGGATCAGGAGAGGGGTTCGGTAGCATGATAGGATCTAGATTGGTGGAAGTGGGTGATAAGGGCTCATGAGATGGAGTGATTTGCTTTTGAGTGTAAAGGGGATCATGGCATGGAATGGATGGGGGGCTACAATCTTGAGGTGAAGTAGATAGGATGGTAGGATCTTGATGTAGAGAAGGGGATATGTTGGTATGCTTTAGATCAAGCTCTTGGCATGACTCTTCTTGTGTGGTAGGCATGATGATGGAGGATTATTGGAGGGACTCCTCAAGTGGGGGATATGGAAGGATGGAGGAGTCATGCAGGTCATGGGGTGGGATTTTGGTGATACTAGGACTAGGAGGAGTGGATTGGATTTTGGTTTCTTCACTGGCTTCAGTAGTTCTAGGAGTAGAAGATGGGGATTCAGTGGATTTGATGGTTTGGATGCTACTAGGAGCAATTATAGGGGTGATAGAAATAGGATGGGGAAGAGCCTCATCACTAATGACCACACATGATAGAGTGGAAGGGCATGGTTCCACAACATCAAGATATTGATTTGGGGATTTCTCTTTTATCATGTGTACTTGGATGACATCTGGAATGAGATATTGTGAAATTGTAGGTTTAGGTGGGGAGATGGGAATGGATGGAGGATTATGGATAGGTGGAGGACAAGGATTAGAGATTGGTGGATTAGGATTAGATGAGGGGATAGAATTGGATGGAGGACTAAGAGGAGGTGGAGGACTAGGATTTGAGATTGGTGGATTAGGATTAGATGAGGGGATAGGATTGGATGGAGGAGTAAGAGGAGGTGGAGGAATAGGATTAGAGATTGGTGGATTAGGATTAGATGGGGGGGGGTGATCCCACATTAGTGGTTTACAATTTTTGGTCAAACTGGACAGTGAAATTATTATTTTTAACTAAATCTTCACATTCGGGTACCTATAGCGGCTAAACCATGAGGAATTTGAAGATGATGTAAACTAGAGTCTCATCACATTTTGTCTATAAATTCAAAAAAAAAAATTTCAAAATTTTTGGAATAAGATTGCACTTCTTTTTCCATCTCTCACGAAAACTGGTGTTTTTCAGAAAACAACATTTTTAAAAAGTGACGCTCACCGTATACAACATAATCTTTTCTGTATGAAGGATATAATTATAATTTTTTTTGAATTTAAATGTGTAACTATGATATCTAGCACTTTCATTTGGTCTCATAGTTTTTTATTAAATATTTTTTCCTTAATAGAGTTTTGAAGTCAAACCAATTGCAATTCAGACATAGGCGGACTGTATACAACATAACTTTTTATGTATGTATCGAAATTAAATTTTATTTTTTTTAATGGATGAAGGACATCAATACCCAACACAAACATATTTTAAAAAAAAATATTTTAATAATTTTCTATTTTTCCACATGTGCAAAAAAGAGAGCTTGATTTTCGGTGAAAAAACTATGTTTAATAAAACTAAAAAAGCACATACATAATAAAACCAAAACATATTAAAATTATATTCATGGGATATCTCATTTCAAGGAATACCATAATCATTTCAAATAAATTTTAAATGAATTCATTTGATCCCCCAAAAGGTAAATCAAAAGTGATTTTTTATCAGCATTTTGATAGGTGTAAAGGAGACTCATTTATAGGTATGGTTTAAAACTAACGAGGTTCTCTCCAAGGGGGTTTGATCTAAGGTGGTTTGATCAAACCCTCTTCAATTGGAATCCTTAAAATGGAAATTTTAAAGGCTTAAATAATTATATTTTCTAAAAATATGTGATTTTAGCAAAAATCAGTTCCTCTCAGAAATTGTAAACTAGCTTTGTGGGATCACTCGGGGATAGGATTGGATGGAGGACTAAGAGGAGGTGGAGGACTAGTATTAGATATTGGTGGATTGGGATTAGATGGAGGATTAAGGTATGATGAATTGGAGGGAGGATTAACATATAATGTGATGAAGGGGGAGTAATATGGGAGGATGTGGATGGTGAATTAAGATGGGAATATGTGGATGTTAGACTAAGGTAGGAAGATGTGGATGTTGGATTAGGATGGTGGATTAGCATGGAAAATTTGGGTGGATAGATTAGGATAAGAGGTCATGGGTGGCGGATTAGTAGTTCAAAAACTACATTCAATTTCCTACAGATTCTATTCTTACATATTTTTGAAATAATATTAGCTAACTTATTCAAATTTTTAAGTCAAGTTGCCTAACTCTAATTTTTCTGAATTTCCATCACCACTTAAGGGCCTATTTTTTCCATGATGATCCTGCACATACCCATAACGACACTAAAATAACCATAGTCAGTGATCCTAATCCATTCCAATATTGCACTAATCTATGAGGAATACCCCAATAGCAAGTGCCTATCAACCAAGAGGCATCATTGTTCACTTAATTCGATTACATTGATCCTTCTACTCTTTCTAAAGCCTCTATTTTGAACCCTCCATCTTCCACTCCCAAAGTAGAGGTCCAAGACAAAGGTTGTAGAGAGTATCATATGAAGAAATAATATTGCATCAGTCAGATAATGTCTCCTAAGTCATATGGCAAAACAATGACGAACAAGAGGTACACTAATGTCACTATTCAGTTTCCTCCTACTAATGTTTTCACAAAATGGGGAGAATTGAGTAAAGAAATTATCAATGAAGAAGATGTGACATCCTGGCTTTACAAAGAGAATAATATAAAACCTCATCCTCCTACATAAATACCTACGAAATAGTATGGTAAAGGCTTTAAACTTATGCAAGATAAAGGATATGACAGACATAGCGAGCTTCCATTACATCAAGATGGTAGGATTGAGCTGATCACTATCTTTAAGCGACCAAATGGTCTTGGGATTGGTCTCAAACCAATTAAGATTGGGATTTCAAGTACCAGGTCACCTTTACAAGAGGAAGTGAGTGCTTTTGAGGCTATCGAGACATCCAATCAAACCTCTAACCAACCCTACTATTCCATGGACTCAAATGGATATGAATGCGGTTCTGGAAAATCATCTATTGACTATGAACTTTATGAAACATTTAGAGAACCTGGTGAACCTAATTTTGATGAAATATTTGTGCAACACTTCAAAATTGGTCCATCACGAGACACATCAAAACCTAACATAATCCCTCCTGGGAGTAGGGAAGACACTGTAAAATCATTTTGGAACTATGTCAATAATTCAACCTTTACCTCAAGACCCTTTGGACTTTGATACTTCTGATGATGGCATGCCCTTATTCTATTCCCAACTTATCGATTAGGATCAACGAGACCCCCCCATCTTAAATATCTTTGAGAACGATGAAGCAATAGCTGAGTTCATGAGATTGCATGAAGGAATTCCTAGTGGGGATCATAAGGTTGGCTTTACTATTGACTTGGATAACATGACATATTTTGGGGAGTCCATCCACCCCTCTAGTTTTAAAACAAAAAATAATGAAAAAAATAAATGACGAGTCCTTAGGTGAAAACCGAAAGGTGCCTCAAGACCAAGAAAAAGTAAAAAGAAAGTGTGTATCAAAGGGTGAAAACGTCTCTGAGGCACCCAAGAATGAAGGGTTAGACGTTCTACCCATTAACCAGGAGAATTCACCAATGCTAATTAAGAAATTGACCTGGGCACTAGAGATAGTCCTAAGATAATCCACTTTGCGACATCTTTGACAAAATCTGAGCAAATTGAGATTCGACCTTTCTTCATCGACAAATAGATTAACTTTTCTTGGGAATATTTTGACATGCCCTGATTAGATCCTAAGTTGATACTACATCATTTTCCATTATATCCGAATGCTAAACCCGTCAAACAAAAACTCTGAAAATGCATCCACAAATTGCACTATTAGTCAAGGCTGAACTAAAGAAATTGTTGAATGTGGGATTCATTCGATCAATTGATTGTGTAGAATGGATTTCTAGTTTAGTACCAGTGAAAAAACCAACACATGGTATCTACATTTGTATAGATTTTTAAGATTTAAACAAGGCATGTCCTAAAGATGATTTCTCATTGCTAAGCATTAATATAATCATAGACTTGACAACTGGGTACGAGATGTTTTCCCATATGGATGGCTTCTCAAGATATAATCAAATTAGGATTGCACCAGAAGACCAACACAAGACAACCTTTACTTGTCTATGGGGCACCTATTGTTGGAACGTCATGCCTTTTGGACTTAAAAATGCAGGAGCTACATATCAACGTGCTTTGACAACCATTTTCCATGATCTCATGCATACCTTGATGGAAGATTATGTGGATGATCTATTGGCCAAATCATTGAAATGAGCAGATCATTTGAGAGTCTTGGACAAAATCTTTAAAAGACTGGAAGAGTATAAAGTGAGGTTAAATCCCAAGAAGTGTGTATTCGATGTGACATCGGGAAAGCTTCTTGGATATATAGTTTCTAGATGAGGCATTGAGGTAGACCTAGCTAAAGTAAAATCCATAATGGACATGCCTCCACCAACCAACTTGAGTCACTTAAGGACACTCCAAGGAAAAATACAATCCATAAGATGTTTGATAGTACAATTAGCAGATAAGATACATCCCTTCCAAAATTTACTCAAAAAAGGAGTTTCCTTTGCATGGACAAAAAAGTGTCGGGAATATTTTGAAAAGATCAAGGAATGCCTATTGAAACCACCAGTATTGATGCCACCTATTGATGGAAGGCCTCTCATTCTATAAAATTTTAGTAATTACATCCACACTATGGGCATTGCTTGCACAGAATGATGATGAGGGTCGTGAGCGAGCAATATACTCCATCAGTTGCACCTTGGTTGGATATGAACTAAATTACAACTATATAGAACGTGCTTGTCTTGCGGTGGTCTTTGCTTCTTAATGACTTTAAGACACTACATGTTAAATCATTAAACACTGTTGGTCACTAAGATAGACCCATTAAAGTATCTTCTCAGCGAAGCATCATTGATAGGACAATTATCCAAATGGGTCATGATACTTAGTGAATATGACATCTAGTACATCGTGAGAAAAGCTATCAAAGGACAAGTTATTGTGGATCAACTTGCAGATGCACCAACTAAGGCAAACCATCCACTAGTTTCAGATTTTCCAGATGAATCTCTCTTCACATTAGATAAAAAAAGTGTCATGAAAACTATATTTTGATGGATCACATACAAACCATGGTTCGGGAGCGGGTATATTATTTATCACGCCTCATGGTGATACTATCCCTAAGTCATTCATGATCACTTTCCCATGCAAAAAAAACATAGCAGAATAGGAAGCCCTTCTCAAAGGATTAAGTATGGCAATTAAATGGAAGATAAAACATCTGCAAGTATATGGCGACTCCCAACTTGTAATTAGACAAATTAATGATGATTATTAAACACCAATGATGGAAATCTCACACCCTACAAGCAGATGGTAGACAATTCCAGGCAATACTTCAACACAATTCAATTCCACTAGGTACCACATGTTTAGAACAAAGCAGCAAACACCATGGCCACAATTGGCTCCCTCTTGGATATACCTGAAAACATGCCTAAATTCAAGTTTTTGGAAGAACTTCTCTTGGTTCCCACCTTTAATATCTCAGAATCTGAGTTGGTGTGTGAGCTCGTTGGTCCCAATTCCCCATGGTATCAAGACATATATGATTACCTTCTTGACCAAACCCTACCGCCTAACCTTTCAAACAACTAATGCAAAACATTTATTCATAAAGTCTCCAAATACGCCATCATTGGTGATACCCTTTATAGATTTACCTTAGACAATGCCTTATTGATATTTCTCAATGCCAAAGAAGCAAAAAAAAAATTGTGTGAGGTACACGAGGGTATATGTGGAGCCCATTCTAGTGATTTAACCCTAGCTAAAAATATTATGAGACTGGGTTACTACTAGCCTATAATGGAAAAAAACTCTTATTTCTTTGTCAAGAAATGTCTATAATATTAGATACATAGTGATGGTACTCTCAAATTTTGCAAATTTGAGATGCCCATTTCAAAATTTTGCCTCTACACTTTCAGAAGTGCACCTAATGAATTTTTCTAAGTGACCCACTTTGGAGGCTTGTAATTTAAAGTCTGTTGATTTTCATGAAAAACCCACTTGTAGACATATTCAATTGACATATGTGAGTAGGCATGTCAATTTTTAGCTTCCCATGATGAGTTTTGATGAGGTTTCGAAAGGTGAAGCTGGAGGGTTTTGGCACTTCTCTGATGTTTACAAACTTTCAGTTTTGCGAAGTAGCTTCCCATTTGAGCTTGCATTTTGAAATCGAATGATTGTCAAGAGAAAATTATTGTTGTTATGAATTCTCCCCACCTAAATGATTTTGTATGTCAGTTTTCAGAGCTTCATGAGTTGATTTGCTTTTTTTAACAGATCAAAATCAAATGTATTTTTTTTAGTTTTGCATCTGCATTTCCTGAAACCTTTCAGGGTGGCCAACTTTGACACATAATATCTTTTGATGGGAGATTATTCAAGCAAATATTTATTGCATACATACTCAAGGTACCTAAATGATCTACTGTGTCCAGTGGTAGCCTTCCAAGAGTTGATTTGCTAATTTTTCAAAATGGCAATTGGGTGAGTTTTTATTGGTTCGGAATAGGTTGTTGTTGCAGAAAGTTCAATTGAGCAACTTTGATAATTAATAAATTTTACCTCATGATCTATTTATCTGAACCGTCTTTTTCATTGCATTCTTGGATGAAATGTGCGCATACCTGCTCAGTTTCAATGTCTCAAGATAAGTTCTGATGGGCTACTTAATCCTTTTCTGATCGTGAAGGGGCTGAAAATAGTGTTCTAGGAAATGTCAAGTTTTGCATATCTAGGGACAACCCATTTCTTGTTTTAGTTTGAAACATCTCCAAATCCATTTTCATTAAAAACAAAGGTCTTATGATGCATTATTTTAATGCACTTTAGTTGTAGCAAAGGTGTTCCGAAGGCCAATTTACAAAGGAGGTACTTGAAATATTTTGGTGATGTGAATTTTGAGGAAATGGGTTTTATCTAACTAAATTATAAAGTCCCTATGCAATTTTTTGCAGCTCTAGGTGTCATGATTTTCCCACAATAAATTTTCTCTATGTGGACCGTAGTCGAAATTAAATTTTTCATTATTTCCTAATGTCCAAATTGCACATATATAAAATATCTTGCATATTTTAAATATTATAAAATACAAAATGCACGAGAATAAAGTCATTTTAGGGCAAGTTAAATATATTCTATGTTTTATAAAGTTCAACTTTATAAAAGTAATTTTGCTGTGTAGGCAAGTCTTGCACAATTAAAATAAGTTTTTGCAAAAACATGTGAGGAGAATGCTAGGAAGATGATGGTGTTCTACAATCTCCATTGTAACGAAGATTGAGGCATTTTCTTCTTGATCAAAGTTCTTTTGAGTAGGCAGATTCAATAAGTATTGTTGCAAGAAATTCTCACGTTTTTGAGATACCAGACATTTTCTAGGGGTCCATTTGAGCTCAAATTTGTTGTTTCATGCTTTAAATTCATCCCCTAACCATTCCTAATGCTTGGGTAGGGATTTTAAGCATGTTTGGGATGATTTCCAGGTGCCTACAACCATTAAAACGCCCTTGCATTGTCAAAAACGACTCAGTGATATCACCATTTTTGAGTAGCTTGTATTGCAGGGAATGTATCAAAATTGTTGGAGGAGGGTCGTCCAATGAGTGGGGAAAATTCATACAAAGAGGATTTGTGCAATTAATTGACAGATCAAACTTTGTTTGGTGCCATAAAAACCAGATGATTGCAACATATGTCAAATGGAGTTGTTGAAAAAACTTTGGTAACTTTCAAGCAAATGCTAATGGCAGCAATATTGCCATTCTTTCCTGCATCATAGAGAGATTCCAAATGAAGGGAAGCAACCTATGCATAGAGCAATTTAAGCATACATTGAAAATGTATCAAGCTTTTTGCACAATGAAGAAGCCGCCATGGAGGAAATGCAGTCGGGCCCAAGAAACGAATACACATTAGCTCAACTGCCATTGCCAAGGAGAAAGAACTAGCAAAATGCAGTTGAGCTTAAGCAGGAGTTAGGGAAAAACTTACAAATCAATGGCAGAGGAGAAATCAGGCCCACATGGAAAAATCTAGCGGACCTCGCAAGGAAAAGGTGACGTGAGCAAAAATCCTGCGAGGTGTGCGAGGTTGTGAGAAGAATAAGGGTGCTCGATAAATGTGAGGGAAATTTCCATTTTAAAGTTGCTTAGAGTGGTGGGTCTGGGAACAAAGATAAATACATGGGCGAAGGTTTTTAAAAGTTAAAGAGCCCATAAAATATTCAACAAGCCATCATTTTTTAATCATAAAAACATTTAAAATTAAATGTGTTTCGCCCTGAAAGGTAAAAAGGGCCATGCTTTTAAAATGTAAAATGCAAACACGGGGAATGGGTAAAATGTTTTACTCATTAAAGTTGAAAGGCCTTCATTTAAGAGGCAAACATTTTAAAATGAAAAATATAAATGGCATGAGAAGTGAACTACACAATGGAATATTAATGTGATGTGAGATAAAAATAGTTTCTCTATGTTGGGTAAATATTTTATTTGCCCAAGTCAATGTGAAGTGAATTTAATATTCACTTAATGATCAAATATTATGTGATGGAGAATAATGTGCAGTTGTAGCAAATGAAGTGAAAATTATGTGTTGGATTATAAAATGTGGTCAAGGCATAAATATTAAAGTTATTAAACTTTAATATATAAAAGTAGAATGAATTTATTCACTTTATGAGCAAAAACTATGAGTTTTCACGGGAGAAGAATTGTTTTTTCACACAGCAGGGTAAATGGAGTGAAATGCTCCACATGGTGAATTGGAGGCAAAGTTTGTTGCTACAAATGATGAGAGAAGAGAGAGGTTGTTTCAGATATTTTCAGCTTCTTGTTGCTGGTTAACGGAGGATCAAGCTGCTAGTTGTCAATTGTGGATGCATTTTAGGGCTGCTTCCATTCTTCTATTTATTCTCTTGTTCTCTCATTGTAAGGGGTTCTAAGGTTCTGAAACTTTGTATGGGGCTGCGTAGAGAGAGAATTGAAAATTCTGAGTTATTTCTTGAGTCTATAAGCTGTAATTTTCTAATTTCATGAGAAAATACAACCAGTTTATGCAAATAAAATCATGAGGTGTTTGCACATTTAGGAATATCTTCAGATTGTCTCCATATTTGTACACATTTAGCCATATGAATTCAATTATACAAAATTTCTTTGAGTTTATCATCTCAAATTTCATGAGATTGTTTTTTCTATTCATTGTTTTGTTTCAAAGAAATGGTTAAAATGCTTTAAGCAAATGATTATGATTTCTGGTGTGCAGATGGGATTTGATAATGAGAATTTGATTGATAATAAGAGAGGGATTTTTGGTGCAAGACACTAATAGTTGATGTAGAACATTAGCAATTTAAATCCACTAGCTGAAGTCTGTTTGTTTATGAATTCATTTATGTGTTTGACTCCATGGCCCAGAATTGACACTGATCTATTATTCAATTTTGTGCATCTCAGAAACATTTTTTAAATGCAAAATCATTTTAAATCCCTGTATTTTGGTTGAGGTTTAATGTTTTGTTATGCCTCTCAATTACTGAGTGAGTATTGATCTACTGAGAGTTTAGCCAGGTTTGAAGTTGTCAGTGCTCTTTGTGGTTTAATTGAATTGGGAATTATCTACACTATAAAAAGCAATGTCAGTGTGTATGGTTGAATTAAGTTTTAGAAATTGTGTAGGTTGACCCACCTTGGTCCTGCAGAGCCAAAAGTGTAGGAGATGTCAATCTTTGACTAAATCTTGTCAGTTGGCCACTAGCCTTTGTGGTTCTTGAATATGGAGGTTGGCTACCTCTTAGAGAGTTTCAAAGCCTAGCTGGAAAAATAAAACACCAACACATAGAAACTTGATACATGCGCCAACACAAGAACTTCATCCAATAACATCACCTTGACCCTTTGCCCAATGGGTACTCGACCTCATAGGTAAGATACATCCTACATCTGCCAATGGTCACAAATTCATCATTACCGCTACCGAGTACTTTACTAAATGGATTGAAGTTAATCCTATGACATACATAACCAACAAAAAAAAATTTAAGTTCATTCTCAACTACATCATTTGTCGGTATGGTATCCCTTAATCCATCATTAATGATAATTGTCATCCATTTAAAAATCAAGAAGTCCAACTCTGTGAGAAATTTCACATTTAGCACCACTTTTCCACGCCCTACTACCCACAAGGCAATGGTCAAGTTGGGGCATCTAACAAAATAATTCTTAGAATCCTCAAAAAGACTATCAATGAAGCTGGCCATGACTGGCATATCCAACTAAATCATGACTTATGGGCCTACTACACAAGTATCTATACTTTCACAGGCACCACTCCATATTCTCTAGTCCTCGGTTTTGAAGCTATCTTACCTATTGAGGTAAAAATTCCTTCCCTATAGGCATCCTTGCAAGGGCTTATTGATGACGAAGAATATTGAGTATCTAGACTACATGAATTGGAACTTTTGGATGAATGGAGGAAAAAGGCATTAGATCATCTTCAGGCATATCAAAATTGTTTCTGATGTAGCTACAATAAGAAGGTTTTAAATTGAAGTTTTGACATCGATGACCTAGTCCTAATGGAAAATCCTAAGAATCAATCAAAGTGAGAAAATATAGGAAAGTTTGAGCCGAATTGGTTGGGTCCTTATGTTGTGACATGATTCTTTGGATCAAAAGCCTACCAACTTTCCACTTTAGAAGGGGAACCTTTGATAGAACCGATCAATAGTTTGCATTTGTGCAAATTCTACACATAGCTTTCGAGAGTCTTGTCTTAATAATGAAAAATACTAAAAAAATCATTACCTTGATGAAAATGTGGCAAATAGACCTTATCCTAGTAACACCAAAAAAAGAGAAATAATTCATCCAATAGTGAAAACAACTTCGGTGGTACTTTGGATAAGTAGCATGGTGAAAACCTGGCAAATAGGCATCATGCGTAGTTGACCTTACTCCATCATCTACCATCATTCCAACCTAACTTTTCCATGTCATTTGCGTCACCCACATTTTCAATATCACCCATAATAATGAATGGTAGTCCTTTCCATAATTTGGAACGATTGGCATCAGACATCTTTTCACTCCCTTCCATAATGCCTATCCCATTCCACTCCTAATAAATTGGTCTTATACCCGACTAGGGGAAAATACTTGACCTATGTCATCCTTGGACCCTACATTGGTTGTTGGAGGTCACTATGTCAAAAATCAAAAAAATATCATAAAATTTCAGAAATCCAAAAAAATCAAATATTCCTAAAAAGATAAAAACAAATTAGAAAACTTTGAAAAAGACAAAAAAATCATAAAACTATCAAAAAGCTAGAAAAATTCATAAAACCTCAAAAATCCAAAAAAATCAAAACATGTCAAAAAGGCAAAAACATTCAAATAACTTGCGAAAAATCCAAAAAAATAGAGTCAAAATCAGTCATGCCAGTCAGTCCATGTCATTGTTGAACTATGTTGCCTCTATGACTAAACATAGGCAAGGCCATCTGTCAATGTGCCCTAGAGGGATTAGGTCAATCCTTTTAGGTTTGTCAAATAAAATTATGACTAAGTCCTTTTTCAATAAAACAAAGTCATGTCATGTTGAACTACGAGGTCTCTGCGCATTGTTACGTAGGTAAGACCATCTATTGATGAGCCCTCGAGGCCACCTAGGTCAGTCCTTTAGGGTTCGTTGTGTCAGTCAAATAAATCAGACATTGTCAACATAAACACAAATAGTCAGTGAAACATCAAACAAGTCACACATCAACAAGACAATAAGTCAACAAAGTCACTTAGTCAAATCCAATAAATTGTCAAAAATTATCAAAACCATCAAACAGTCAAATTTATGTCTTACACAAGATGTGTCCTTCCTGAAACTAGACATTGTCATTTAGTCAAAACATCGTCATTTTCCTTATACAGGTGGTTACATGATCAAAACTAGAATTGGCATTTTATACGACATGTTTCCCTCCTGAAACCAGGCATCAAACACTCAAACCGTCCAACAAATAAAATTTTGGCAAACACTCTGATTGGCTACTGACATTGCGGCTTGTCTTGTCTTATCTTTCTTCTGGAATTTTTCTTTGAGTTAGGTTACTAGTTCCTCGAGGATGTCCCATGAAGGATTTAGAGGAGTGATGATGTCTCATGACTCTTTTCTTTGATTACTATTTGTGGATTATCTCGAAAAAAAGACTGGGGCAATTCTACCCTTAGTATGAGCTAGGAAATTCCTTATCTGCGACTGTCTGTCTTGCAAGTGGATCATCTTGTACAGCTTGGTCTATGTCATACCATGGTGTTTTTTGTCCATTTGTGTCATTTTAACGCCCAATGATGATTCATGCAAGGTCTATTATGTTTTAGCAAAATATTGAAGTCATTATATTACTAACATTCATGTCTTCCGCGCTAACACTTCTTCTTTCTACATTATGATGGAGTCTTGTGACACAAAAAATAAAAGCATTTTGTATATGCATTCATATTAGGAGCATCACAAAAATATATATTAGGCATAATCAATCATGTATTTTGCATCACAAAAATACAAAAAATATATATCTAACATATAAGCATTAAGGAATTTACATAATCATACATTACATAATCATCCATTGCATTAGCATCTCATAGGAACATGATACATCTCATAATATTAAGAGAATCACATGGCATATATAGCATTCATAACATCATAAAAATTAAATGCATCCATCCATTCTATAGAGATCAGGTATACAACATCAACACATAGAGTCATATAGAATGCATACATCATCATGTGTATGTGAAGGATCATGATGGGCCAAAAAGTGGTGATATCTAAGTGACATGATGGTCCATGTGGCTGACGACTTTTTTTTTACCCAAAATTGATGAAATGAAAAGGGTTTTTAAAGGAGATTCTCAGCGTTTCACCAATATAAATTATGCTTTACTTTGAATTTAATAAATAATTATTATTTATTTTCTATTTGAATTATGACTAAAGTCTTGATTGATAAGCTGATTGAAAAAAATCTATAGCTTTCAAACAGTATCACATTTTTTGAATCCAAAATATGTGTCACAATCTATGCTTCACATACTATAGGATTAAAAAAAAGGAATTGAATTTCATGAAGTTTTGACCAAGTTAAGGTGGTCAAACATACGAGTTTTTTATATTTTTTAAAATTTGTAATAAAAAATTCATAATTAATTATTTACTTAGAAACAAATTACAAAAAAATATGCATCACATCGGGACATGAGTCCCCTACTTATATCTAAAATCTTCTAAAAATATATTATCATTTTATTGTGGTTAAGATGGTCAGACAGAAACCTACTCCTTATTTTTTCCCTGAAATTTAAGTACTACTGCTTTGAAATTTCAAATTTTCACCAAATAGATTTTAAAATAAGTAAATAAACTTAGTAGTTTAGAAACTATACATTCAATTTGCTACAGACTCTATTTTTACTTATTTTTGAAATAATATAGATAACTTATTCAATTTTTTACGTCAAGTTGCCTAACTCTGATTTTCTGAATTTTATTGCCACTTAAGGGCCTATTTTTTCCATGATGATCCTGCACATACCCTCATATAGAATTAAGACCTCATCATAGGCTGCATGAATAATCATAAAGCATGCATCATCATAATGCATAATAAAAGTTTTCATATCATATAAATAAACTGCATATTATATAATCGCTGCCAAAAATGATATATATTGCTCAAAAAGTGTAATAGTATAATTTCATAATTTATCTTCTATTAAGAGCTCATAGGCTCAATAGAATAAAACATAAGTGTCAAAATACATGTGTCAAAATGAGATCTATCCAAAGCTCCCATTATCCCCAAAGCCTTGACTATCGCTCTCACCTCGCCTAGATCTACTCTATGACTGTCTACTGTGGGACTGACCACTACTCAATGCCACTAATGCACTACTGGCCTTGTGCTCAGTTGGGACCACCTCCTCATATAAGTCTTTGTAGTACTACTCTCACCTTCATGCTATGATAAGTGCCTATGCAATGTTGGTTGAAGATCCTGTTCATGCGGTCATAAAGTCAATAACCCTCTACTCTGCCTCCTATGCTTGGATAACTTCCTTATCTCTCTCTGACTACAAGGTATCCCTCTCTACCTATAAACTGTCCCTCTCCACCTAAAAGATCTATAGCTTGGCCTCTAGTGCATGTACCTTGGCCTACAGATCAGCCAACTCCTGGTCCCTATCCCCCATACCACCTATGATTGGTACATACTCAAAGCCCTCATCTTCATGCAAAATCTTCTCTCGGAGCATCCGCTCCACCTCCCCCATCACCTCATCCTCAGACTGATCCACCTCCACATCCATCAGAACCATGTCTACTAGCGCCTCTAGCCATTTTGCCTCAAAATTCTCTCCCTCTTGCCTCTCCTCCTTTGCCTCTATATCATGCATTGCCTCCTCTTACCTCTCCTCTGGTTTCTCCTCCTCTCTCTCCTCCTCTCCTCCCTCCTCTCGGATAGGGGAGAGTGATCTGCCATGCCTCCTCAGTAGTCTTTGCTACTATCTTAGGATCTGTCAAAGGAATGGACCTGTGTATGAGCCACCATGCATCATAATCGACATTAGTACCAACATCTATTGGACCCCCTCTCCATGCCCACATCAAAGGCTGCAACCCATCTATAGCCTGCTCTGATGTTGCCACTACAATCATAGGACCCCATTGTGTAAACTCTCAAGAGGATCGTGCAAACTCTATGGTGCCCTGAGGTAAACCCTATTTCTCACTAAACTATCTAAGCACTCGCCCTAGCAGATACATGTCTATAATATGTTATGTCTACACTGTAACAATACTAAGATATCTTTGTTGTTGACACCACTATAAGTGTTGCTCTCTCTAGGCCACTGAGTGCAGTCCATCCATGGTCTCCATATGAAGCTAACTAGAAGATCGAATCCATGCCACCAATATCCCACATCCCCGACATGTATCTGTGTAACCGCTCTTATGTACATGTAAACATAAGGTACATTGGCCCCTAACTGGAGACCAACTGGCGGATGAAACACAACAATGTTCTCCCAAGCCCATTCCATCAAAAGAGTAACACCACAACTCATGCTCTACCCCCGCTGATATGCTATATCATGTAACTGAAAATAAACCATAGCCAAAAAACATGGTACCCATGCATACAAAGTGTCTCTAGCTAGCATTCCAACAAGCATCTCCCCTCATCCTACTGGAAACCCATGTCCTTTGTGGTTTGGAATCACAACACCAGCTATCAGGGTACATAGAATGTAGTCAAGTTGCTCATATCGCACGACTAATGTCTCCTATCTGATCTCATATTGATCAATCCCTAGCTATGCCACATTATCATAAACATATGTAGTCAAAGCTAGATAACCTTAGCATGGTTCATATCGCACCCTCTCACCTCGGATCGGTAATCACATAATCCTATAGACATCCTCTAGAGTGATGGTAGCCTCTCCCATTAGTAGATGGAAGGAGCATGTCTTTGAATTCCACCTCTCAGCAAGCATAGTCAACATATCCCTATTTTCCCTAATCATAGGCATGAATGTAACATGAAATAATCTAAGATGCCATAGTTTGTGTCTTTCAGTGCTATTCAACTAGTCTCTCAATCTTTAAGTGTCTGGAGGTTGAGACTCTCAAGTTTAGATCAGGTCCAGATGAACCTGTGGTCTACACAACAAGCACTACGCCAGTAAATCATCCTATTTACAGTTATTTGGAATGTGATATAAATAAAATTTCATTCAACCCTAGCTCAACTTCTTTTTAGTCAATTGTGTTGTAGATTTAGCATTTGTGTGGTAACTTATTATCAATTGCGTCACGTAATTCTCACTTGTGCCAAAGGGGCCACACATGTGTATAACCCCCAATTAGTTGCATCATTTCTTTATGTTTGCATCATTTCCCTAGTGGTTGCGGCTAAGTCCTTTCAGTTGCTCATTTTCACAACCAGTTACATCATGTAACCACAATTGCGGTTAACCGTACCTTGATTGCTTCGATCTTTCTACAGTTGCATTACATTATCATAAACCCTACCTTAACCTTAGCGTGTTGCTAATAGTTGTGTCATTGCGCGGGCAATTGCATTGAACGTGATAGCACTTGTGGCTATCATTGAGTGATGCAAGTGACTATTAAATTTTTACCCTATTTAGAAAAGCGTGAAATCAAAAATGACAAAGTGGGTTTGTAGAGCCTTATCGGATGTCCTACGCCCTCCAATCATTTGAATGTGCGAACTCGATAATCCTAGTGCTTAGTGTGTGGAACACACAACATCTTCACTCATAGCTCTTGATTTCCAAAGTCCAAATGTGTAAAATGATCCTTTGTCTTGCCCATTTCCTATTTATATCTCAATTAGGGTTTTTAACTCAGGTTTGTGTTGGTTGCGCTTTGTTTGAGCTTCCAAGCTACCTTTTTTCCACCTCAAAGGTCCTAAAAATCATCTCTTTCACTGCCATAGCATTTCTGCCTATTAATTTGACTTTTCAGAACAATTCTCAAATTTTTGGGAAAATTTTGAAAAATTCTTTCGAGGGGACATAGGTCTATCTTGGTTACACTGGGGCATGTTTTGACTAACTTTCTTTGATACAACATGATAAACTACATTGTATCAAAGAGGGGCTAAATGTAGACACTAAAAATTGTCCTACCTACCTATGACTTATTTTCTCTATCATTTCCCCTTTCATTCTTTCATTCTACATAATTAAATAATTTTAATTATTTAATTTTTTTCTAATGTCATATGTCTTCTATTAATTAAATAATTTTAATTATTTAATTAATTCATTTCTATCTTTATTCTTCCTTGATTAATTAAATAAATTTAATTTATTTAATTATGTCATTAATTAAGTCCCTTTCTTTCTAAAATTAAATAAATTCTTATTTATTTAATTTTTTATCACTTTCCACTATAATTAAATAATTATTTTAATTATTTAATTATTTATTAGCTTTTTCTCTCCTAAATTAAATAAATTTTATTTATTTAATTGGTGCAATGTCTTGAATTTTGAATTAAACCATTATTTAATTCAAAAGATTCCCTTTGTCACATTCTTCTATAATTATTTAATTATTCATGGACCACCTAAATTAAGTAATTTTATTATTATTTAATTTCCTCTCACCTCTTTATCTATGCCAATCCTATCTTCCACATCAAGTCCTTATCCATCCATGTCTCAATTAACCTCCACCCTTTATTAAATTATTTATAACTTAATCTTGACCATCAATCCTGTTGGCATATGGCTTATGGTATTGTCATTGATGGTAGCCTAAGTCGTTGATCCAGTGCACACTTCAGTATTTGTTCATGCCAGAAGACAAAGCAAAGAACATAGCATCTGACTAAAGTTGAGTTTTTCAATCCATTTGCATTACCACTCTATCAGTTTGTGTTATGGATCTCAAGAAAGGTCTTTTGGGTATTTGGAATATCTTATTCTTGAGTTTTGTGTTGGCGCATCAATCAGTGTACAAGTTAGAAGATCCGATCGATTGAATTTCTATTTATCACTGCTAGAAGGTCGACTAAGTAACTATGGCATGTTGTGAATGTTTGAGGTGAAATTGTTCTAAGTATTTTCAAGTTTGGGGATTTAGTTTTGGGTCCTCACTATGTTGTGGGTGACTTTGGATGATGTGCATTGAAAATCATTTGTGGTTTGAGCCGACGATTGTAAAATATTCTATGTTTCATTGAAGCTGACATGTAGATTATATTATCCCTTGGTGTAGATATATAAGATTGATTGTTTATATCATTTTGATATATATATGAGGTGTGTGTGTGATGTAAATTCAAGTGAGAGAAGTATGATGTGAATATCAAAAGGATATAAAGGATTTGTTATGCGAATTAGAAGTAGAGCAGATAAAAAAAGAAGAATTATATAGAAGGTTAGAAATCAATTAATGTGCTTAATCAGAACTGTAATCAGGCATTGTTAGATGCTATCTCTTTAGTTCAATTCCTCAGATGGATTTAATCTTAACATTTTTTAAGGAAATGAGCCTATCTGTTTTGAGCGGTGAGCTCGTGCCTGAATGCATGTGCATTCCTATTTATTAAAAACTTATATTTGAGTACTCAAATTGTGGATTGACCTCCACCGTGGTTTTTTCCCTAACAGGGTTTCCACATAAAAATCATTGTGTTATGGTGTTGTGGATGATTTATTTATGTGCTTACATCTTTCTTTCAATTCAATGTTGTAAGTGATTTAAAGATCGGATTAATAAAGTTAAATATTGCAGAACACTGATTCAGCCCCCCTCTCAATGTTCCCCGATTCTAACAATTGGTATCAGATCCTAGTTCCTCATAAGAATTTTGATAGCTTGAGGTGGATCTTGGAATGTAATGGACTATGGTAGTCTTCAACAACAACTTGTGGTGGCACTTGATCATCTTGATCAATCCAAAGCAGAAGTCTGAGAAATGAAAGAAAATATTAAGGATGCTAATAAATTCATTTAGTCATTGAAGGAACAGATTACTAATTCCAGGGAGAAGAGAAAGGATCTATGTGATCAGATTAAGAAAAAAGAGAACAAAATCATGGATGATGCTCACCTGAATTAAACCTTGAAGGAAATAACTAAAGAATGTGAAAATATTGCTAGTGACAATGCTACCCTAAAGCATGAGATGGAATCTATGGTGATGAAGCTGACTAAGGAAATTGAAGAAAGAAAGAAGAATGAGGAGAATCTTGCTCAGTCCTTACAAGAAAAATCTGACGAATGCAACATAATTAATGGAGGATTCATTCAGATGGAGATTGAATTGCAAAATCTAGAAACAATGAAGAGGAGCTTGAAAGATAGATTATTATTCTCAGGGATGAACTTGATACTGCAAATGAATACAAGGAGAAGTTCGGGATTAGCTTAGTTAAGATTGATGAACTGACTCAAGGTCAGAAGATTGGGAATGACAAGCGAGGTCTTGGATATGAGAAAGGAGAAAGTTCCAGATCTGGACAAAGGAATTTTAGACAAGGAAATCAAATGAACAAAGCAAAAAGGCATCTGATAAGACAATCTAATGCTCAAAATTTCAATGGATACTATTTTTCTTGCAATAAATTTGGTCATATGGCTGGTTAATGTAGAAGTAACATTAAATTGAATGATCCATCATTCTCTGGTCAATGCTTCAATTGCAACAAGTTCGGTCATAAGTCAATTGAATGCAGAAATATGACAAACAACTCTGTCAGTAGAAGGAATGTTAAATGTTATACCTGTGGAAGATTTGGGCATATTGCTAACTAGTACTGATCAAGAAGAAATCAATGGAATGACTAGTCTAGACAAAGAAATGTTGTGTGTTACAATTGCAAAAAATATGGTCACATCCGTAGAAACAAAAATATGGATAGAAAGGGTCCGGTATACAAAGGAAAAAATACGCAGAAAGATGTTAAAGGAAAAGGAAAAGTGACTATGGATGAGATAAGATATCAGATGAAGAAAACATGGGTGAAGAAGAGTTCCTCTATTATAGAAAATGAGCCAGTACCAAAACCCGCTTCTGGTAATTCCTTTGGGAATTGACTTCAGGCCATTGGCCTAGGGGGATTTTTTCAAGAAAAAAAATTTCCCCTATCCGTAGTTGGTGTTGGAATGCAAAATAATTGTCAACAGTTGTATTAGTGATTTATAGATGCATTTGAAAGCACTCATAAATAAATCAAACAATTTAAGGTCCATAGAAGAATTTTTCTCTCACTGACTAAGAAAACAAGATATATGGAACACCTAGGGAAAAATAATTATTACAAAGGGCTAAGTGTGTGAGTTATAAAAATAAAGTTGGAACCCTCATTAGCCACTTTATGTCAAAGAAAAGGAGAAGGAGAACCCTTTGCAGTATAATTTTGAAAGCGTGAAGATAATTCACCAATGAAACCCTATTTCATTAGCAGTGAAAAGATTAGAGCTATAAGAAACATGTTGCACGATGAACTAAAATGGCTGAAAGAAGAAAAACACAAAAGCCTAGATATTTGGAGTGAATTTCCCTATTTCAAGAATGCAGAAATTTATTAAGGTTATTATGAACAAATTGAATGGCGATATTCTAATTTTGGATAAACCCTACCATATGTCAAAAGAAGTGATTGGAACCATAATTGGATTATGCAAAGTTGGGTATATACTGAGAAAGAAGTCAATCTAAAATAAAGAAGTTGAAACCCTAACTGGAGTAATTGGAGATCAAAGAGCATTAATAATCTAAAAAATCTGAGATTCAGTGACAAGGTACATTGCACATGGAGTATCCTACAAAATATTTTTTAGAAATAGAGAAGGTGTAACCTCGAGAAGTGTCATTTACATCTCACACAAGATGATAATGGAAGATCGGGACTTTGACCTTTGTGGATTACTGAAAGATCAGCTAATGGAGATTGTACAATTGAAAAAGATGGTAGGTTACCCTTTCAGGTTTGGTACTTTGTTTATATGTCTTGTGATGTATTTTTTGAATTTCTTACCACTGAACAACAATGTAATATGGAAAAAGAGTGAACCAATTTGCAAACAAATTTACATACAATCTAACAATTTGGCAAACTGTGATCAAGCATATGAAAGTTTCTTTATAAGTTTGCTAGGAAAGTTTGGCTCAATTGGTATTCCTCTTCCAATAAGGGCACTTGAAGTTGGTTCCTCCTTGGGTGAGATGGAGAGAAAGAAGAAAAGAGAAAAATAAGTTGTTGTACGTACTCCTCTAACATCCAAAACTCAAAGAGTTGAAGGGAAAGGAAAAGAAAAAATGATTGTAGATATACCAAATGAGGAATTTGATAAAGAAACTGAGGACACCCAAAGAAAATAACTAGAAACAATTGAACAAGAAAAGGAAATGAAAGAAGAAAGTGAAGAAGAAGGTGATTTAACCAAATAAAAGCTATTGCAGCTTATTCATGAGGAAGATGGTATGCAAAAAATCACAAACATATGGTCTATCAGACCTTCATATTAGAAGGACATGATTTTAAACATACTAAGTGCTCATCTTGTGCACAACCATATCAATCTAGAGAGATTACAAAATATGTTGCCATAAGAGATGATAAAATGCATCAAGGAAATCATGGACTCTGAGTCTCAGAACAAGGAAAAAGAAGTAATCTTACACACGAAGAAGCAGTACATATTATCTCTCACTAAGATAAAAAGGAACATGAATCAGCTAAGGCAATGCATAAATAAAAAAAATAGCATCTACAACTATTGTCTTTAATGAGCTCATGCAATCAACAAGTACAAAGAAAATTTGGAACAAATTGAAACAAAGCTACACAATATTGGACAAAACTTTAACATGTTTCAGGATCAAGGTGGTGCGATCAAGAAAAGGATCCAAGAATTATAGTCAGAGCATACAAATGTTCAAAATACTAGGAACAGGACTATTGACACCTTTTGGAAAGTGAAGGAAACAACAGAATGTAGACTGGAACAGTCAATTGAGATACTAAGGAAAGGAGAAATATTGGAAGAAGCCATCACCATTCCAGAATCCCTCATCAATATTATCAACCGGACATCTAAAAACAACAACATGATCATAATCATTGGGATTGCAATAGAAGCATGAAAGAAGTTTCTTTCATAGATGAAGGAGAAATACAAAATAATCTTCTAATCCAAATAGTGGTTGTAACTCTTCAAAAAAATTGAACCAGTTTTTGAAAAAGTAAGTTTTGGTTACACTACAAAAGGGATTACTGTAAGATTTTTTTTTTTGGCTTTGTCATTGATGTCAAAGGGGGAGAGAGAGCAGATAAAAATTCCTTATCATTTGAATTCAAGGGGAACATTATGTTAGCCTTGACTTTTTGAAGTCTTGAAGGATTGCAGTATGTTGGTTCTAACACTTAGTCATTTTTCACTAAGTGTTGACATCAATGCCAAAGGAGGACATTGTTGGCATATGAATTCTAGTGTTGTCATTGATGGCAACCTAAGTCATTGATCTAGTGCACACTTCAGTATTTGTTCATACCGGAAGATAGAGCAAAGAACAAAGCATCTGACTAAAGTTCATTTTGTCAATCCATTTGAATTACCAGTCTATCAGTTCATGTTGCGGATCTTAGGAAAGGTCTTTTGGGTATCTGGAATATCTTATTCTTGAGTTTTGTGTTGGTGCATCAATCGGTGTACGAGTTAGAAGATCCGGTCAATTATTATTTTTAATCAGTGCTAGAAGGTCGACTAAGTAACAATGGCATGTTATGGATGTTCAAGGCGAAATTGTTCTAAGTATTTTGAGGTTTGGGGATTTTTTTGGGGTCCTCACTATGTTGTGGCCAACTTTGGATGATGTGCATTGAAAATCATTTGTGGTTTGAGCTGACGATTGGAAAATATTCTATGTTTCATTGAAGACGACATGTAGATGATATTATCCCTTGTTGTGGATATATAAGATTGATTGTTTATATCATTTTGATATATATGCAAGGTGTGTGTGTGATGTGAATTCGAGTGAGCGAATTATGATGTGAATATCAGAAGGATAGAAAATATTTGTGATGCGAATTAGAAGTAGAGTAGAGAAGAAAAGTAGAATCAGACAAAAGGTCAAAAATTGATTAATGTGCTTAACCAGAACTGTAGTCAGGAATTGATAGATGCTATCTCTTTAGTTCAATTCCTCAAATGGATTTAATCTAAAAAGGTTGTAAGGAAGTGAGCCTTTATGTTTTGATCAGTGAGCTCTAGGCAGTGTCCCTTAATGCATGTGCATTTTAATTTATAAAACTTATATTTGAGTACTCAAATTGTGAATTGACCTCCACCGTGGTTTTTCCCCTGATAGGGTTTCCATGTAAAAATCTTTGTGTTATGGTGTTTTGGATGATTTATTTATGTGCTTGCATCTTTATTTCAGTTCAATGTTGTAAGTGATTTAAAGATCAAATTAACAAAGTTAAATATTGCAAAACACTGATTCACCCCCCTCTCAGTGTTCCCTAAGTCCAAAAAATTCTTATAATTTTTCCCTAACCCTAGTCCTTACCTCATCTTTTAATCTTGGCCATTAATTTTTGTCCTTTCATCCCGACCCTTCATTCAAAATTTACTTTTCTATAAAAGACCTCTATCATTGTCATTTCTTTATATATAATTTACATGAGCTTAGGTTATCTTATGCTATCTTGCTATCTTTCTATCAAGTCATCAAGTCATTTGACCATTTTCATCCATAGTTATATTGTGAATCTTCCATATTTTTCTTTTTCATTTTCATAGGCCTGTTTACATACTCAAAATTTGAGGGCAATTATTATATTCAAGCAAAATGGAGAAGTGCAATGAAGGTGAATCAATGGTGGCATGAATATTTGGTAATATTGTTTTATGTTTAATGTCTATGATTATTTATGCTTCATTTTTTATTAGGGTATTATTTTCATCATTATTTTCCTAACTTTAATATTTTATCCCTGATTTACAGCTATAACAGTTAGGTAGCAAATTTCTTATTGTTATTTGCATATTTTTTTACACATAATTGTAGTGATTTAATGTGAAAAAATTTAGTGGTATATCCTCTTGCTCATGAATTTGGTTTTACCCTATATTTTTTACCTAATCACATGATAAGGATCATAGCTATCAAGATAACATAATAATTAGGCGAAATGTTTTTTTTGGTAGTTTAGACCGATTGAAGAATTTTAGGTGAATTTTTTTCCTTCAAATAAATTTGAGAAAATTAGTTTCACTCAAAAATATTTGCACCTACATGGTAGTAATTATGTTAATCAAAATCTATTTACTCAAAATGAACTCAATTGAATTAGATTCACCAAAAAAATAAAACATAAAATCTCTTGCTATAGAGTTAGGTCCATACTTTACACGAGGGTAATTACCATCTTTTAAATTACTTTTTCTACAAAAAAATGATGTGAAAAACTAAGTCATGATATGATTTCTAGCACTATATTTCCAAGCCATATATTTTTTTTTCATAAATTCTAAATAATTGCCTTAAAATGATATTGATGTAAATTATATCATGCTTCAAAAATATCCTAGATCTTAGTTGGAATTGAGATTAAAAATAGAGATAATGAAGTTTGGTAAATTATGGTTTTTTTGAGAAACTAAGTGTTCATGGCAGGAAAAGGAATGCGACAACCCATCATGTTTGAAAAAAATGTGGATTTATTGATGGAATATCATTCATCTACAAATGCAATATAGAGTAAACCCTATAATAAATGTGTGGGTACACTCACTATTGGCTAGGGAAGAAAATAGGATGGAGGAAGTAGATTGAATAATAAGAGAGTGTGTGCATATGGGTATGGTGAGGAGGAATGAACTCTTAATTCCTTGTGTTCAAATTCCTTATCTATTTATAATACCAAAAAATCATAATGAAGGCTAGTTGGGGTGTCATAAGTTGAAAAAACAAGGTAACCTACTACAAATATTAGTCCTTTAAAAGTATGTGAATATGATTTTTATTAATAAAAAATTGGATTATCCATCAAGATATTTATATGGAAGAAAATAAAAATCAACAAACCATTCTAAAAAACTAGATAACACTAGACATACATGGATAAACCTTTGCAAGAAAAACCCTAGACCATTAAAGAGAGTTACAAGTATGTATTAATTTTCAACACTAGAGTACATATGAAACACATTTTATCCTTTTAATATTATTTTAACACTAGTATACCTATAAAATTTCTTAAAGTCTAACTATTATCACTTATCAAATCCTTCAATTTTGGTTAGGACATCAAGACTTTGAGTAAGTGCTACAATAAGTTGGGGGGCTAAAAAGAAGCTTAAATTTATAATTATTCAAAATTCACTCACAATTTTGAAACCATAGTAGAATTTCATAATGTTCGAAAAAAATTCAACATACAAATCCATTATGATGTCCTCACATTCTAGTTTATACCAATCAAATTATTGCCTTGTGTTAGGTTCAAGTTTAAATTTACTAATGTTAATGGTTCTACATTCAATTTTGGTGGTAATGATATGTTTTAAAGAAGTAATTCACCGGTTCACATATAATTTGGGTGCTAATGGTGCCAATTTAGGTACCATTAGGTTTATGTACTTTACCAAAAAATTTAAGAAAAAAAACTACTATGATGCAAAGATCTATGTTATCATTTTATCCATAAATACACACAGTCATACAAATACTTCAAAATCTAGATACATTAAGGTCTTGATCTCTAATTAGTTTAGCAATATATCTATTTATTTTTATCAAAAGTTTCTGCATTATTTTTCTACCTAATTCTTTTATTATCCAAACTCGTTCTATTTTTAAACAAAATACACTTCCACGTTTTACATTGCATTCTACACAAATTGATTTTTTTTAATCCTCAAAATTAGGGTGAGAATACATGTAATATTTTTTATTTAGTTAAATTTCTACTTTAAATTTATTAAAATAATAAATTAATTTTAAAAAAAATGTAAGAAAAAACTAGCATAATTTATGTGATGCTATCTAACATTCCACCAAGTGATTTTTGAAAGACCAAAAAGAGCCAAAAATTTAGTGAGAACACAATAAGTGTTATATTATATTTTGTGATTTAAAAAAAAATAGTAGTTAAGACACTAGATTATGGATAATACCAATATTTTCTCATCACATATTAATTTTTTTAGTGTAGGTATATTGAATCACTTGTTGAAGTTTAGTTTTTGTTTATTTCAATAAAAAATCCACTTTTGACGTCATGTGGCCTACAATTTATATGTAATTACTTGATTAGGGAGAATTTTAGGCCTAATAATTATGTTAATAGGAATACAATCACATAATCCTAACAAAATTCCACTTGACATTATACATAACAATAAAAACTATTGGAACTATCAACTAAAGGATCCTAGGCCAATGCCCTTCCTATATCAAAATAAATTCTATATGTTTTCTAGCTCTATCAAAAAAACTATAATGTTATCTTGAGTTTCAACATTTTTAAACATCGCATTCTCATTCTCTACCATTTCTCTAGCAAAATAATATTAAATATAAACATGCTTGGTATGAGCATGGGGTTCTTTGTAAAACATATAAAACTTTGACTATCAGAATTGATTATAGAAACACTATAATCAAAATCAATACCTAAAATAAAAATTATATATAACCATAATACCTCCTTATATGCATGTGTAGTCGTGACCATATAGTCTACTTTATTAGTTGGAAAAAAACCATGGGTTGCCTCTTATTCATCTAGATAACTACATAACTAAACAAAGAGAACACAACCACTAGTGGTGATTTGACTATATAAATTACTTGTATAATTTACATTTTTCATAGTTCGATATGGAGATAGCCACCCAAGATCTAGAGGCGTAATATAAAGCACAATGAAATGAGAATACTAATATGATAACAATAAATTTTATTCATATCAATGAAGTAAAATATACAATGATGATTGATTAAGATTCCAAAGAGAACCCCTTGGTTGTATAGGCCAAGGTGAGACAAAGGATTGCATAATACTATGGCAAGTGTCTGAATCTTACGATATGAGACATAAAGTGGTAAATTTCTTATTTGTACCCTAAGTAAACTAAATTAACTAGTGTGAATAGAACCTAGGTGATGAACTGGCTAGGTTAAAAACCCTTTCACACCAAAACTCCCCTTAAGTGAAACTTATCTAGAGAATGGGAAAATATAAAAATATGCAATGATGCAGGGATGTGTCTTAGCTACTAGTCCATGTTAAGTACCCATGTACAATTACAATCTCTCATAAATTAAGAAATCAAGAAAATCCATTAGGAAAAAACTCCTCCCCAAAAGAGAGATAATAGAAGAAAACATATCTCTAGAAGATGAGATTGAAAAAAACCCACATGAAGAAAAATTCCCCCCATAAGAGAGAAGAAGATAGGTCATGCATCCCCCATAAATGTAGGATATATTCCAGTTGTAGATGATAAAATATGGATGTAGAAGATGGTCCACAATAATCAAAGAACATTCCCCCCCTTATAAATAAACAAAACCAAAGTTGTATGCATGATGTCTTCTCATTCCTAAAATTAATAAGAAGGAAGAAAAATCAAGATGTATGAAGTGTTTGAACTCTACTCATATGTCTCCATGTTGAAATTGAAATTTTTCACCACCCATTTTGGTATTTCATGCAACAATGATGAAGATGAAAATCCTAAATCTAGTAGAGATGTATGTAGAACAAGATCCAAAGACTCGAAATATTAATTCTACTTTATCAAACCCAAGTATTTTGTTTAAATCTTGAAGCTTCTAGATAGCTACCATTATTTTTAAACTCATTACATATAGAATCTTGAGAGATAAGAGTTTTAATATATATAGAACAACAAAATTCACATTAGGCCTAGTGATAAATTATGTTAAAAAATTACTCTCATATACACCAAAGTAATTTTTCATCTACATGAATTTAGATATAACTAAATACCTTTAGTTTAATTTCTCTAGGATAATATTGGTGCATTTCCTTATTCTTCCCTTTTGATTATCATTGCAATAATTTTAAAATTGAAAGAACATTAAATATTATTATATTTTAATATGGATGAATGTGATGTGAATGAAAAGGTTCATGTTCTTTTTAAGTGGGTTGTGTGCAAACAATATGCAAATTAATATTACCTAAGATTGCATCCAACTATCCTAAGGTATCAATTAGAAATTGTATGATCTAGGACTAACAATTGGAGTAAAATCTAACAATCAATGCCACTTAGACATATGCCAAACTTGGGAAATAGAAAAGACAAATAATTGAACATGAAAATTAGTTAAAAATGGTATTAGATGTAGCTTTGTAGAAAAGTGGCCTTTATGAAAGTTGCTTGAAGTTCTATTTTAAAACTACCTATGAAGTTTGGAATTGATTGGAACTAAATGATATGGTCACCATATGTAAAACAAGATGCCTAGTAACATTATCTAGTATTGACAACTACCATGATAGCATTGTCGAAAGGGGTGGACTTGTTTTGAGAGTAGGTAAATATAATTGAAAATTCTTATGGATCCTATGAATGATATGTTTCAATTTATCATAAGTGATCATGTATCAATGACTAACAAAAAGTATTTTTAATTGCTACTAAATTTATGAGGTCCTAATGAACATGAATTAAGAAATACATGCAAATTAAATAGTTAAAATAATTTCACATGGAGGGTGGAATGATGATAGTTTTAACTTGATAAGGATCAATAATAGCATCATGAGGAAGCATCCTAATATATTTTAAGTCTTTCTTTGGAGTGCATATATTTAAACCAACTAAAAACCTAAATTCCTAAGTATTGACAAAAATTAAGATAAATGATCAAAATGGAGTAATTTCACCTACTAAATTTTTATTTATAAGCATGAGTATTGTTTTAGATTATGGACCTCTAGTAGTAAATTGGGCTAAAAAATACAAAAATAGGCCTTGAAATCAATTTTTGGCCTACAATGCAATATTTCTTACTCCTAATAGCTAATATGGCACCCTTTTCTATGCTAGACAGATATCTACAACTTATAGGGAGGATAAATAAATACATTTAAAGCATACTTTGTTTTTTCATTCATTTTGAAACTCTACATATTTATTTGAAAATGACCCACAAACAAAATTTTATGAATGGAAGCCCTATGAAAATATAGGTTAAAATGGGAGTCTACCTTAGTTAGTCCCCTTATGGGATTTCAATTATGGACCCACATTAAAAATATAATAAATAACATAAGTTTTAATTGTAGTATATCCATTAAAAATACAACATAATGCCATTATATCCAAATAAACCATTTCTAAGAGGCCATTTAAGATGATGTGAACATGTGATTTTTGAGTCATGTAGATTCTAAATTATTTTTTAATTAAGAAATAATTTTTATTTTTATGTAACTATGTGAGGGGGAAAACCATTAGATGCAAACAAGATCAAACATGCTTGAAATGAGAATCTAGCCTATTTCAAAACACTTAAATCTTGATCTAATCCTACAAAAAATGAAACTATGCTATTGAAAGCACATTAAGAAATCTTATGATTACTCAATTGAATGCAAACAATAAGCACAATGTTACCATACTATAGAGGAATGTATTCACCTGATCTTGGGTTGTTCTTATCACCGCAAAGGCTCCATAGTTCGTGTGAAAAAGCTTGAAGAATGATGCCTTGGTTGGTTGATCGAAGAAATGGTGTTGAAGCTCTAACAATGGTGGTTATTAATATCAGCAATACTTTGTTGTGTAAATGATTTTGATTCTCCAATCCTCTTTTATGAGGAAAGAGGTTTGTTATATAGAAAATGAGATTTGAAATGGATGATAAAGATCATTTTGGAGAATATCCAGATCAACAGTCAAAATTTGTTGAGAGGATTTAGACATGAGAAGATTGTGCAAATTTGATTGCACAATTTGTGTGATTGAGGAATAGATTGATCAGTCAGGATTTTAGATTGATCAATCATGGTCTAGATGGCTTAGTTAGGAAATTGATGGCTTAGTTAGAAAATTAGATTGATTAGTTAGGAAATTGATGGCTTAGTTAGAAAAATAGATTGATTAGTTAAAAAATTAGATTTCTCAGTCAACAATCGTAATTTTCTCAATTAGAAAGTGAGCGAGGAATATGAATTAATTGATTTAAATAATTAATTCCTTTTTTGGAGTTGAACATGCAAATAAAGTTTGAATTTTGCAAACAAAGTTGCATTCATTTGATTTGATTTTTGAAAATTGATTTGAATAGTTTGATTTAATTATTCAAATTTTGGAGGGAAAGTGTCGTAAATAAATTATTATGATTTAATAATTTAGTCAACTTAGGGGAATAAGGTGTTTTAGTAACGTAATTAATTTGCACTATTTAATCAATCGGAATGAAATAAAGTGAGATTTGGACTTCATTAAATAAATGTAATTTATTTAATTAGTCGAAATGATGAAACATGAATTAATTGAATAATGTTGTTTTATTTAATTACTAGCATAATTAGGGTTTTTAGAACTTTATTAAATAAATGAAATTTATTTAATTTGTCAAAAATGATGAAAAAGTGAATTAATCAAATAATGTTGTATTATTCTATTAACAACAAAATTAGGGTTTTGGATGTTGTGTGATGTTTCAAGACATTGCAGGATGATTCTTAGATGTTACAGGATGATTCTGAGATGTTATGAGATGTTGTGAGATGATTCTGAGATGTTCTGAGGTGTTGTGAGATGATTTTGAGATGTTTTAGGATGATTCTGAGATGTTCTGAGACATTATGGGATGATTCTGAGATGTTCTGAGATGTTTTGAGATGTTGCGAGACATTAAGAGATGTTGCAGAATGGTGTTCAATGTTGTTTTATGTTGTTCAATGTTGTTTAATGTTGTTTAGGGTGAGTGATAGGTGTTAGGTCAATTTGACATGTCTACATTTTTCCCGTCTTTGACACAAAGTATTGGTTGCTTCATTTCAAAGATTTTGTTTTTTAAGATCAATTTTTTTGAAAAATATTATGCCCCACTATGCCTTGGCATTCAGTGGAATGATGGTAGGACTTTGTGTTGCCCCCTCTAGAGGTTGATCGAAAATTTCAAGTTTTGAGGTCAAGCTCTTCACACTATTGTATTTCAGTTTTGATGTACTTTGGTTGAAATATTAGATCAATAGGTTCTTCGTTTCTCGTTCTGATGTTTCTAAGAGCTTCTACTTTGAAATTAGGAAGGTTCCCTAAGTAAAATTAGGGTTTCCTAGATGAAATTAGGGTTTTCTTGAGGTTTAATATAGGAAATTAGTCCTCTAGTTAGCTCATTTGTGCTTTGATCCTTTTGCTAATTCTTCTCTCTGGATTTCCCATTTTGTCAATTGTTGAGGAGAAATGTCAAGATTTAAGGGAGGCCCACATCATTTAGACCTTTTTTAGGATTTTGGATGGGCTCCAAGTGTCGGTGGTCCAGTATGTACCTTGTTACTTCGTGTTTTCATTTTTTTATGCTCGTTAAGCGTGTATAAGGTTCTTCAAGTCAATAGAAAAGTTCTTGTGATTTCTGAGCATCTACATCAATTTCTTCACCTTTTCCATGTAAGAACCTCACACTTGACACTGAAACCCTTGCCCTTGCCATAAAACCTTGCACTTGACTAAAAACTTCGCCCTTATTTCATGCACTTGACCTAAAAATTTGTTGTTGAATAAGAGCGTCTCCCTTTATCAAGAACCTTGCCCTTGATTGGAAACTTCACCCTTGGTTCCTTTCCCTTGACCTAGAAATTTTCCCTTGACTAAAAAAATTAACCTTGTTTCCTTTCACTTGACCTAAAACCTTGCCTTTTCCTAAAAAGCTCACTTTTGCGTACCATTTTCTAAGCATCTTGTCAAAACCCTTGCATTTGACTTTTCCTCCTATATTTTATTTTAGCATTTTATCTAAACCCTGGTATGTGTTTGTTTTTCATCTTAAACATCATGTGTCATCATTCTTTGTGTCATTTTGTGTTGCTTTACATGTTTAGAGTGAAACCCTAACATCCTCATTTATAATGATTGAAGGTGAGTCTCAAACCACTACAACCAAGGGAAAGACATCCTCGACACCTGATTGATCTGATTGCCCATTTTGGTGTGTTGGAGTGAGAATTTCTTGATGTCAGTTGACTACATTACATTTGTTACGTGCTTCCTATTAGGACTCACACAACTATGATGATTGCACTTGTGGAGAGGTGGCATTATGAGACTTCCTCGTTTCATTTTCCTACAGGAGAGGCAATCGTTACTCTTGAGGATGTGTGGAGGATACTTCACCTTCCTATTCATGGTGATCTTGTTAGTTATCATGTTCGATGTGGTACCCATTTCATGCAGCATGTGCTAGGTGTTGAAGACTTGGAGGTGTGTTAGTCAAAGGTTGATCTATCCGAGTTTTCTGGTAGTGCAGATCCTATTTCGCTCGTCCTATGTGGTTTGATTTTAGGATTAGTTGTTTCTAATAGGAGAGGTTGATAGTTTCTTATGGGTTGGGGTACATGTATTAAGAGTATGCTTGAGCATAGGACAATTTATGCCTAGGGTTCTTGTCTCTTGGCTCATCTTTATAGAGATATGCACAAGGTTGTGTATCGGAGTAGGAAATCTATTTTTGTAGGCGGTGCACTTTTGCATGTTTGGGCATGGGAGCATATTGTAGTTGCTTGACCAGATGGGATACAGGATCAATCTCCTAATGATCTGTACTCTTATCATTATAGGGATTTCATGCACTACACCTTGCCTTGGGATCTTCCTTATTGGCATTGTGTGTTTGATGAGATGTTAGGTTTTGTGTGGAGACCTTATATGGGTTGTGAGGCTTGGCTAGAGGATTCTGATCATCTTGTTTACTACTGATAGAACTGTTGGCTGATTGGACATTCTCATTTTGTGATAGAGCATTACTTACTAGACCAAGTATGTCACCAGTTCAGAGAGAGACAAGGGTGGGTTCTTGATGCTTATGAGGCTCGGTTCGGTTAGACCACTCAAGAGGTCCATGTATGGGGTCTCTAAGTGGATATAGATATTTTTGTTGTTGAGTTCATAGAACTTTCCCTAGCTGGTTGGGGTTGGCCGGTTGGTTTAGTAGATCCAGGTACTACTCTTGAATATGATGAGTGGTGGGCATGACATAGGCCATTTAGGTTCACCGATCCTGGGGGTGATTCTGTTGTGGGGAGTGAAAGTACGTTGAGGTTCTCATAGAGAAGTTGGATTGGGCCCAATGTGATGGGGAACAGGGTGGTCAAGATGAGTGTATGCCTCTAGTGTAGGGTCATAGATAGGTTCCAAGTCCTCCTCCACCAGCTAGGGATGGAGATATATTGTTAGCTTAGATGAATGTTGCTAGAGACATAGAGATAGTGTGGTGACAGGCTATGGAGGCTCAGGTAGACATTTTGAGGGCTAAGCGAGACAATGAGAGAGGTCGACAACATGTTGCAGAGGCTCAAGTATAGTTGCTTATGGCATAGAGATACTCTTTGGGGAGAGCGTGATAGTATGTGAGCTAAGCAAGATCAGTTTATAAAGATTTCCACCTATTATCAGACCTTATATGATGCCACTGTTCCTAGGACCAAGCTCGGTTTCCTCAATTTGGGGAGCCTAGTGTTGTGAGCGATGGTGGTGGTGGTGGTGTGGGTGCAGGTGTAGGTGATCATTCTATGACATAGCCAAATCCTTTTGGTGGTCTGTAGGGTTTTATCCATCCTGTCGGGGTCTTACATTTTTTGGTACTTGATCTTCATGCTTTTTTATTGCATAGAGGCATGTTGTAGACATGTTATATATATATATATATATGTTCATTGGTCTAGTCGAGACCTCATACATATGTTATGATTTTGTATTATCCTATCACACTTGTGTCACTATGGATGATGTACTTATGACATGTTCCCTTTTTGATGATAATATATATGAGATACACCTTCTTCGATTTAGCCTCATTTTATGCTTATGTGATGGCAATATATGATGATGTATTTTATATATGTTTATGTGCTTTTGTGATGTATGAATTTGATGTGGATGGATGAATCATACTTTGGCTCATATGTTGTTTATGTGGTGTTGATATATGATGAATGAATGCCCCATACATGATCCATGATGTTTTATTGGTTTATTATCAACATGATGTGTATTGACGACATTTGTGGATGTAGTATGGATATGGTACTAATGATGTTGTTATGCATGGTGGATGTTAATTAGAAGAAATATCGATGATGGATAGAGATATGATTTAAGTTAGAAGAAATATCAATGATGGATAGATATATGATGCCAATTAGTATTTGATGAGTAGTTTTTTCTTTTCTTTAGAGACTTAACAGTTTGAAGAATCCTGTTTGATGTAGCAAATAGATACGATGCACCAAGGTATGAATTACCAAGGTGACTTTGTATCTTTTGCGTGGAGTTTTGACTCTTTAAACAAAGAGTATTCTTGCTCATACCAGACATACGAAAACTTTTTTTAAATTAATATCTGGGTTGTGTTAGAAACATTTCAGACTAGTCACATAGAGAGGTATAGAACAATTAACATGTAACTACTTCACAAACTATTTTAATACAACTTTCATATACTCAATAAATCAAGTATTTGCCATGGTAGTATTACAAAAATATCTTACAAACAATAAATTGAAATGAAACTCAATTTCCCTCATTCCTTCAATTGGAGCCTAAAATTTCATGCAAATTTTGGCAAAATTTAGAGCTCCCATAAAGAAAAACTTGATTTTAGAGCTCAGAAACACAGTGGTGAAATCTACTCAAATGGCCTACTTTAAAAAATCATAAAATGAAGTCGGTTCAATTCCATGAAAAACCACCTTACAAGCATAATTATCTCCCATATGAAACTATTTCCACCTAGTATTAGCTTCTTATGATCTTATCTGACGAATTTTTGAAGTATCAAGTTGAAAGGTTTTGGGAAAGGTTTGTTGTCTACACAGTAAAATATGCCAAAAGGGTCAACTTTGGAGAAAAATAATTATCAACAGGAAGATTGTCACGGTGAACTGATTAGTGTCTCAGACTCTTCCCACCTTAATGTGCTTTCATGCAAATTTTCAAGGTCCCAACATCTCATTTGGTGTTTTTCAAAACCAAAACCAAATGGATTTTACCCAGTTTGATAACTGCATTTCTTGAACAGTAGCAGAGGGTTCAAGTTTGACTTTTGATATCTTGTGAATGGAGTAAATTGGAGAGAATACCATTTTCACACATTTTCATATGACCTAAATGAGCCAATTCCTAAAGTAGCAGTCTCTCAAGAACATATTTGATATTTTTTCAAAGTGGCAAGTTGGTAGCTTCCAGGTGACCTTTTGATAGTGACAGTTTTAGAAATGACTGAGTGAGCTACTTTGAATGTTAATAAATCACAATCTTGATCATTTCATGCAAAAAAAATTTGCAACCACACTCTCCTATCATCAATCAACATGCTAGTACACTTTCATGGCTCCAAGAGAATATTTGGTCAGTCTTTCAAGATGATTTAGGAGGCTACTCGACTCATTTTTTCGTAGTGAGAAACGTCAAAAAAGAAAATTATGATGACTACCCCAATATAAGTTTAAGGTGCATTTTTTCAATTTACCTACTTTCAACATGTTGGGTGTTTGTTGTTGATGCCTACTTCATTGGAGAAAATATAGGGTCTTGATTGTCAACCCCTAATGTATGTGACCTTGTATGGTCAACCTCTACCAAATATAGTCATGAATTCCTATGCATAGAACTGTCCTTTCAATCCTTGGATATGTTTTGACATAGAATTATCTTCACATAACTCTATAGTACTTCATATTCACTATAGACATCCATTCAATGCCACTCTTTCTTTTGTGATCTACCACTATGAAATGACTATTCTCTGGCCCCATTGTGGCTATTACGACTTGCAAAAAACCATTAAATCCCTTATAAACTATCAAAAATTTCTTCATCAGTATCTTTCACCAAAGCTTTAAGTCCACTTTCTCTTCCATTACCACTCATCAAAACTATTTTCATGATATTCACATTTATCTTAATGAATGAAAAGGTTACTGCCTTACTAAGCACTTTCCACAATTTGAAAACTACCCTTGGTCATCTAACTTGTACAGCTATTGTACTTATGTCTTGACACACTATACTTGAAGATCACTAGTATTTGTAAGATTGTATAGCCCATAATGAGTTCCCTTCTCATGATTACTGACTGCCATATGATTTCATAGTCCATTATAATGATTGGCTATCATAAATAAATATTTAGAATGTCATTGAAACCCTTGTGTCTTTATGAAAAATGTGGGACCAAATCCAACTCGCATTGAAAAAAATTACTACTACCATGGTCGACATATATGTAAAATGTGGAGAATTTAGATGGGTATATGAGATACTTTACATATTTACTCAAAGGGATGGCATCTCATGACTCACAATGACTGCACATAATTGATTTTTTTGTAAGAAGATTGAGGAACATAAAAGTATAGAGGAAGAAAATTTGAACATCTTCCAAGAATATTTGGAAACAAAGATAATGTGGAGGGAAAGGCATTGAACATGCCAAGGAGGATAGAAGGGGTTTCTTAGAATTGTATCATACAGGTGTTACTTCAATATAGATACATATGATAAGATTGAAGGGACTATGGGAGCTCTTCTTCTAAAATATTTAACATAATCTAGACCTGTATGGGCCTATTTGGGTTTCCACGACTTTGGTGTTCATGATAACATCACTAGGAAATTACGCCTCCTATTTTTCTTATGCTCAAGAATACACATGACAAGGCAAATACCCTACATAGCTGGAAGATGGAATAAAAAGTGTAGATAGAACAAGAGAAGAGGTTGTAAAAACCACGACACAACGTTGCCCTTTTGTAAATTGGAGCAATCAATAGGTCATAATATGTGAAGATTATGGGTGCACTTAGGGAGGATAAACACTCATCAAATTATTTATCTATGCTTGAACTGAAAATAGATGATTGGCTTAAAGCAAAGGAAATAAAAAAAATTATAGCAATAAATGAGCTATCATTTACAAGCCATTGTGTATTCACTTTGCATGTTTCAAGAGTAGATAGGAGCAAAAAATCTACAGAGTTTCCAATTCAGAGCTTGTGAAGCCTTTTTTCCTTTTACGTGTTGAGAAGACTTATCCTTCATTGTGTTGTCACTACACTCCCAGGTTTTTCTAAAAGGACCTATACACTTGCTCTTTGATGACCATTACGCATTGTGGTATTAATTGGAACAACATGGGGCCAACAATGAGACGTTCTTACAACGAGACAACAAATATTCCTCTAGATACCGCTGATTATAATCAAATTGATACCCTCAAGGGAGTCACTGAGAATGTTATACTTGGTCGATTGGTTTCTATTGGTACAGAAGATTTTGATAATAAGATGACTTTGTTCAAGAATTCATGGACTCCTCTGGTAATGCGAAGACTGAAAATTGAGAATTTAGTGTTTGGAATGTGGATTTGCATGGAGGCAACTAAGAAGTGTCTGCAAGATGTTAAAATGGCTTACCTATGTCCCCACACAAAGGAAGCAATAAACCCTAAAAACTATATGATGTTGCAGCAGACGTTCATTGAGGAGACTCCTTCATATCAGAGTGAGACTATTCAAAGTCTCTTCGATGGAGTGATGAAAGAGGCATAAAAATTATCAAAGAGAGAAGTCTATATCATAGTGGTTGATTGCAAAGTCTCATCGACATCCCGAAAAGGGGAAAATAAGCATATAACTGGAATGAGTATTATATCGAATAGACTCTTGCATGTCGATGGGAGTTATTTGCAAGTCTCTTTGATAGCATGAGAAGACAAAATCATGGATGAAGGGTAAAATAAAATTCTATGGTGAATTCATTCTAAGGCTTTGGTGAAAAAGATAAAATATTATTATATGCGGTAAATATTTTGAAGATAATACCACTTTAAGAGAAAATGAATTTTACCAATGATAAAAGAAGCAAATATTTTTACCTAGGAATAGAGAGTGGGTAATTATTTTTACTCAAGGGGCATTTTTCTAATTGAGCGAAAAGTGAAGTTTCCATCAAATTAAGATTATTATTAAATTAATTTTCACAAATATTAAAGATGAGGATTAAAGTTGAAGTATTTTATTTTTCTGAAAACAATTAATTGAATGAAGAGTTCTAGAAAATGGGCATGCAAAGAGTCATAACCCTTGAAAAGGCAATGTATATATGAAGGCTGAAATCAAAATTGAAGATCATTAGGAGATTAGATAGTAGGTTAGAAAAATCATCAACACTCAGTAGATTAGAATACACAAAAATGAAGACTTCTGATATTATTGCAAACTCATTTTGAAGCTTATAATGGAGGAGAATATTTAATTTGGTGGCCCAATTTCTAGTGTTCAACTATTATGTCAATTTTAATTCATACATGTTATTTGACTATCTCTGGAGTGGTCATTCTATGAACTATTCAAATTTATTGTATGAGTATACATTTAACTTGTCAATACACATTTTTTGTACTTGTGTGATTTCATTGATTGCTTTCTATGAGAAAGAATTAAAATCCTTCTGAGAGATCATCTTTAATAGGTTCATTCCTAGGATTAAATTCCTTTCAAACTGATTATCTCAATTAGTTTCCTTCACATCAGAATTAAAATCCTTTCAAAACTTCATAGTAACTTAGGGGGATATCACTAGGATTTGTAAGAAGATCCAAATTGTTGAAAAACTTGCACGTTTATACAAGCTATAAACATACAAAAGTGCCTAATAGTTAGAGTTAAGCTAAGAAAAAAGATCCACATATCATCCACATCTAGACTCTATTTACCCAATAGATTAGGCACTAGTCAAATTTAGAATTATCTCATACAAGTTTTATTCATACACTTTATTCTCAAAACATCTACAGTAGGAACTAGTTTGTAAGCTTTGCATCTACTTCACACTTGCATTCCATAGTGAGTAGATTTCCCAAACTATAGACTATATTCAAACCTTCAAATCTACCTTATCATTGAGGTACACCCACCTAGGTTTAGCAAAGCCTAAAGAGTAGGGGGTTATCAATCATATTCGCCCCGTATGTTAACCAAAAATGTACTAAGAGACTGGCACCCTCTTAAAGTTCAAAAGCTACATTTTTGTCACCTAACACCTTCTTCTCTAAATCCTTATTGACATCCTCAAGAGATCTTGGGAACAAGTGAATAAGATAAATCATAAACATAAGACTAAAAAAGATAAAAAAAAAGTTACAGTATCACTTGCCATATCTTTTTGGGGTTTCAAGACTATTATTCATTGTTGATCATGTCTATCATAGGAACAGATCCATTCAAGCATATCTTAGGATGTTGTTGGTGAATTATTAAAAAGATATGTAGTTGATGCTTGGCTTCATTTTCGTCTGTTTTGTGATCAAAATTTCATGATTTTTTTCTTTAAGGTTCTAGCTTTTGATGTTTTTCTTTGTTTGTTTGTTTGTTTGTTTGTTTTGTCAATGTATGAGGATGATGATTCGTTTATTATGGGTGAAATGTTTATTGCAGATTTTGATGATGGGATGGGTCTTTTTTATTTTGTAAGTTTTATGATGTTTTTGTTGTTTTCAGAGGACTAACCTAGGGCCTCGAGGGCTCATCAGAGATAAGCCTTACCTATGTTGTACACGTAGAGGCTCGTAGTTTTCTAGGTTTGAGTGTTCTTTACCTTTTCTGTTTTGTGAATGTTTTTTGGATTTCGTATGTTGTATATGTTTTTTTGGATTTTGGATTTTTTGACTAAGTTGAAATAAAGCATGTTGGAAACCTAAGGGGACTGACCTAGGGTCTCGGAGGTTATTAAGCCTTTCCTACATTGTATACGTAGAGACCATGTAGTTCGACCATTTGAATCAAAGAATAAACTATTTTTGGATAAACAACATTGGTAATTTTGGTTGATATTCTACTTCTGTGTCTAGAGCATATGTTGTGGGAAATCTACTTGAACTAGCTATGAGGTTCAAGAAAATTTTGATATCTTAGACTGTTTGAGTGAAGGAATAATCCAACGATGTTGTTCTGTTTTTGATGTTTTTCGTATGTTTTTTATTTTTGTTGTTTTTATGATGTTTTTGTCTTTTTCAATTTTATGACCATGATTGGATGTTGCAAGATATAATCCATGACTAGCTTCAAGAAGTTTCGCCAAATAAAACTACTTTCTTTAATCAGTGAAACTCCATGGTTGGATAAATGTTTTATGAAATGGATGAGTGGATGCTATGAAAAAGTACCAATAGATAATGATGCAAGTTTTATTCAAACATAGCATTTGTTTACCAGTTTTTCACTATGGTACCTATTCTAGGAGCATGACAAAGTGGTTTTCACTCAAAGACGATTTTATTTCTCTTTACTATTTTTCTTTCTTTTTTTTTTTTTTTTTTGTATTTTTTTGAATCTTTGTATTTTTATTTTTATTTTTACCCTTTTTCTTGGGGTATTTTGACACTCTTCATGTGTATAACTTTTTGAGGTGGTTGTTTTTTAGTTGTTTGACCAGAGGTTATCCTTCAAGAGTAGCCAACTGATATCCCCCATAACTATAGCTTGTTGTGATGATGAACAAGCCTAACCAAATGGGTTCAAATTTTCCTTTGCCATCCTCATTCAATTGTATCTTGTGATTCTCCTTGAGGACCAAGTCACTAATTTTAAAGTTTATTTCTTTGATTCTCTTGCCATAGCTTCATTTGAGCCAATTTTGATAAACCTGTTGATGATTTAATGTGCTAAAATTCCTTTCATCTAGGAGCTATAATTCATTTAGTTTGGATACCTTGTATTATTCATTATTGACCATGCCTTTTAATGAGACTCACAATGAGGGGATTTTGACCTTGATAGATAAGACAACCTTTGATTTGTAGACCAAGGAAAATGGTGTGGCACCAGTAGGTGTTTGAATGCTGTTTTGATAGGCCCATAAGGTTGGGTTTAGATACAAATTCCAATCATGATCGACATCATTGACATTCTCTTTTAGTATTTTTAGGATTATTTTATTAGATGTCGTAGCCTGAGCGTTTCCTTGAGGATAGTATGGCATGGAAAATCTATGTTGGATAGAGAATTTGGAATAGATTTCCTAGACATCTTTATTCTTGAATGGGGTGCCATTATCCATTATGATTGTATGTTGAATTCCATACCTACAAATGAGATAATTCAAAATAAATTTTGATATCTATTTGTTGGTGATATGGGTCAATGGAATTGCCTCTATCCATTTAGTGAAGTACTTTGATGTTGTGATAATGAATTTATGCCCATTGGATGAAGTGAGTGATATCTTACCTACCAGGTCTAATCCCCATTGTGAAAAAGGACATGATGTCATGATGGGTCTCAACTCTTGTGTTGGTGCATGAACCAGATCACTATGTTGCTGAAATTGTCCGCACTTTCTAGAATGTTGAATGTAGTCTTGCTCCATGGAGGGAAAATAGTATCATGTTCTGAGTGGCTTTTGGACTAGGTTAGGTCCATTAGAGTGGGATCCAAAAATACCTTTGTGGACCTCTTGTAAGGTCGTGTGCACTTCTTCTACGTTAATACACCAAAGTAACATACCATCTAGACTATGATGGTATAGGGTTTCTCTTAGGATCATAAAGTGGGAAGTTCTATAGGTGGAGGTTTTCTTTTGAGTGGTTGTTAGGTCAAGTGGTATGATACCATGCTAGATATAGTCAAAAATATATTGGTACCATGGGGAGTTAGGACCAAAAAAACACAAACCATTTTTGATTCTGGGATGTGAAACATAGGTACGAGTAATTGTCTAATGAGGAACTCATACTTAGGCACATTTTCTAGAATATCAAGTAGTGAGCCTATTGTTTCCATTGCATCAACAACTCTATTATTGATCTGAGGAACTTTCTCAAAGGTTATTTTGATGATGTATTCCTTGAAGTTGTCCACCATCCTTTTATATGGTAGCAATTTGTCATCTTTGTTGTTCACCTATCTGATCACTAGCTAAGAGTCACCAAAGACATGGAACTCTTTTATTCTCCATTCAATATCCATTTTGAGATGTTGTTTGTGCATGGGAATTCAGTCTTGTAGGCCTTGGATAAACTATCTCCCTATGGTGTGAGAAATAGAGTACCTGCTCTAGAGCCATGTTGAGTATAGCACCCGTCATAGTATAGAGTCCATTGGTCTATCTGTTTTTTCATCAAGATACTCTCATCTGGAAATTCCATTGTGATAGGCTTATGATCATCTATGGGTTCTTCGGCCAGTTGGTCCATTATAATTTGTCCCTTGATAGCTCTCCTATCCACATAATCTATATCAAACTCACTTAGGATCATCACCCATTTGGCTATTCGACCTATTAGGGATGCCTTTTCTAGTAAGTATTTGAGTGGGTCTACTCTTGAAATTAGTTTCACCTTTCTGTTTAAGATGTAATGTCTCAGCTTTTGTTTTGAAAAAATGACTGAGAGACATGCTCTTCCAATGTGCGAGTAGTTTAGTTCATAGCCCACCAATGTTTTGTTGATATAGTAGACTACCCTTTCTTTATTGTTATCATCTAGTTGGGCCATGAGAGCTCCCAACATTGCTTGTGTGGTAGACACATAAAGTATCATCTCCTTTTCTGGAATAGGTGGTATGAGTACAAGAGGAGTAAGTAAGTACTCCTTGAATTGTTGGAATTCTTAGTCACATCTCCCATACCACTTGAAGGTGATGTCCTTGTGTATCAGATGAGTGAAGGGGTGACACTTTTCTGCCAATTGTGTGATAAATTTCCTAATGAATTGTAGCTTCCCTTGTAGGCTCCTTAAATATTTTAGTGTCTTTGGAGGAGGCATCTCTATTATAGCTTTTACCTTTGCAAGATCCACTTCAATCCCTCTTCTAGACACTATATACCCCAAGAGATTTACATATGTTACTCCAAATGTATACATTTCTTAGGGTTGAGTCTTAGATTATACTATTCAAGTCTATCAAACATCCTTTCTAGGTTTTCCAAGTGATCAACGCTTTTGACTAACTTTGCTAGAATGTCATCCACATAGCCCTCCATGATTGTGTGTAGCATATCATGGAATATGGTCTTCATTGCTCTTTGATAGGTTGCTCTTGTATTATTTAGACCAAAAGACATTACATTTCAAAAAAAATTCCCCCAAGCACAGGTAAATATTGTTTTATGTTGGTCATCTTGAGAGATCTTTATCTAGTTATATCTGGAGAAACAATCCATTAAGGATAGCATCTCATGCCCTACTATTAGATCCACAATCATGTCGATTCTTAGAAGTGGAAAGTCATCCTTTAGACATGCCTTGTTCAAGTCTCTAAAGTTTGTGCATATCCTTATGCCCCCAGTAGGTTTGGACACTAGTACTAGATTTGATATCCATTGTGGATAGTTGATCGGTCTGATGAAACCCACATCTAGTAGTTTCTTTAGTTCTACCTTTACCGGTAATTCTATCTGAGGATGCATTTTTTTGAGTGTTTTCTTGATAGGCTTTGCTCTAGGGACTATGGCTAAATGATGTACCACTAATGTTGGATCTAGTCCATGCATTTCTGCATAGGTCCAGGAAAAATTTACCTTCCTCTCGTTGATGAGTGTTGTGAAATTGTCCTTATCCTCAAGATCAAGTGATGTTGCATGGTATATTATTTTTGGGTCCTTTGTTGTGCCAACATTTATGGACTCATCTTCTTCTACTAGAAGCGTTGATCTTTATTGATATTCCAATATGGGGAGATTGAACCCTCCATCCTCAGGTGCCTCTAAGGGGTTTTCACCTTTAGATGCGTCCTTTATTTTCCTCTTTTTTGGATTTGATAGAGCCACAATGTGGTTTTCCCTAGGGGGTCATATTTTTTTGTTTTTTCTTTCATTTTTGTGACTAGAAGATTCAATCTCTCCACTAAAGTATGCCTCTTTTTCAAGCTCCATGATGAACCCTCCTTTGTGATCCCTAGTTGGTATGTCTGTTCAAAGTACAATGAAGTTCATGAGTGCCTCATCGTTATGGAATTGATCCAGAAAAGGTGTATGTTGTTGTTGATCCCAATCTATAAGTTATGGGTAATAGAGTGGGAGGCTATCATCTTATTCTACAAAGCTTAAGGAAGTAGGTAAAAGGGTTAATATGGATCTAGTGTCTTTTTCCCATTAGCTATCTAGGTCATCATTACTAGAAGTGGCGGAATCATATCTGATGAAAAAGGAAGGAGAATCCCATTCATATTCATTAGAGCTTGTTTCAAAATGGTAATAGATGTTGGGAATGGTTTCTATGTACTGGAGGGGGAATCTATCAATTCTAAAGATATTGAATAAGTCTTTGATGGGTAACTCATTGTCCATGATATGATAGATATCTAGTGCCTTAATGCTAGCAAATTTTTTTTCTTTCTTCCAAGAGGTTCGTCCAGTGTTTGGAATAACCATGTCTTTTGATTTATAACCTAGCCCCATATTCTTATTCCTTTGTTCCACTATGATAGGATTTGATTGGCCTTATTTATGTAGCCAAAGGCCACCTATTCCTTTTGGCAAGAGACACTCCAGTATCACTTAGTTTTTTCATTGATGGAAACTCTAATCAATGATTAGATACGCACACTATCATTCGATCATACTGACATATATATTGAAGATTGATAAGGAAAAATGGAGTATTCGGTAGCATAGTGTTCATTGATCTATATGAATATTTCAGGTTATTTTTTTTATTGCACATCTCAGGAAATGTTTTTTTGTATAATATCTCTTCTACTACTGAAGCGCAGTGGCTCGTATCAATTCATGTGAAAGTTAGAAGATCCGATTGGCACATTCTCAGTCTTTCTTGTATTGAAGCCGACTTCATAAATATCGTATGTCGCAAATGTATAAGGATTAATTAAATAAATGATTTTGTGCTCGATCATGTTTTTTTGGGTCCCCTCTATGTCTTAACTAACTTTGGAGGATGCGCATAAAGATTTAATTAAGGATCTAGCCAAAAATTGTAATTATTTATATGCTCTATTGTAGCCGACAAAGTGTAAATGAATTCTATGTTGTGGATATATATATAAGATCATCTGTATCATTTTGGATGAAGTAGGAAGTGTATTGATATGTGAATTGTGAGTAAGAGTAGAGAAAAGGAGTAATAAAGCATAGTTTCACTTGTGCATAGAAGATTTGTGTGTATGAGAATAATAGAGCAGAAGTATAGAATTAGTTTGTAAGGCAATAGATCTATTATTGAGCCTAAATGGAACTGTAATTAGGCATTTATAGATGCTACTTTTCTGAGTTCAAACTCTCAGATGGTTTTAATCTAATTGTCTTTTGTAAGGTAGTGAGCCTTCCCTTTGAGCAGTGAGCTCTAGGCAGTGTGCCTGAATGCAAGTGCATTCCCCTTATTGTAATCTTCATTTGAGTATATTCATATCATAATTGTGGATTGGCCATCCATCATGGTTTTTCCCCTAATAGGGTTTCCACATAAAAATATTGTTGTTATGGTGTTGTGTTTATTTTCCTATTTATGCATTATGATTAAATGTTGTTAATGCTTTGAAGATAAAGGTTAATAAATTTGATTTTTGCACAACACCGATTCACCACCCCTCCCCTCCCTTCTAAGTGTATCTTGTTTCCAACAATTGGTATCAGAGTTGGTTCCTCTGAAATAACTCTAATAGATTGGGGATATCTTGGAAGGTGTTCTAATGGATTCAAGCAATCTTCAACAACAACTTTTGGTGGCCCTGGATGATCTTGATCAGTCAAAGGCTGAAGTTCAGAAATTGCAAGCAAATCTCTCATATACTGATAAATTCATTGAGTCTCTGAAAGAAAAAATCAATAAGTCTAGAGAGAAGAGAAAGGAACTCTGTGATCACATTAAGCAGAGTGACAGTAAGAGCTTTGAAGAACAACTCAGTCAAGCCCTAAAAGAAAAGATAGAGGAATGTGACAAGCTTACCAAATACAATACAATCCTAAAGCATGATATGGAATCCATCATGATGAAGATGACCAAGGAGATTGAAGACATAAAGAAGAATGAAGAGAATCTAGCATAGTCCCTAAAAGAAAAATCTGAAGTATTTAGTCGATTGGATGATGAATTGGAACAATCTAAAAATAGTGAAGAAGCACTTGAAAGGAAGTTGGATGATCTGGGGAATGAACTTGCTACTACAAATGAGTACAAAGAGAAGTTCAAAGCCAACTTTTCCATGCTTGATGAATTAATTAGCAGTCAAAGGACTCATGGTGACAAGCGAGGTCTTGGATATGAAGAAGGAGAAAGTTCCAAATCTTAGCAAAGGAAATTGAAGCAAGGAAATCAAATGAATAGATCTAGAAAGTATCTGGTAAGAAAACCTAATGCTCAGATATTTAATTGATAATGTTACAATTGCAATAAGTTTGGACACATGGCTTATCAATGTAGAAGTAGAATGAATCAAAGTGGTCAATCTTTCATAGGTCAATGTTTCAATTGTCATAAGGTTGGTCATAAGTCAAATGAATGTAGAAATATGATGAATCAATTTCATAGAAATATCAGATGCTATACATCCAATAGACCTAACCATACTGCTAACTAGTACATATCAAGAGGAAATTAGTGGAAGAACTAGTCTAGAAAAATAAATGTTGTGTGCTACAACTGCAACAAAATAGGACACATTGCTACATTTTGATGGAACATAAAATATCTAGTAAATCAAAAGAAAAACATGCAGAAGGATATCAAGGGAAAAGGTAAACTCACTATAGATGCACTCATACAAAAAATGCAGAAGAAATGGATGAAGAAATATCCCTCTTTTGTTGTTGAAGAAAATGTGGCAGCACTAGAACCTGCTTTTGGTAATTCCTCTGGGAATTAGTCTCAAGCCTTTTGCCTAGGGGGAACAGTCAAGAAAATAATTTAACCCCCTAATAGGTAAGTGACACCAGATGTGTATGTGTATAGTAGATACATAAACAATCAAAAAATGTTGGTGAACTCATTGGAGGAAGTGGTATGCTATATTGGAGGTCCATAGAAGTTTAGTTGTCACAATGTACAAAAACAGGGTAACCGGATGAATTAGGGTTAACGCATTTATTGTGACAAAAAGGGTTAGGTATGCAAGTGATAAAAGGTCATTTCTACTTTTGATTTGTCACTTTATATCTCAGAGAAAATTTTTGGAGAACTCTTAGGCGATCATTGGCGATTTGAGGAAAATTTCAAGCGTTGAAGTGATTCAGCATTCAAATTGCAATCCGAAAAAAAAGGTTTTTTTCAGAAAACTTCACAAACTTGTGATTTGGTCAAAATGAATACTCCTCAAGTAGTTGAAGTCAAGGATATACCTCATCCTAAATTCAAATGGAATCCTTACAATTCTTTAGAGACTGATCCACTAGGAGAATTTTTGTTTGTTCCGCATGGAGTCTTACACACAAAAGATATTAGGGTTTATGTTCATACCAATATTGAAGAACTAGGAAGTTCTCAACTACTGAATTTGTACAATAATCATATCATTGGTGAAGATTACTGTGTAAATCCAAAACATAAATCCTAGAAACAAAGAAGTTCACTCAGATTGTAAAATTTCTTGTATTTGGAGAGTCGGAGTGGGTCTGCTATGTTTTGAGTTGAGTGCATGATGAATTTATGTGGCTCAGTATTCCATTCAAAATTACAAAGGAAGCTATTAGTGTAGTAACCTATCTAAACTCTTCCGATGGATTACCTATTCTAAAGTCTGTGAAAAACCAAACAGTCACTGATGCTACAAGATCAACATATGATAGAAGAGCAATGACTATTGACAACATTGTTGATATAGATGTAAAATTTGCATCTATGGTGATTGAAAACAATATTTACCATTCTAGCCGAGACAACTCTATGTCCAGCACAATAATTTATGCTGCTTACCAAATGGTGAAGGAAAATGTAGTTATGACATCTATGAACTACTAAGAATTTTGTTAATGGAGAATCTTGCAAAGATAAAGAAAGAAAAGAAAAAATATTTCAAATATGTTAACCTACTCTTGTGTTTATTCTGTTACTTCATGGGTGAAGTTTTGGGAGTTGGAAAGGTTCAGTGGCAAAAGAACAAGTCAGTAGCTAAACAGATCAAAGATTTATTGTACAATGTTGCATATATCAAAACAAGGAATGCAACTATGTGAGGATACTTTAAAAACTTTCAATCTATGATGCAAGCAAGGGAGAGGACTCATACCTCTATTGTAGAGAAGTACAAAAATTCAATTTTCTTCATGGTGGACATTGATTAGTGTATGATGGAAGTTGTTGATCCCAGAACAATATGGATCATGCCTATGGGATATGAAGTTGATGGGAAAGTTCTAGATGTGTACGCTCAACACATACTAAGTAAACCAGTGGATCCAGAAGAGGAAAGGTTCAATACATATGCAAAGAAGGACACGTAGGTTCATAATGAACTCAGGAAACTTTTGATTACTAAAGAGTCAGAAAAGAAGTAGAAGTTCTTGCAGAAAGCATGGGGGTATCTACAGAATTATTTAAAGAAGCTAGATAGAAAAGGGAAGAAGCTAAAGCAACTAAGAAAGCAGCTAAGGATGCATCTAGAACTCAATTAGCTGGTCCGGCAACACCATCTTCCTGAACTAGAATAACTAGAAGCTCTGTATCTCATTCAGCCCCTACAACAAAGTCCACCCATTAAAAACTAAAGCTAAGGTATTTGGACAAGAAGGCAAAAATAAAAAGAGAAAAAGAGTGTATATGGTTGTTTCTAATCATGATAAGACTGAGTCTAATGAAGAATACAAATAAATTAGGCATCAACACACCAAGGCTGCAACAGTCACAAAACGAAATCCTTCCTGTGGGGATGACCAGGCAAAGAAGAAAGCAAAGATTGACAAACCAGGTATGTGAGTACAAGCAGTTGAAAAATATTTGGTGAAGGATGGAAATCTAAAACCACTTTGCAAATGGTACAAATCTTTTGATGAATCTGACAAAAGAATTCTTGAAGAAGCAATGATAAAACATGTGAATTTTTTCAATAAAGTTTTGATTGAGATTATGCATAGTCTTCCAAAGAGTTTTTATGACATTCTGGAATCAAGAAGGTTGAGTTCTAGAACAAAAGAGGAACAAATGAGAGAAAGGATTCTTGCTGAACTATGTCTAGTAATGTCTGTGGATGAGATGAAGACACTTTTGAACAAGGCCCAAAATAAATTAGAAAGAAAAACAAGGGTTGACAAGTTTATTATTGGTCTGACCGATGAAGTCACAAAAGAAATAGAGAAAATTCTGAGGGAAATATTGTTGAATGAGAGAATTGGAGTTGTGGATAAGGAAACACATGCTGACGATGTATCATCTAATCTAGTGAAAGAAGCAGAGGAAGGAAATTTTGATGCTGCTGAGAAATTTTGGATTCCTCTTGCAGAAGTTAACACCGAAATCCCTATAGATGTTGAGGCACCTGTATTAGTTGAAAAGCTAGAGATCTCTGAAGACAAATCAAAAAATTCTACTGAGGAAGCAATAGTTGAGGAAAAGAAAGATGATGTGAAGCCAATTCAAATTGAGGCAAGAGAGACTGTTGAGGCAATGAAGAAATTCTTGGTTGATCACAAGGAAGAGATTTAACCAAAACTAATTGAAGGTCCTATTGACCTGTCTACCTTAAGCCCAATCCAAAAAATGAAAGTATCTTAGTTTTCTCAAGCGAAAGCCCAAGAAGAGCTACTGAAATCTCACATTGAAGATGGTGAACTATTCAACCTTGTGTCCAGAGTATTGGACAAGATCATGCCCTCTTTTATGAAAGACCCAACTAGATCTTCATCTGGTGAATTGAAAAGGCTTATCAACTCAGTGAGTACTCATTTTGAGTCTCTAGAAAAATCTACTATGGTGAAAGTACAAAAAAAATTTGATGCTAAAAGGTTTAGTGGATTGAAAGTATTGATTGCCAAAGATAAAATTGTTTTAGCCACATGTATAAAAAATGCATAGAATGCTTTATCAGAAGGTGGTCAGATCTATAAAGCATGTTTATCTTTTTCAAAGTTCACTGAAGCAAATGAAAATAAGGTGAAAGATCTAGAAATTTAGTTAGGTGTTATTTCTGAAGCATTTGATCCCCTAACTAGTGGTGTTGGGAAAGTAGAAGGTGAAGTAATGTCTTTGCTCAATAAAATGAAAGGTTTGAAGCATGAGAATGATAATTTTTTTTCCAAAACCTATGAACTCAGAAGCATTATTGGCCCAAAAATTGAAGTGATGGAAAGTGCTCTAAAAGAAGCAGAGGACTCTATGGCAGTTGGTAATCTGACCAAATTGGAATCTACAAAGACACAATCTTACCTGATCTATGGCCATATCACAATCATGGAGAGTCTCAAAAGAGTTTTGGACGCTAATCTAATTCATCTGAAGAAAGATTTTGTAGACATTTTTCACCTTATGTAAGTTAAAGAAGCATTTTTGTATAACAGTTTTGATTGATCCATTTTTGGTGTGAAATCCCTGTCTTTTCCATTGATGTCAAAGGGGGAGAAGAGAGGAGTGAAAAATGTTAAATCATCTTAGGGGGAGAATTGTATTTTTGAAATTTTGGAGATGGAAGTGTATTTTATCTTGGTACTAATTCGACACTTAGTAATTTTTCACTAAGTGTTGCCATCAATGCCAAAGGGGGAGATTGTTGGCAACAAACACTGCAGTATCACTTGGTTGTTTCATTGATGGAAACTCTAAACGATGATCAAATACGCACACTATCATTCGATCATATCAATAGATAGATTGAAGATTGATAAGGAAAAACAAAGTATCCAATAGCACAGTATTCATCGATCTGTATGAAGATTTCAGGTTATTATTTTGTGTTGTGCATCTTAGGAAATGTTTTTTGGTATAATATCTCTGCTACTACTAAAGCGCACTGACTTGTATCAATTCGTGTGAAAGTTAAAAGATCTGGTTGGCATATTCTCACTCTTTCTTGTATTGAATCCGACTTCATAAATATAGTATGTCACAGATGTATAAGGAGTAATTAACTAAATGATTTCATGCTCGATCATGTTTGTTTGGGTCCCCTTTATGTCTTAACTAACTTTGGAGGATGCACATAAAGATTTAATTAAGGATCTAGCCGACACTTGTAATTATTTCTATGTTCTACTGAAGCCAACAAAGTGTAAATGAATTCTATGTTGCGGATAGATATATAATCTTGTTTGTATCATTTTGGATGAAGTAAGAAGTGTGTTGATATGCGAATTGTGAGTTAGAGCAAAGAAAAGGAGCGATATAGTGTAGTTTCACTTGCGCATAGAATATTTATGTGTCTGAGAAGAACAGAGAAGAAGTACAGAATTAGTCTATAAGGCAATATATATATTATTGAGCTTAACTAGAACTGTAATCATGCATTTGTAGATGCTACTTTTCTCAGTTCAAACTCTCATATGGTTTTAATTTGATTGTCTTTTGTAAGGCAGTGAGCCTTCCCTTTGAGCAGTGAGCTCTACACAATGCACCTGAGTGCAAGTGCATTCCCCTTATTGTAATCTTCATTTGAGTATACTTAGATCATGATTGTGGATTGGTCATCCACTGTGGCTTTTCCCCTAATAGGATTTCCACATAAAAATATTGGTGTTATGGTGTTGTGTTTATTTTCCTGTTTATGCATTATGATTGAATGTTGTTAATGCTTTGAAGATAAAAGTTAATAAAGTTTATTTTTGCACAACATTGATTCACCCCCCCTCTCAATATATCTTGTTTCCAAAAGTTCCATTGTATCCCATCTATTTAACTAATTGATAACCTCTAGTGTTAGGATCTATGAAGAATTTTTTTGCCTTAGTCTACTTTTGGTTTTCGGCTTTATTTTAACTTCAGGATCATCTGTGCATGAAAATATTATATTTTTGATGGGTGCGCAATGTGCCACATGGTGGTTGCACACACTTTTTTCATCGTCTTCTTCTCAACTGGGCATCGGACCATGTGTTGGCTTGGCAGATGATTTCTTGAATCTGCTTTTCACAAATTTGAAGTTACCTGCCCGTGTGACACGTCATCTCTTCGTGCTAGAGGAGTTTTATCTTGGGAGTCTTCATTCAGAGACCGTCAGAATGCATTTTTCTTTGTTCCAATAAAGGGACGTAAGTCGGTGCCACCAAAGCCACTTGGTTGATCGAAAAGAACTTAGCCAGACTATCTTTCTAGGATCTGAATGATTACGAGGGGTAATCTTGTTGAAATATCTAAATGATATTAATACGGCAGTTGAAAGTTGATGAGAAGGATTACAGTGACCTAACAAAAGATCTAGGATTGGATTTCCAAGCTATCAAGTGTGGACGTCTGGCAATCATTAATTCAAGACAAGGTTAGAATTTCCCCCTCCCTAGCGGTTTTAAATTGGAAACGACAACATGAAGGAAGGGTTCCTGGAGTTTTCATGTTGGAAAAAGTTTCCTTAGTTTTCATAGTTAGTAGAAATATTTCTTTTGAAGTTTACAGAACGTTTCTTTACTCTAGCATGTTATGTATTTTATATAATCAAACTTTATCAGATTGGAATCCGATCTTTGTTTTAAAGTTCATCTATATTTGAAGTACAAGCTATTTTGAGGAAATATTTGAAACTATGCATGATATGGTCTTTGTCAATATTTCTTCCTTTATATTTTTGTCCAAAATAGAACACTATGTCTTGCTTAATATAGATAGTTTTATTATCATATTTTCATGTTGTTTGTGTATATGATTAAGTTATAATCTGTAGAAACTAGAATATGTCAGTGGAATTCTTCGTTTTCTTTGTAGGATTATCGTTTCTTCATAGTATGCTATATTAAAAGGAAGGGTTTATGTTTCTTTTGAATGTTTTCTATTAATTCATGAACTTCTATGTTTGGTTGGATCTTAATACGCACTTCTTGTAGGTGGATTAAACGACTACATATGTGCTTGTATTGAGCCTCTTTTGTTCGTTCTCTTCCCAAAAATGAAGGGATGTGGTGTTCTTTTTCAATTATATCACTCATAGAAGGAAACTTGTGTTTTTGAAATGTTGTAAGAGTATTGGCGCATTGCTAATTTTAATGTTTTTATGTTTGCATTTCTTTCTACTATTTTCCCAAACTCAGAGAAGAGACGACTTTCTATAAAAATCCTGGACGTATTCAGTGAGGATCAGATCATCCCCCACTTGTTGAATTTCCCATAAGACTTGTTATGCCTTGCATAACCACCCCATCCTTTGCCTTGGTCAAAATGGGTCCCCCTTGTTGTTCTTTATCCTTTGTTGTTTTTCAATTAAAGTTTGGAGTCATTTTGTTTCCAACACTTTGATTATTTTAGTTTTTTACTGTCGAAAGCGGAACCGGAACTAAATCGGGTTCTAAAAGTTCTTTTCAAGCTTGTTTTGGTTCCCATCCCGACAATCTTTTCTTTTACTTTTGTTTTTGTCTTTAGTGGAACCGGAGCCGGAGTGGGTATTAAATTGGCCGCTATCAAAAACTGCAAAATCATAATTGATTCCGCCCCCGCCTCCGCTATTTTTATTTATGTTTTAGTCGCAGTCTTTGTGTTTAGTTTTATTATGTTGGTTGTTTGTTTTACTTTTTGTGTTTGGTTTTATTTTGTGTCTAGTTGGTGGACCCAAAACCGGAATTGGAATGAAGTTTGGAAATTTCTATTCATTTGTGAATCAGTTTCCATTTTGGTTCCGCCTCCGCAGTTTTCTAGATCGTTGACTTTTTGACTGAAGTCACACTGTTGATAAGTGTTTGTTCTCTCACAGTTCCGACTCCGCCTTAACTACGCTTTAATGCATTAATGGTGGTTACTCGCATAGGTAGAAATCAACATTTTTACCTTCATTAAGGGTTAAATAAATCATTATCATTATTATTAAGAGATCAAGGAGCACGAAAGAATAGCAGCAAAGTTTGTTTGAGAAAATTAATCAAAAGAGAGGAAGGATATTGCGTGTGAATCAGTTTGAAGGTTAGCTTGGTTCTTTTGGTGTTTTGAGGTAGGGTTTTCTTATCATTGTTCTTCTTTGTTTATTTACTGTCGAGTTTGTTGCGTTTTGCTTTATATCTGCTTGTGCTTTGAATCATTTCATTCTAAATGGATTTGTATTTCTTGGTATGATTGTATGAGTACGTTCTTGTTTAATTTTGTTTTGTCGGCTTATTTTGGGTTTCTTGTATTTTCATTTACGTTTCTTTTTACTGTTAGAGTGCGGTCGCTTTCACATTTTAGTCGCGATCGCGTCGTGTTGTTTTGGATTTGTAGTAGATTAGATTAATTTAGGTTTTAAATGAGGTTGGTTAAAGTTAAGGATATACAGTGAGGTAAATTAGACTTATCTTTTTTAGGGTTTTTTCATGTGTTTTGATTTGGTAAGTGGCAAGGTTTAGAATCCATGCCCTAGTTTTTATGAAGTTTGTTAGATTAGGGTTTCGTTTCTTTTAGTGATCATGTTTAAATGATTAAAATATGGTGCCCTAAATACAATTGTTCCCCATGGTCATATGAGTGTAGTGTTTTAAAGCCCTTTTTTCATTTAAAGCGACCTTGGTTCTAATCATAAGGTTATATGTTAAATCAACGAGATCATTTGATTGACATCATGGTCAACCTAGGTGGAGACGGGATCGGAATCGATTATGAACTTGAAAATTCTATTTTTACAAAAGTTCCCGATTCTGTTTCCATCCCGTTTTCAGCTCCGCATACAACAGAAGTCTTCTTTGGAAAATGATGATAACCTAGACAGAAACGGGCTTGGAGTGGAAGTCGGATATGAAAAGATGAAAATCTTAAGAAAATCAAATCCCTTTTTCATTCTGATCCCGGTTCCGATTCCCATCCCGAGTTCGACTCCGAGCCCATTTATCATTAGTGAAGTATCTATATCGGTTTTGGCTTCGAGTCCAGCAGTGTTGTAAAAGAGACTGTTTTAGGTTGAGTTTTTTCCTGGTTCTACCTCCAATAGGTATGATTTTTAAAGCATGTTTTATGATGATATCTAAAGATCTAATTAGAGGTTTGCTTGTAGGAGAGTTGAAAGATGTCAGGAACATCAGGAGAAGCTGCTCGAAGGAACCAACTAGCTCGAACATCAAAGGCAGCAACAAAACCAAAGAAGGTAAAGCCAGAACAATTGCATTATACCTTGAGGTATGATCATAGGAACCCAATGGTGAAGATGAGCAAGGTGGAATCAAACTGGTCAGATATCACGAATACCAATTTGGGCCAGTACAACTATGAGGAGTTACATGGAGAAACCTTTGCAGAAAGAGAAAATCTAACTGGAAGGACACAAAGGATTGTTGATTATGGCTTGGCACATATTACTGTGTTCCCTTTAATAGTTCAGTGCCCAGAGTTGATCTTAACAGTAGCCAGTGCCTACAATCTGGCTACAAGATTATGCATGGATTCATAGAATAATGTTATCATTAATCTTACTCCTCAAATGTTCCAAAATATATTTAGTTTTCTAGATCCCAAGAGCTTGGTGCAGCTAACTGAAGCAGAGGCATTAGAGAAGTATAGCAAGCATAAGGACTTCAATAGGTCTCATTTGAATAAAAAATGGTTGAATACAAAAAAGAAATCTCTATCCAAGCTTGCAAACCAACCTAAGAGGGCAGATTTCAAGAAGGAAATATTGGATTTAATATTGATGTTGTCTAGATTTTTCGGGAAGAGGGATGCCTTTCACTTTAAGGAGTGGATGTTTCCTTTTATTTAGACCATATTGAATGGTGAACAATAGTTTGATTGGCTGATGATTGTCTCTGATGCCATATATGATCAGCTAACAAGAATCAGGCAGACTAAATATTTCTTCATGACTTCTTATGTGGTTTATGCAGTAGCAAGATTAGGGATTTTCCTAGGTTTGAACAGAGTAGGCATAATGGGAGCCTTGGATGGGTAGAAGAAGGTATGGTGACACTATGATTAGTTGTCTCTTCAAGTTGTTGAGACTCATTTTAGAAGAGTCAATGATGCATTTTTATATGTCATCATCAACTAGTTGAGTGGAGATGCAGGATATCGGTTGAGTCAAGAAGCTATGGCTTTCATTGCTAAATGGGGATGTTGGTACATCCAATATCCTAAATTTACATACTTCAGATTGGCTGGTTTTGAAGGTCATCCAAATTTACTTTCAAGGTGCTACAGTAACATGATAGTGCTAATGGAGTTTGTATATCAAGCTATTGGAGTTGATGCTTAGTTTGGGATCAAGCATAAAACTGGATGTCATAAATTTCCCATGAAGTTGGGTGAATATAGTTGTCAACACTTGAAGGGTGCAAAGGTGGTCTGTAATGAGTTGATACAGTTGAAATTGGGATTGTATATAACTCGTAAGTATTTTTATCCGAAGAAGAAGATGTATGCCTTATTACCTTCAGTGTTCACTAGACATTTCAATTTGTTAGAAGACTTTTGGAGTGATCGGCAGGATGAGTATGTTTTGAGAAAGAAGGACTATGAAAGATTGCCGGTTGCACTCATGGAAGAATTAGGTGTTAAATAAAACATTCTTGACACATTGGTGGATGATGTAATTGTATTGGATCCATCCTATGAAGCTTTGAACATTTGCATCAAGAGCTTGGATCCAATTGACTAGGATGTTGAAGAAATAATTGATATCAAGAAGATAGGAAGGCCAGTATTGGATAGGAGTGTGCAATGGTTGATGTTGAGAACTCAAGCTCCTCAAGGACCAGTTCTTAAAAAGGGTAAAGGATACAAGAGAATCAAGAGTAATACACCTCCCAAAGAGCCATTAGAATTCCTTCCTCGGGACATTGAAGAAATAGAAATTGAGGTGGTAGATGATGAAGAAGAAGCACCAGAGGGAGATGTTCGAGTAGGATCTACTGTCTTGACAGCCACATTAGGTGAGTCATCCACTCAAGTCCCACTTACAAGGAAGAAGAGTAAATAAATTTGGGAAGGAGCACTTCATAGCATGGTTGAAATTTCCAAGGGAAAAGAAGTGGAGGAGGAAGTTCTGGAAGTTGAGACAGATTCAGAGGAGACTCTATCAGAGAAAGATATGTGAGAGAACATGCTTCTAGAGGAGGATATTGAGCATACCTTAACACAATAATATCAATGGAAGCTATTTGAAGATGCTACAAGTTATTCTAATGCAAGGGCTACAGTAGAGAAATGAAAGGAAATGGAAGCCAAAGTACAAGCTGATGATGTATTACACCAGCAACAATTGAAAGAAAAACAAGTTTTGGAAAAGGCAACAGCTAATGAAGTGGAGAAACAAATAAAGGGAGTAAGAACATGAGCTCAAGTTCAAAGAAGAGAATGAAAAATTGGAATTAATACAAAAAATTCATCACCTTGAGGAAGAAAAAGCAAGGAACTGAAGAGAAAGAGAAGTCTTAATTGCCAAACTAAAACTTGCAAAAGAAGCTTGCCAGAAAGAGGAAGAAGTTGAAAGTTTGAAGAGGAAAAGAGCTATTGAGGAGATAGTAAAGAAGCAGCAAGCTGAAGAAGCAAAGGCAAAGGAAGAGAAATTTAAGGCCTTAGAAGTGGAGAGATTAGAAAAAGAAAGACTAGAGGCTTTGGAAAAAGAGAAACTTGAAAAAGAAGCTCTAGAGAAGGAAAAGTTGGAAAAAGAAAAGGTAGAGAGAGATCATTTGGAAGAAGAGAGTTTGAGGAAAGAAGAGGCTAAGAAGTTGGTGTAGATGCATATACTGCAGGAACAACAAGAGAAAGCAAAGGTTGATTCTCAACTTCAGGTAAATGTTTCACCACCTTCTACAGTTGTTGCTTCGTCTTCTGTGATGACTATTGCTCCAAGTGCTCCTACTTGGCTAAAATTCGACCTACAAAAAAGGGCAGGAACACCTCCACAACCTCTCAATTGGGAGGATATGATGAAGGGGATTGAGCAAGAAAAGCCTAAGAAGAAGGCTAATATTCTACATTCTACCCGACTCATGGACAAAGGGGAAATTGTTGTTGAATGTGCCATGTCGATGACAGAAAAGGAGGGAGGGGATATGCAGCTAATAGATTATTAGTTGAGTATGGTCAATTTGGGAAGAACCACTAGAAATCAGCAAATGAATTTGATTGATGTGGTGGCTTCAATGACCAAGTCAAGAATGATCAAGGACAAGCAAAAGAAGGATGAGCTTAAAGCTCAATTGGATCAGTTGCAGTCATTCTTGAAGAGTGTCTCCTCTCCAAGGTCACAATAGGTAGCAACCATTAAGACTCTTTTTTTGTTAAGCAAAAAGGAGGTAGATGATTTGGTGCAGGTTAGAGGAAAGGCGGAGATGGTAGACAGGTGGATAGACAAATTGAACCAAGAGGTAGGAGAGGTTTTAGTGAAAGGATTTGAAGCCTATAAAGATACTGAAGGGTTGATAAAAGAGATGCATCAATACATTGAGGCATCGAAAAAGCGAGAAGAGGAATACAAATAATACAGTCAAAAGTTGGAAAGAGTAAGTGCATTACCTCTAACAACTCTTTTGGAACAATCAATACTTGAGGAAGACAACAAGGATTTTGTGGAAAAAACTTCTCGCATACTCCGGTTTAGGACTGGCTTTTTGTGTAAACACAAGGATGAAATTCAAGAAACTATTAATAATTTGATTGAGCAATTGGAAGAATTAGAAGCAGTCATTGCTATAATTGTAGATGTAAATGTGTTGACAAAAGATGGCATGCCTTTGGGTCAAAGTAAAGAGAAGTGGGATGAAAGGTTCAAAGGACTCATGCAGGAAAAGGATGATGGAGAAGAGTTGATAATAGATCGACTAGTAGAGGTCAAAGAAGAGATAAAAGCTATTGGGAGAGAGTTAATAAAAATAAAAAGTATGAGGGAGTTTGCTACACCAGAATTGAATCGAATTAAGTTTGAAGATAGCTAGATTGATGGGCCAGAGATGGATACATTACAGCAAGTCTTCACCAGTTATGATGAGTTTATTACAGATCTAGCTTCGCATGCATGAGTCCCTGCTCACATGATGTTCCTCTTCTTTGCATGTTGCATGTAGCACTATCAGCTTTTTGAGTGCATGATTTTTTCTTCTCTTCTATCTTCTATTTTTAGTTAAGACTGAATTTTTAAATGTAAGAACTCAAGATCAAGTTGATCTAAGTTTCCAAGAGATTCTAGTTCCTAAAAAGGTGGATAACCTAAATTAGAATTAGAGTTTGAACTTTTGTATATCTATAAATACCCGATGGGTATGATATTGTAAAGGTCGGCTAATTGAGAATAGAATTGGCTTACCTAATGCTAGGAGATAAAATTTTGTAGTGATCATTTTTGAGATACATTGTTACTTGATCTTTTTATAGTTAATAGAATTACAGGTTTTTATGCAATATGGAATTGGAATTGAGTTGTTTTATTTGATAAGGCTGATAAATTATAATCTATCTGTATGCAGTGATTGTGCTGAACATAAGAGTTTCTTGAGTGATGAAAGTCATTTGAAGGAATCAGATTTAAGGATTATTTTATTAGATTATCATTGAGTTAAAGTTATTAAAGTCTATTGATCTATGACCTTAGCAATGAATGGATGTATGTTTTGAAATCTTGGAGATAGTTGTGATAAGCGAAAAGTGATGTTAAATTAAGCACCTTAGATGCATGCAATAGTATAGTTTATGCTATAGATTGTGTCATGCTTTGGTTTTATGATCTGTTAGTAAACATTCATTGTTGATGGTATATGTCCAGATATTAGATAAATTTGATTCATACTTACTAGTTTACCCCTTTGTCCTATATTTTTCTTTTATTTAAAAACCCATTGATTTATGGAAACATTTCAATAAACAAATGAGTCATTGCTTAAATCTTTTGTTACTAACACAGGCCCCTTGAATATTACAGTTGCATGAACCGATTGAGTGACACCATATAGTTGAGAACCAACTACTAGGACCCTGGGAGTTAGGCTACTATATGTTGTCTTTCTTTTTCAGGAGAAATAGAGTAGAAATATTATGTTTTAACGTTGTTTGTGTTATCTTTACCATCAACAGAAATTGGTGCTAGAAGGATAGCCTGAAAAGACAAGCTGGCTTGCATAGTGTCTTTCTCACTGGAGAGATATGGAAGGATTTTGAGATCCTCTACTAACCCTGAACCTTTACAAGAATTACAAACCCTGGTAAGACCTAGACCTCATGATCGTAGGGTTTTGATACCTACATTACCACCACCACTCACTCCACCTAGATTTCCACCAAATCCACCTACGCCACCACTAGTTCAACCTACGTCACCACCTTCAATTAGGCCTGTATCGCCACCAATTCAACCTATACCTACTCAACCAATCCCACCAATGGCTTATTTTGTGAATAATCCCTCTCCATTAGGGACTATTCTTGGGGGATTCCATGATTTACCAAAGAACCCAGAGAAGTTCTATCTAAAATACATGCATGGAGAATCGAGAAGTGCTAAGGAACACTATTAGGCATTCAAGGATGCTTGCACATGAGCCAAGTTGCTCATCAAGATGTGGTATGTAGATTGTTTCCCTACTGTTTAGGAGATATGGCATATAATTGGTATTTAATTCTGGCCCAAGGATCTATTCTGGGTTGGACAGATTTAGAGAATGCTTTTATTAATTAGTTCAGGGTTTATGTAGACCCTGCCATATTATATCACCAATTTGCCACCATCAGAAACGAACATCACAAACCATTTCCCTTGTTCAACACTAGGTTCCATAGGATGTATCATAGGCTAGAAGAGCCTTACTTAGTTCCAAAAGCCATGGCCATATAGGCGTATTTGAGAGTTGTTGATTCTTTGATTGGCCTGTTCTTGCAAAGAACTTATCTACCTACTAAGATTGACTCACTGTCTAAAATTTATCATTTGGCTATCAAATTACAACAACAGATAAGTTTGCAGGCTGGAGGGTTAGGAGCAACTCTTCCTCCAATGAATTATTAGATGCCTAATCCACCGTTATACAATACTATCCCTGGGATGTCTTATTCCCAATATGGACCTGCATCTGAGTTACAAGATCCACCTATTGTGCCTTTCTTTGGTAATGGAATGCAAGATCACTCCCATCAACCTCAACATCAACCTTCGAATCAACCACAACAAGGGGGAGGATCAACCCATGTCCATTCCCTAGCCATAGTCTAAAATGTGCAGAATGATCAAATTGTTCAACTCACAAGTGAGTAGAGACTCTCAAAAAGACTCTCTCTCAGATGTCAAATGACATGGCACGGCTTAGGAAAAACCCTCTCAATAATCAAAACTAGAATTACAACAATCAAGGAGGTTATAAATATTAGGGAAATTACTGTAATCATAACCAAAATTAGAACACCAATAGGAACTTCTAGAGTCAGAAGTCCTCAAACCAAAATTATCAAAATCAAAATGGAGGATACAATCAGAGGTTCAATAACAACAACAACAACAACAAAAATAGGTAGTGGAATACTGGACCTAACAATGGGGGAGTCCCTCATAATTATCAAGCAAGTGAGGAAAGGCCACATACTACTAATGTTGCTGATTTGAATTTTATGACAAATTGGTGTAGGTTGCATGATACGGCAGCCCATTTTGAGATTAATTGCCCAGAAATGGAGAAGATTGTTAAAATTGCATAGGCTTATGCCCATCCTCCAGCAAGAAATTCCAATCAAGATAATGGGCCAGTCAGCACTGCCATGACTTATGAAACCATTGAAGAAAAGTATCAGTTTCCTATGCAAGGGGATAATGAGCCAAAGGAAGATGTTTATGATGCTCAAGCATTCCAATCTAAGGGTGGCCACTTTCTAAGGAATTAGAATAAGGGGCCATTCACTACATCTGCACCCCCAAATAATATGGTTCCACTAAATCAGAATGCAAATAACAATCCCCCTCCACCAAAGGGACCTTCTGATTCTCAAAACAAAGGTAATCAACCTTCTTTTCCTAAGTACCAATTTAGGAATGATTCAGAGTTTGACTTTGTTGTAGAATTACAAAGGTAGAAGACATCATTGTCTTTCTTTGATATCATGAAGTGGTGCCCAGCTCAACGAGAGGTGGTATTAAAGGCTTTGGAAGAGGTAAATCACCTAAAAGGGAAAGGTAAAGTGACTCTCGCAAAGGAGACAAATGTAGCTATGTATAAAGGTAAGACCAGTACCCCACCTTTCTTGTTAAGTTTGAGAATCTTTGGAAAGAACCTACACAATTTTTTATTATATTCTGGAGCATCTGGGAATCCCATGCCTTTTTTTATTTGTAAAAAGTTAGGATTAAGTCCTATCCCAACCAATAAAAAGGTGATTCAGTTGGATAAAACTGAAGTCAATGTTGTAGGTGAGTTGAAAAACATGCATGTGCAGGTTGGATCAGACCCAAGGATCCAGACCTATATAGATATCCAAATAGCTGATATCCCAAAAACGTATGGTATGCTCTTAAGCAGAGAGCTGATGAAAAGTATAGGGGGATATCTATCCTTGGATTTTTCGCACATGTGGTTACCCTGGAAAGGATTTGCTACATAGATAAGGATTGAAAGTGAACCTAGACTCAAGCACATGATCATGGAATATGATGCTCCCAATGAAGTAGCATATTTTGAAATGGAGATAGGTGTTTACAAACTAGAGGAAGTCCTTACTTTTTCTATTGTTGGTCCCAATGATACATTGTCCTTAGATCATAATGATCCCATGATTTGCATCAATCAATAGGTTCTAATAAGGAAATTACAACAAGATAGGTTGGTTTTAGGAGCAGAAACTGATTTGAGTAGTTTGTTGTTGCCTAATTGGTGTAGGATTCATTATCATAACCATTCAGAGTTAACATGTCAGTCATGTAGATCAGCCCAAACAAAAATGTCAAGAGCGATTTGAGACTCCCATCAATGAGTTCTCCTTCCAAGTTAAGGATGCAACTATTCTTACACGGGCTAGTCTTTCTCAAGAAGAAGGTTCCTTACCAGTAGAGCAGGCTCAGGTTTTAGGTTCTCAAGACCAAGAGGAAGTGGAAGTATCTTAGTTTCCTTTCAATACCCCTGCTCTGGATGCTCTACCAATTCCCAAGGTGTTAATCAAAGACGAATTAGATGGTAAGATAACTCAAGAGAGCATTCAAGAGGTAGTTGTTGAAAAAATTGGGAACATAGGAGATGCATTAATTGAGCCTAGCCTCAAGATAATTGTTGATGATCAGAAAAATTCTGAGCTGTCACATGTCACAACTAACAAAGTCCCTGTTGCTTCTAAGAAGAAAGAACTCCCAGCCAAAGACCAGTTATGGACCCTAAAATTTGATGGTTCTAAACCTAAAGCAGGAAGTGGAGCAGGGATTGAACTAACCAATCCGAAAGGAAAAACTTATTTTTCTTCTTATAGATTGTAGTTTGGTTTTACTAATAATGTAGCAGAATATGAGGCACTTGCAAGGGGACTTATGTTTGCTCATAAGAAGAAGGTAACTGCTCTTGCAGTAATGAGAGATTCTGAGGTGATTGTGAAATAGGTACGTAGTCAATACACATGCCATAAAAAAAGATTGGCTACATATAGGAATAGAGTTTGGAATTTAATTGAAGATTTTGATGCCTTTGGGATTACTCTCATCCCAAGGGAAGCTAACCAGATTTTAGATGCTCTTGCCATTGCTGCTAGTACACTAGAGCCCATGCAAGACTCTAACCTTAAGAGGTTTTTGGTGGAGTTGATTTCAGTCCCAGCTATTCCTAATAATGTCAAAAAATTTCAAGTGTTTAATGATGATCAGCATATATTGGCCTTCTTGGAAAATTTTGATGTTTTTGAAGGACAAATAATTGATGAATCTAACAGAGATCAGGGAGATTGGAATCCAGAAAGTGACAATCCAAAAGGGATACTGGATTTAAAGAGAAATAACATCCCAAAAGGGATGACAGCATTAGAAAGAATATTTGATTTATATCCACAAGCTTATCAAAGAGCACCTACAAAGAGTGAGGGAGGTAAGTATGAATTAGTTAATTTGACTCACTCAGGCCTTGAGAGAAACATTCTTATAGGGAAGACCTGTCCTCAGGAAATAAAGGATGAGATAATCAAAGTCTTGAAGCAGAATATTGAAGCGATAGCTTGGAGCGATGATGACCTAAAAACTTTTAATACATCTATGATCACACACACAATTCCTCTCAAGCCAGAAGCTAAGCTATTTCGCCAAAACAACGCCTGGTCAATGCATTAATTGAGCCTCTAATTCAGAGAGAAGTACAAAAGTTGTTGGCTGCAAGAATAATTTTTCCAGTTAGACACTCTACTTAGGTGGCTAATCTAGTTCCTGTCAAGAAGAAGAATGGTGAAATCAGGTTATGTGTGGATTTCAAAAATTTAAACAAGGCCTCTGAGAAGGACAATTATCCATTACCTTCCCTTGATGAAGTATTGCAAAAAGTTAATGGATTACAAATGATGTCTTTCTTGGATGGATATTCAGGATACAATTAGGTCTTAGTAAGTCATGAGGATAGGATGAAGACTGCTTTCACTACAAAATGGGGCACATTTGCCTACAGAAGGATGTCTTTTGGTCTAATCAATGTTGGTGCTACTTTTCAAAGAGCGATGGGTGTAGCTTTTAAAGATCTGATAGGAAAATGTATAATCATCTATGTTGATGATTTGACAATCTTCTCTAAGAATAGAGAACATCGTGTTGCTAACCTGGAAAAGGTGCTAAAGAAATGTATCAGTTATGGTGTCTCTCTCAACCCAAAGAAATGTGTATTTGGAGTTTCTGAAGGGAAGCTCCTAGGTCACATTATATCAGAGGAAGGGATTTCCATAGATCCTGAATGAGTGGAGGCCATTTTGAAATTAACAAAGCCAGGTAGCAAGAAGGAAATGAGATCTTTCTTTGGAAGGATCAATTTTGTTAGGAAATTCATAATAGGGTTTGTAGAGATTGTCAAACCACTTAAGGAAATGATGAAGGATGTGAAGATTGAATGGAGTGAAGATGCTAAATCTTCTTTCATGCAAATTAAACAATCTATATCTGAGGCACTTGTTCTAACAAGCCCAGATTATCTAAAACCCTTCTACATTTATTCTTTTGCTTTTGAACATTCATGTGCAGCAGTTTTAACACAAAGAAGAGAGGAGAACGAGGAGAGGCCTATAACTTTTATGAGCTCTCCATTTAAGAATGCAGAAGTAAGGTATTCATCAATAGAAAAAAAAGCCTTTGCATTGGTATGAGCAGTGAAGAAGTTCAGGCATTACATAATCCAAAGTCAAGTTATGGCTATAGTCCCAGATCCAGCTGTGAAATCTCTTTTGATGCAAAGTGAATTAGGGGAAAAAAGAGGGAAATGGATGGCCATTTTACAAGAATTTGACCTAGAAATTGACCCAATGAAGCTTGTTCGAGGCGAAGGTTTGTCAAAGGCAATGGAAGAAGTGGACAAAAGTATAACATGTCAATAATACACTATCCAATCATTTACAAAGGATCCCTGGTATACCGATTTAGTTTTCTTCCTCCTCAATAACAAGTGTACAGAAGGAATTAATGCTACTCAAAGGAGAGCATTGAGGATGAAGAGTCCTCATTATATGCTCAAAAGGGGATCAATTTATAGAAATAATTTTCAAGGAATCTATCTACGCTGCTTGGATCAGCAAGAAGCTAAACATGCCATAAATGAATTTCATGGCAGACACAGAACATGACATGGATCTGCTGATGCCTTGGATCATCAGATTTTAAGGTCAAACTATTATTTTCCTTATGTGTTTAGAGATGCACATCAACATTGTAGGACATGTCATGTATGCCAAACTTCTACATCTAGAGAAAGAAATCCTGCAATGCCTCTACAACTAGTATATGAGGTAAGGCCATTTGCCCAATGGGCACTTGATTTTGTAAGTGTAATTAATCCAAATTCTTCTGCAGGTCATAAATTCATCTTGACTGCAATGGATTATTGCACACATTGGATGGAAGCACAACCTTGCAAGAATAGCACCACGAAGGTGGTCATCAAATTTCTAACTGAGAACATCACAACCAGGTTTGGTGTTCCATTTGCTCTGGTATATGATAACGGCCCTGCTTTTTCTTCTACTGAGTTTATTTCATGGGCATATGAGCATAATATTGTGTTAAAATATTCTTCCAATTTTTACCCTCAGGGGAATGGAGTGGCTGAGTCCACAAATAAGAATTTATTGGAAGTTACAAAAAGTTGTTAGAAAGTAATCCTAGGGACTGGCATACCCAATTGAGATTTGCCTTATGGGCAGATCGAACCAGAATCAAAGCTACTCTATGGAATTCACCTTTTAGGTTAGTCTATGGCCAAGATCTAATCTTCCCCATTCATTTACAAATACCTGTTTTAAAATTCATGTAGGAATTTTACTCCAAGGATGATAGGATTGAGGTTAGACTACTTAATTTGTTAAATATGGAAGAACAAAGAGATGCTTCTTTGCAGCAATTCTCTAAACATCAGGCTGTTGTTAAACACTGGTTTGACAAAAGAGCCAAGATAAAATCCTTTAGAATATCAGACCTAGTGTTATTATGGGATAAGGCTAGAGAAAAGAAGGGAGATCACTAGAATTTTGATAGACTTTGGTTAGGTCCCTATCAGGTAGCTGAAATATTCGGTGAGAATGCCTTTCATTTGAGTACCTTAACAGGAGAGCCTGTTCCATTACCTGTTAATGGTCAGTTTCTCAAGCACTATTTTGGTGCATAGAAGGTTTGATATTTTTGAAGAGAATGTACTATACTATATCATATGTAATTAGGTTTTTGGGTAGTTGGGTTTTATTTTTGTCTTTGTTTTAGTTAGGCTTTTCTTTTGTTGTTTTGTTTTATTTGTTTCTTTGTTTTGTTTTGGTTTGTTTTGTTGTGTTTTTTTTATTTTGTTGGGGATCTTTATTTTGTTCATCTCAAGACTTGGGGTTGTTATTCAAAGTAAACTACTTGTACTAGGAGAGAAATTGGTTTAGGTATTTTCATTATCATCATTGAAAAGGATTTTATTTTGAAACTTATGTTTTATAATCATTCTAGTTTGGGTTGGAAAAATTATTAAGGATAGAAGATATAATGTGAATATCTCATGAATTGTGATAAAAAATCTGTCATCAAATTCGATAAACATCTGCATGAGTAAATGCCTATCTGTTTTAGAATGACTCTACCTTTAATTCAAGTGAAAAATCCAATTCCAAGACTATCATGAAATCCATAGTAGTTCTCAACCCACATTTTAGATTCAATGAATCTAAAGTATTGAGAAAGATGCATAAAAGAATTCCCACAAGTGAAAAAAAAAAGAATGAAAAGAAAGAAAGAAAAGGCAAGCTCAATATCAAGTGGGTAGTCAAGTATCTCTATCGGGGCTATGGATGCCTGGCTAGCAGTAGAGCAATGCTTTGGGAGAACTAGAGGCATCTCCATCAGGGCTATGGATGCCTGTCTGGCAGTGGAGCAATACCCAGGATTTTACTACATGATAGTTAAAGGACTCAACTCGTGTAGCTTGAATTTTAGGTATGGTGGTTCAAAGAGTGGAGAAAGTATCTACAAAGAATGATGCACAATATAGGCACACACTCAGATTTAGAAATAACTCATGAGCACATACATCTGAGATTCCAGCTCAAACTTATCTTAATAATATCTGATCTTATTCAAGTTAAAGTGTTTATAAGCCAGTAGTTTTTGGGTGACTGAGATTTTCTTTGGGTATCTTGAAAATGGGTAAACCATTTTCCCAGTCGAGTCACCATTTGTTATGCCTTGCATAACCACCCCATCTTTTGCCTTGGTCAAAATGGGTCCCCCTTGTTGTTCTTTATCCTTTGTTGTTTTTCAATTAAAGTTTTGAGTCATTTTGTTTCCAACACTTTGATTATTTTAGTTTATGACTATCGGAAGCGGAACCAGAACTGAATCGGGTTCCGAAAGATCTTTTGAAGCTTGTTTTGGTTCCCATCCTGACAGTGTTTTCTTTTACTTTTGTTTTTGTCTTTAGTGGAACCGGAGCCGGAGTGGGTATTAAATTGATCATTATCAAAAATTGCAAAATCATAATTGATTCTGCCCCCGCCTCCGCTATTTTTATTTATGTTTTAGTCTCGGTCTTTGTGTTTAGTTTCATTATGTCGGTCATTTGTTTTACTTTTTGTGTTAGGTTTTGTTTTGTGTCTAGTTGGCGGACCCAGAACCAGAATTGGAATGAAGTTTCAAAATTTCAATTCATTTGTGAATCAGTTTCCATTTTGGTTCTGCCTCCGCAGTTTTATGGATCATTGACTTTTTGATTGAAGTCGCACTGTTGATAAGTGTTCGTTCTCTCCTAGTTCTGACTCAGCCTTAATTGCGCTTTAATGCATTAATGGTGGTTACTCACGTAGGTAGAAATCAACATTTTTACCTTCATTAAGGGTTAAATGAATCATTATCATTATTATTAAAAGATCAAGGAGCACAAAAGAATAGCAACAGAGTTCGTTTGAGAAAATTAATCGAAAGAGAGGAAGGGTTTTCTTATCATTGTTCTTCTTTGTTTATTTACTGTCGTGTTTGTTGCATTTTGCTTTATATCTACTTGTGCTTTGAATCATTTTGTTCTAAATGGATTTGTATTTCTTGGTATGATTGTACGAGTAGGTTCTTGTTTTATTTTGTTTTGTTGGCTTATTTTGGGTTTCTTGTATTGTCATTTTCATTTCTTTTTATTGTTAGAGTGCGGTCACTTTCACATTTTAGTCATGATTACACCATGCTGTTTTCGATTTGCAGTAGATTAGATTAATTTAGGTTTTAAATGAGGTTGGTTAAAGTTAAGGATCTACAGTGAGGTAAATTAGACTTATCATTTTTTAGGGTTTTGTTGCATGTTTTGATTTGGTAAGTGGCAAGGTTTAAAATCCATGCCCTAGTTTTTATGAAGTTTGTTAGATTAGGGTTTCGTGTCTTTTAGTGATCACGTTTAAATGATTAAAATATGGTGCCCTAAATATAGTTGTTCCCCATGGTCATATAAGTGTAGTGTTTTAAAGCCATTTTTTCATTTAAAGTGACCTTGGTTCTAATCATAAGGTTATATGTTAAATCAACGAGATCATTTGATTGAAGTCATGGTCAACCTAGGCGGAGACAGGATCGGAATCGATTATGAACTTGAAAATTCTATTTTTACAAAAGTTCCCGATTTTGTTTCCATCCCATTTCCGGCTCCACGTACAACAAAAGTCTTTTTTGGAAAATGATGATAACCTAGACGGAAACGGGCTCAGAGTGGAAGTCAGAAATGAAAAAATCAAAATCTGAAGAAAATCAAATCCCTTTTTCATTCTGATCCTGGTTCCGATTCCCATCCCGAGTCCGACTCCGAGCCCATTTATCATTAGTGGAGTATCTATATCGGTTTTGGATCTAAGTTTGGCAGTGTTGTAAAAGAGACTCTTTTAGGTTGAGTTTTTGCCTGGTTCTACCTTCGATAGGTATGATTTTTAAAGCATGTTTTATGATGATATCTAAAGATCTAATTAGAGGTTTGCTTGCAGGAGAGTTGAAAGATGTCAAGAACATCAGGAGAAGCTGCTTGAAGGAACCAACCAGCTGGAACATCAAAGGCGGCACCAAAACCAAAGGTAAATCCAGAACAACTGCGTTATACCTTGAGGTATGATCATAGGAACCTAGTGGTGAAGGTGAGCAAGGTGGAATCAGACTGGTCAGATATAACGGATACCAATTTGGGCCAATACAACTATGAGGAGTTACATTGAGAAACCTTTGGAGAACGAGAAAATCTAACTGGAAGGACACAAAGGATTGTTGATTCTAGCTTGGCACATATTACTGTGTGTAAGTGTGAATAAGTGAACAAGGTTAAAACACTTCTTAATAAGACATTATATCAATGATTAAACAAATTGAATCAATTCAAAATAGTAATGAATTGAAAGCATCATATTGCTCTCTATCCTCAAAGATTTATTAAATCATGATTGCTCTCAGATTGTGTAAGCAAATAAAACTGTTAAAATGACAATTCAAAGAATGAGATGATGATAATGCAATACTAAATGATAAATCAATTAAACTAGCATGATATTGATGTGAAACAGATAATTGCAGCTACAGGAGGCAACCATGGTTGAAAGCTTGATTGCTTGATGCTTGATTTGTGAATGATTGATGCTTGATGTCTGGATTCCTGTAGAGTAAGAGTGCATAAACTTGATTATCTAGATCTTTTTCTTGGTTCAATGAGGCTTTATTTATAGAATTCTTGGCTGTAGAAATGCACAGAGAAAGCTTTAAGAAGCTTGGATTCAATCTGGAGAATTGAATGGTGAGAGATGGAGGAGATTGAGAGAAAGATCAAGATTGTCTCTACCCATGAAAACACCGGGCAAGAGAAGAGGAAAGATTGATGGAGGAGGATTGAGAGATCAAATTCCAAATTTGTCTCCAATTTGTCTCCAAAACTTCCCGTGAAGTTTCAATCAATTAATTTTGACATATTTTAGACATGGATTAGACATAGGAAATCTAATTCATTTTTGAGGAAATGTAGATTGGAATATTCCTTATGCTCTAATTCAAATATTTTTGATTTATTTAAATTAGAAAAAGGGAGATAAATAATTTAATAAAATTAACTATAGGATAGTTGTTTATTAAATTATACAGAAGAATACGGTAATTAATCAATAAAGTGTTTTGATCTTTATTTAATTAATTTAAGATGGATGTGATAGATTGAAATAGGGATGTGATAATTAAATCGAACAAAGTATTTAATTTTGTTTATTTAATTAAGATGAATTTTAGATGTGAACTATATAAATAAATATTTCTATTTATTCAAACAGTAGGGGAAATTAGAATAATTAATCAAATAATTTGTATTTAATTAATCAGAATTCTCCAGACCAATTTTAGGTGTATACATTTTTCCCCTCTTCAAAGTGATGTTTTTACACATTGCTTTGAAGAAAATTTTGCTGCTACTGCCAGGATTGATGATATAAAAAAATAATTCGGTATGCCCCAGACATTGATTTTCAGATGATAGATGATAATATGCCCCCTCAAGAGATAAATTAATTATTTGATGATTTTATGATGAAGATATGATGAAGAAATAATTTATCTCCCGACAATGATGAAGAAATATAGCCTGCAGATGATAAAATGTTGCCTTCCCTTACCTCCTTATGTTTGATGATTTTTGATCGTATCACCCTTTGATTTGATATTGATTGTTGATCTTGATAGATTAGAATATTATTGATCTCGTGATAGGTGAGATTCAATGATTGATTGATGATTGACTTCATGATAGGTGAGGATCAATGATAGATTGATGATTGAACTCATGATAGGCGAGGATCAATGATAGATTGATGATTGACCTCATAAATAGGCGAGGATCAATGATAGATTGATGATTGACCTCATGATAGGCGAGGATCAATGATAGATTGATGATTGACCTCATGATAGGTGAGGATCATTGATAGATTGATGATTGACCTCATGATAGGCAAGGATTAATGATAGATTGATTGATTGACCTCATGATAGGTAAGGATTAATGATAGATTGATTGATTGACCTCATGATAGGTGAGGATCAATGATAGATTGATTGATTGACCTCATGATAGGTGAGGATCAATGATAGATTGATAATTGACCTCATGATAGGAAAGGATCAATGATAGATTGATGATTGACCTCATGATAGGTGAGGATCAATGATGGATTGATTGATTGACCTCATGATAGGTGAGGTTTAATGATAGTCACTCATGAGATTTGATCGAAGTCTCACTAGAGCCGATTAGATTGATAGGCTTCTTGATTTTTGATTGATTATAGGAGGATTTTAGAGTTTTCCCCAAAGGTGTGGGACATGATTTTGCATCTAGCATAGGCTGATATAGATATCTTTAATCGATGTGAAAAATCTATAATGCAAATGAAAAACTAATATGAATGAAGTCTAATTTTATCATGCAACTATATGAAAATTATTGCCATTTTAACAGTACTTTTATGCTTTTTGTCATCATTGAGCTTTTAAAAATTTTGAAAGTGAGTACAAGTGTTAATGGTATGTGTTAGACCAATGACGACCTGAGTACTACTTTCATGATTTTTGATATTGCAAGCAAACACAAGCATCGAGGTATAATTGAACCGAGATGACCTGAGCATTCATTGCGTAAACAAGCAATTATTAATCATTTCAATGTGTGAATTTTGAATGTCATCAGTGATACATTTGCATAGCACATCCCCCAATAATTCATACATTCATATGATTAACTTATAGACAACAGACAATAAAAATATCATTCTCCTTCCTTGCTTCTCTAGTCCAATACATCATCAGGTTGCTCCAAAGAAATGATAACAATGATCAAAATGCAACAAATATTTTCTTAAAGTATTTCAATCATTATTTAGATTAGATCATCCATCCTGATTTTGTGATTTTGGATTGAATTTTTGACATGTTTTTTGATTTTTGATTGATTTTTGACATGTTTTTGGATTTTTGATATGATACGAATGTTCGAAGTGTTTTGATGGTGATTGATGTTTTTACTTCAATCATTGTTTTTTTTGTGTTCTTCCTAAGCTCGTTGTTTTATTGCCCCCAATGATTTCAGGATTTTTCCCCCAAGCTAGGGTGAGACATGACCACATCGCAATGATATGTTCTTGAGATTTTATTGCACTTTTTTTCAAATTTTATGATTTTTTTGTATTTTTCAGGATATTTTAAGATGAAATGAGATGATATGCATAGTTGAAGGAACAAGATGCCCCACAATAGGGTTAATGCAACCATGGAAAATTGATAGATCAAAATGAAAGTTTCACTACAAAACATGTCACACAAGCAACATATCTCTTGTCGAAGATGATAATGGTATGATTGATTAAGATGCCAGGAATGACCGATTCCATAAGACATGATGATGATAAGATTGATGATTGTTGATGATTGATTGACAAAAGATATGAGGATCGGATAATGTTTTGTAGCTAGGCTTTAAATATGATTTGTATGATAAGATTCGAGGTTGCAAATGGACATGATGACATGAATTTTGATAAGCTAGAATATATGGAATGGAAGAAAGTGAAGATAAAAATGATGAATGGAGATGATCAAGATTAAATAGATAAGATATAGACACAAGGCCCAAGTATTTTTCCCCTATTCCTCATCAAGACCAAGGAAAGGAAGAAAGGATGTATTTAGTAAGAATGATGGAATATGGAGAAGATAAAATATATGGTATGGAAGATAAGGATAAAGCGTATAGGATAAGATATATGATGTTCAAGAAGATCCTTAACCTTGTCAAGATCAAAGGTGGATATGTAAGGAATGAGCATAGAAAGGATAATGACCATGAATGATAAGATGGATAAAACTTGTCCCTAAGTGTAGAGTGCAAGAGGAATATGGAAGATAGGATATGGATGATAGGGAAATGGAGGAAGGATTGAAGCATAAAGTTTCACAACAAAATATCCCTCTAATAAACCATGGCAGTGGGAATTAGACTCCTAAATTTTGGTAGATTAATGATATGATGGAAGAATCTAAGGACTTATCAAAAGGTTTGGATTAAAGGAGAATGATGGGGGATGAATGTTGGATAATGGATAGGAGGTTGGAAGGCTTGCTGATGGATAGATGGAAAGGATGGAAAGATCAACATTGGCACACACCTTGAAGGGTGGTGGAGTGATGGAGGAAAAATGGATTTGGAAGGTGATAGGTTATTAGATGGAAAATTGGAGGAAGCCTTTGGATTAGCAAATTTGGATGCCAATTTATATTTTATTGCTTCTATGAGACTTTTAGGAATTCACATGATTTTTGACTTTGATTTTTTCTTTGTGGGCCTTTGCGGTCTTTCATATTTTTCTTTTTGATTTAGGGACCTTTGTGGTCTTTGAAAATTTCCGTTTTTCTTTGCCTTTGTGGCATTTTGAAATTTTCTTTTGATTTATGGACCTTTGTGGTCTTTGAGATTTTTTCTTTGATGGGCCTTTGTGGCCTTTTGAAAATTTATTTTGATTTTGGATCAATTTTTCTTTTATTTGTGCATGTCTCTTCGAGGAGACATGTTGATCCTTTGATACATGTGGATTTTGATATAGAAGCTTTTGATTTTTGGCACCCAAATTGCTTCCAAGAGCAATCGGAGGGGTGGATCGATATGAATGATATGGAGGTCTTATGGATGAGTTAATGTCGGTAGAATTTTGAAAGGGTTTCAAGGATGTGTGCCTTTGTTGTTCTTGAGAAATAGGATATGGACCGAGGATAAAGGGAAGGTTTGATGGACTAGGATGAAGACCTAGGATAGATGGTATGTTTGGTGGATTAGGATGAGGACCTAAGATAGATGGTAGGTTTGATGAACTAGGACACTTAGGTGTATAACCAAGGCCATGGTGATATGGGTTTCTTTGAACAAAAAGAGGTTCTAGGATACCTTGTTCGTGAAGGCCTAATCCTTTTCCTTTGTAATTCATACTTTGACACATTTGTTTACCAATGGGATATGTATTTTTTGTGAAACAAGATGTGAGTCCATTTTGGGGAGGATATGACATGGATGAAAGGATAGGTGTTGGAAGTAAACCAGAATGGATAAAAGTGGAGGATCCCAATTTATAGGTGTGAGGTTCATGGATAGCTTGAATAGGTGTGATAGGTTCTTGACATGGGGATGATGGGGTGTTTTGATCTTGATTTGGAAAGGAATTATGAAGTGGTATGAAAGGCCTATCTTGATCATGAGAAGGATAAAAATCTTCATGGGATGAAAGGGTATCCTTGAATGGAAGCATATCTTGACCTTGTTGAGGAAGGGAATCATGAGATTGTGTAGAAAGCATGTCTTGATCATCAGTTGGTAAGACATCATTAGATAAGATGGAAGAACTATCATGCTCTTGTGATGTAATAGAATCATGAGATGATATGGATTGATGAGATGATGTGGAAGAAGAACCTAGAAGGATACTTGTCTCTTGAGATGGAAGGGAATCATTTTGGATGAAAAGTGAAAGGAGGGGATCATCATAAGATTCTTGAGAAATGGGATCTTGATCAAAGATTGGAAGAATATTTTGATCTTGATGTGTAGGGGAGTCTATGCTAGCATGCTTTGGATTGAGAGATTGACATGAATAATTGGATGTTGAAGATATGATAGAAGAGGATGATTTAGATTGATTGAAAGAATCTTGAGGTTTATTTTGGCTTATTGTGGATGGAGATAAATGCATGACATGATAGGATTACTCAATATCATTTGTGTTTGAGGACTTTGATTTGGGCTTATGGATCTTTTGTAAAAATTCAAATACATCAAACTTGGATGATGTAGTTGTTGGTGGAGAGGGTGTCATGTCAAGATTTTTTTTTGAGGAATAAATACAAATGTCTGGCAGAAAATATCTCTTTGTGGTTCTTTCCTTTTGCACATCCCAGATTTGTTGTTGAAGTTTTTTCACTTGATGAGTTAGAGCATTCAATTGATTCTCATCTATTTTGGCCATGGTGGTTTGAGTTTCAATTTCTTGTTCTTTGGATTTTTAGTCTTCGTGACCTTGTTAAAATAGATATATGAACATTATTGTTTCAAATAAACTTTTTGATCTTAGTTTGGTATAGTGTCAAGGATATTAACTTAAGTCAAATAGAATGATAGATTCTATTGATTAGACTAAGTTGATGAGTTTGATTATAGGGTTTCGTTTCTTTGATTTAGGATGACTTATCCTGAAACTTAACTTACTAATCAAATGTGTTTGATTGAGACACTTTTGGATGGTAGATCTTGGTTTGATTTGAACAAATTCAATTGTAAAATCCAATTTATGCAAGTTTAAGACTCTGTTTTGATTTAGGAAAGTTTATGTTGATAAAAAAATCCAAATTTTGACTTTAACTATCTGACATTGGTTTCCAATAGATTTCCATTTTCTTTGTGTTTTTCAGGATGATCTTATCTGCATTAATGTTTTGAAAACACAACAAGCATTTGTAAAGTTATTTCTAGAGTCTAAACAAGAAGTTTATGTTTAAGAATCAAACATGATCCTTCTTGATTTTGATGAGTTGTTTTGACAATTGTACATAAATCAAATAGACTCACACTTAAGGACAAGTAGGTCATCATTATACTCACAACCCACATCTTGAATTACATTGACTCACATAGCTGTGTCACCCCCTAGAGGGCACCCGTGTTTTTGTCGTTGCGAGGCGCATACTCAAAGTGATAGAAGTGGATACCGAATCCCTTGAGCAAGAGGTCCTTGGTAATTATATGGTTAGTGTCTTGGGGGAAAATTCTTCCCTCCCCTTGCACTGTGAGTATGAAAATGTATGGATACTAACTCGGTGAGAAACTACTCTATGGTTCGTAGATAGGGTTTCGTTCGGTGCAGAAAATAGATAAACTCCCTCAGGAGACCTCCCAATCTTTAGAACAAAGATTTTGGGGATAGTTATCTTGCTCACTACCGTCAAGTTGGACTTTCATCAACAACCTGCATTTTTATTATAGTGGGTTGGAAAACCTGGCTTTGGTTGTTCCCGCAGGGTGAGTACTTTTTCCCACTACGATAGGCCTGCTAAAGGTTTTAATAAAATGTAAATGACATGAAGTAAAAGTGAATCTAGCACTTTGGTCACCCAGTTAAGGGGAGAGCATATGCCTAATCACCACAAACACAACATATAAGTTTGTTCTGTTTTAAAAGCCCAAAAAGAATTTTTCTAATCTATGTGAAGGTGTTGCTTCACATAAATCATGATGTTCTTTTTAACTTCTACTGTAAGAATGTGATGACTACCCTAGGATTGATAAAAATTTTTTAAGAAAACAAAAAGTGGCTACCCTAGGATTGATCAATTTTAATCCAAGTGACTACCCTAGGATTGGTTCTTTTTAACCAAATTTGACAAAGCTTGTGTAGATGGTTAATTTTAAGCCCAAAGTAATGCTAGTTGGTCCTAAAGCATGCATGAAAAATAACATATGATGGGCTATTTTCCCATGAGTGTTTGAAAGCACTATTACAATGGATATCAAATGACTCTTTTTTTCACTTTTTTTTAAATTTAATGCTCCATATTCCTCTTAAAACTTGCAATAAATGCTCAAAATGTTAGATGAGATCAAAAAATAAGAAAATATAAAGGTTAGATGAATGATTAAACAAAAAAAACCTAAAACTTATACCAAGTTGCAATGTGATTTGACTTTAAATATAAAATTGAAAATTTTAACTCTACAAAAAATGATAAATACCTACATCATTTCATAGCTTATGAAATTCTACCCCATTTCAAAAAAAAATGTTTCGAAAAAGACCTCCGTATGACCAAGATATGACCATTTTAAGATTAACTATCAAAGCGCTAAAACAGTGCCTGAAAGCGCTATTTCCCAGAAGCGCTAAAATAGTGACCCGAAGCGCTGAAACACTGAAAGCACTAAAACAGTGCTCAAAAGTGCTATTTCCCAAAAGTGCTAAAACAGTGCCTGAAGGCTCTATTTCCCAGAAGCGCTAAAACAATTACCCGAAGCGCTGAAACACTGAAAGCGCCAAAACAGAGACCAGAAGCGCTAAAACTTTTAACAGGAGCGCTATAAGAAAAACACACCGAGAACATGCGTGAAACTTTCCAGAAAATTGATAATTTTGATAAAATTGGGGTTAATGCCCCATGGTGGGCGCCAAATTGTAAGTGTGAATAAATGAACAAGGTTAAAACACTTCTTAATAAGACATTATATCAATGATTAAACAAATTGAATCAATTCAAAACAGTAATCAATTGAAAGCATCATATTGTTCTCTATCCTCAAATATTTATTAAATCCCAATTTCTCTCAGATTGTGTTAGCAAATAAGACTGTTAAAATGACAATTCAAAGAATGAGATGATGATAATGCAATACTAAATGATAAATCAATTAAACTAGCATGATATTGATGTGAAACAGATAATTGCAGCTACAAGAGGCAGCCATGGTTGAAAGCTTGATTGCTTGATGCTTGATGTCTGGATTCCTGTAGAGTAAGAGTGCATAAACTTGATTATCTAGATCTTTTTCTTGGTTCAATGAGGCTTTATTTATAGAATTCTTGGCTATAGAAATGCATAGAGAAAGCTTTAAGAAGTTTGGATTCAATCTGGAGAATTGAATGGTGAGAGATGGAGGAGATTGAGAGAAAGATCAAGATTGTCTCTACCCATGAAAACACTGGGCAAGAGAAGAGGAAAGATTGATGGAGGAGGATTGAGAGATCAAATTCCAAATTTGTCTCCAATTTGTCTCCAAAACTTCCCGTGAAGTTTCAATCAATTAATTTTGACATATTTTAGACATGGATTAGACATAGGAAATCTAATTCATTTTTGAGGAAATGTTTATTGGAATATTCCTTATGCTATAATTCAAATATTTTTGATTTATTTAAATTAGAAAAAGGGAGATAAATAATTTAATAAAACGAACTATAGGATAGTTTTTTATTAAATTAAACAGAAGAATACGACAATTAATCAATAAAGTGTTTTGATCTTTATTTAATTAATTTAAGATGGATGTGATAGATTGAAATAGGGATGCGATAATTAAATCGAACAAAGTATTTAATTTTGTTTATTTAATTAAGATGAATTTTAGATGTGAACTATATAAATAAATATTTATATTTATTCAAACAGTGGGGGAAATTAGAATAATTAATCAAATAATTTGTATTTAATTAATCAGAATTCTCTAGACCAATTTTAGGTGTATAAACTGTGTTCCCTTTATCAGTTTAGTGCCCGAAGTTGATCTTAATAGTAGCCAGCGCCTACAATCAAGCTACAAGATTATGCATGGATTCACAAAATAATGTTATCATTAATCTTACTCCTCAGATGTTCCAAAATATATTTAGTGTTCCGGATCCCAATAGCTTGGTGTAGCTAACTGAAGCAGAGGCATTAGAGAAGTATAGCAAGCATAAGGACTTCAATAGGTCTCATTTGAATAAAAAATTATTGAATACATAAAATAAATCTCTATCCAAGCTTGCAGACCAACCTAAGAGGGCAGATTTCAAAAAGGAAATATCGGATTTAATATTGATGATGTCCAGAGTTTTCGGGAAGAGGGATGCCTTTCACTTCAAGGAGTGGATGTTTCCTTTTTTTTAGACCATATTGAATGGTGAACAATAGTTTGATTGGTTGATGATTGTCTCTGATGCCATACATGATCAGCTAACAAGAATCAGGTAGACTAAATCTTTCTTCATGACTTCTTATGTGGTTTATAAAGCAGCAAGATTGGGGATTTTCCTAGGTTTTAATAGAGTAGGCATAATGGGAGCCTTGGATGGGCAGAAGAAGGTATGGGAGCACTATGATCAGTTGTCTCTTCAAGTTGCTGAGACTCATTTCAGAAAAGTCAATGAGGCATTTTTATATGTCATCATCAACCAGTTGAGTGGAGATGCAAGATACCGGTTGAGTCAAGACGCTATGGCTTTCATTGTTGAATGGGGATGTTGGTACATCCAATACCCTAAATTTACATACTTCAGATTGGATGGGTTTGAAGGTCATCCAAATTTACTTCCAAGGTGTTGTAGTAATAGGATAGTGCTAATGGAGTTTTTATGTCAAGTTATTGGAGTTAATGCTCAGTTTGGGATCAAGCATAAAACTGGATGTCATAAATTTCCCATGAAGTTGGGTGAATATAGCTGTCAACACTTGAAGGGAGAAAAGGTGGTCTGTAATGAGTTGATACAAGTTAAATTGGGATTGTATACAGCTTGTAAGTATTTTGATCCGAAGAAGAAGATGTATGCCTTATTACCTTCAGTGTTCACTAGACATTTCAATTTGTTAGAAGACTTTTGGAGTGATCAGCAGGATGAGTATGATTTGAGAAAGAAGAACTGTGAAAGATTGTCGGTTGCACTCATGGAAGAATTAGATATTAAATAAAACATTCCTAACACATTGGTGGATGATGGAATTGTATTGGATCCATCCTATGAAGCTTTGAACATTAGCACCGAGAGCTTGGATCCAATTAACTGGGATGCTGAAGAAGTAATTGATATCAAGAAGATAGGAAGGCCAGTATTGGATAGGAGTGTGCAATGGTTGATGTTGAGAACTCAAGCTCCTCAAGGACCAGTTCTTAAAAAGGGTAAAGGATACAAGAGAATCAAGAGAAAGACACCTCCCAAGGAGCCATTAGAATTCCTTCCTCCGAACTTTGAAGAAATAGAACTTGAGGTGGTAGATGATGAAGAAGAAGAACCACAGGGAGATGTTCCAGTAGGATCTGTTGTCTTGACACCCACATTAGGTGAGTCATCTACTCAAGTCCCACTTACAATGAAGAAGAGTAAAGAAATTCAGGAAGGAGCACTTCATAGCATGGCTGAAACTTCCAAGGGAAAAGAAGTGGAGGAGGAAGTTCTGGAAGTTGAGATAGATTCAGAGGAGACTCTATCAGAGAAAGATATGTGAGAGAACATGCTTCTAGAGGAGGATATTCAGCAGACCTTAACACAAGAAGATCAATGGAAGCTATTTGAAGATGCTACAAGAGATTCTAATGCAAGGGTTGTGGTGGAGAAAGAAAAGGAAATGGAAGCCAAAGTACAAGCTGATGCTATATTACACCAGCAACAATTGAAAGAAAAACAAGTTTTGGAAAAGGCAATAGCTAATGAAATGGAGAAACAAAGAAGGGAGCAAGAACATGAGCTCAAGGTGAAAGAAGAGAATGAAAAATTGGAGTTAATACAAAAAATTCATGACCTTGAGGAAGAAAAAGCAAGGAACCGAAGGGAAAGAGAAGTCTTAGTTGCCAAACTAAAACTTGCAGAAGAATCTTGCTAGAAAGAGGAAGAAGTTGAAAGTTTGAAGAGGAAAAGAGATGTTGAGGAGCTAGTAAAGAAGTGACAACTGAAGAAGAAAAGGCAAAGGCAGAGAAACTTAAGGCCTTAGAAGCAGAGAGATTAGAAAATGAAAGACTAGAGGCTTTGGAAAAAGAGAAACTTGAAAAAGAAGCTCTAGAGAAGGAAAAGTTGGAAAAAGAAAAGGTAGAGAGAGATCATTTGGTAGAAGAGAGTCTAAGGAAAGAAGAGGAGGAGAAGAAAAGGAAAGAACAAAGAGATAGAGAAGAGGCTGAGAAGTTGGTGCAGATGCATATACTATAGGAACAACAAGAGAAAGCAAAGGTTGATTCTCAACCTCAGGTAAATGTTCTACCACCTTCTATAGTTGTTGCTTCCTCTTCTATGATGACTACTGCTCCAAGTGCTCCAACTTGGCTGAAATTGGACTTGTAGAAAAGGGCAGGAACACCTCCACAACCTCTCAATTGGGAGGATATGATGAAGGGGATTGAGCAGGAAAAGCCTAAGAAGAAGGCTAATATTCTACATTCTACCCGACTCATGGACAAAGGGGAAATTGTTGTTGAATGTGCCATGTCGATGACAGAAAAGGAGGGAGGGGATATGCAGCTAATAGATTATTAGTTGAGTATGGTCAATTTGGGAAGAACCACTAGAAATCAGCAAATGAATTTGATTGATGTGGTGGCTTCAATGACCAAGTCAAGAATGATCAAGGACAAGCAAAAGAAGGATGAGCTTAAAGCTCAATTGGATCAGTTGCAGTCATTCTTGAAGAGTGTCTCCTCTCCAAGGTCACAATAGGTAGCAACCATTAAGACTCTTTTTTTGTTAAGCAAAAAGGAGGTAGATGATTTGGTGCAGGTTAGAGGAAAGGCGGAGATGGTAGACAGGTGGATAGACAAATTGAACCAAGAGGTAGGAGAGGTTTTAGTGAAAGGATTTGAAGCCTATAAAGATACTGAAGGGTTGATAAAAGAGATGCATCAATACATTGAGGCATCGAAAAAGCGAGAAGAGGAATACAAATAATACAGTCAAAAGTTGGAAAGAGTAAGTGCATTACCTCTAACAACTCTTTTGGAAAAATCAATACTTGAGGAAGACAACAAGGATTTTGTGGAAAAAACTTCTCGCATACTCTGGTTTAGGACTGGCTTTTTGTGTAAACACAAGGATGAAATTCAAGAAACTATTAATAATTTGACTGAGTAATTGGAAGAATTAGAAGCAGTCATTTCTATAATTGTAGATGTAAATGTGTTGACAAAAGATGGCATGCCTTTGGGTCAAATTAAAGAGAAGTGGGATGAAAGGTTCAAAGGACTCATGCAGGAAAAGGATGATGGGGAAAAGTTGATAATAGATTGACTAGTAGAGGTCAAAGAAGAGATAAAAGTTGTTGGGAGAGAGTTAATAAAAATAAAAAGTATGAGGGAGTTTGGTGCACCAGAATTGGATCGAATTAAGTTTGAAGTTAGCTCAATTGATGGGCTCGAGATGGATACATTACAACAAGTCTTCACCAGTTATGATGAGTTTATTATAGATCCAGCTTTGCATGCATGAGTCCCTGCATGCATGATGTTCCTCTTCTTTGCATGTTGCATGCAACAGTGTTAGCTTTTTGAGCGCATGATTTATTCTTCTGTTCTATCTTCTATTTTTAGTTAAGACTGAATGTTTAAATGTAAGAACTCAAGATCAAATTGATCTGAGTTTCCAAGAGAGTCTAGTTCCTAAAAAGGTGGATAACCTAAATTAGAAGTAAAGTTCAAACTTTTGTATATCTATAAATACCCGATGGGTATCATATTGTAAAGGTTGGCTAATTGAGAATAGAATTGGCTTACCTAATGCTAGGAGATAGAATTTTGTAGTGATCATTTTTTAGATACATTGTTACTTGATCTTTCTACAGTTAATAGAATTACAGGTTTTTATGCAATATGGAATTGGAATTGAGTTGTTTTATTTGATAAGGCTGATAAGTTTTAATCTATTTGTATGCAGTGATTGTGCTGAACATAAGAGTTTCTTGAGTGATGAAAGTCATTTGAAGGAATCAGATTTAAGGATTATCTTATTAGATTATCATTGAGTTAAAGTTATTAAAGTCTGTTGATCTATGACCTTAGCAATGAATGGATGTATGTTTTGAAATCTTGGAGATAGTTGTGATAAGCGAAAAGTGATGTTAAATTAAGCACCTTAGATGCATGCAATAGTATAGTTTATGCTATAGATTGTGTCATGTTTTGGTTTTATGATCTATTAGGAAAAATTCATTATTGAAGGTATATGTCTAGATATTAGATAAATTTGATTCATACTTACTGGTTTACCCCTTTGTCCTATCTTTTTCTTTTATTTAAAAACCCTTTGATTTACATAAACATTTCGATAAACAAATGAGTCATTGCTTAAATCTTTTGTTACCAGCATAGGCCCCTTGAATATTACAGTTGCATGAACTGATTGAGTGACACCAAACAGTTGAGAACCAACTATCAGGACCTTGGGAGTTAGGCTACTATATGTTGTCTTTCTTTTTCAGGAGAAATAGAGTAGAAATATTTTGTTTTAACATTGTTTGTGTCATCTTTCCCATTAACAAGACTATCGGAGAGGTGCAAGCTTTGATGATCGACAGTTCTTTTTCTAGCATGCCTGGTGGGACAAGTTTTGAAGGCTTGATTAGAAGTCAGAAATATTTCTAAATCAAACCACAAGAAGAAAGTTGGAGGTTTCATGCCCAGGGTTTAAACAAGAGCATCTTCGAAGGGTAACTTTTAGTACTCCCAGCTACCTTCCTCAATACCTAGGAGAAGAAGAGTTGCAGGTTTTGTATCGCCTGTCAGAAATAGTAGAGTAAGGAGTAAGAGTCTTGAGTTTAGAGCCTTATCTATTGCGCCTGGAGGCCAAAGTTTCCAAATAAGAATACAAGTTTACCCGATATATAGGAACTTTTTCTCCATGGCCCACGTACCTCCTCCTTCTCCCAGAAACTTTATCACCTAGGACAATGGTAGTCTGCTACTACCACTGACACCACTTGATGTTTGGCTCACCATACCTGCTAACACCCACAAGGTTATTCCAAAATTCTCTGGGGAATACTTTAAAACCCCTTCCGAGCACCTCCAAGACGTAGTGGAAGTATGTAGGGTACGCAATATTATAGAGGAGAATATCGCCATGAGATTGTTGGTTGCCTCTTTCAAGGGGAAGGCTCAAGATTGGTATAGATCTCTAACTTTTGGTTCCATCAGCTCATGAGACGACCTCAGAGAAAATATTTTTGAACACTTTTGAGAGAAATGATATTTTTCCTCACTACTGTACCAACTGATTAGAATCAAGAGATCCCCGTAGGAAGCTATGAGCGACTTCAACACCAGGTTTATCAAAACTTGGCAGAGGATCTCGATGACTACGCGACCTCAAGTTGTCATGGTGTTTATGTTCTACTTGAAGGCCATCAATTCAGATATCACAGTTATAATAACTTTCATGGGAGGAGATACCCTACCCAATGCCTACGAAGTGGTGGTACACACCTATTGATGGTGTTTTCAGCATAGCAACAACTTAGACATAATATGATAGCCTATCTCTCTTAAAGGGTAAATCTCTATTGGAAAAGAGCTAACCCCAAGGTATCTAATGTGAGGTCTTGACAATGCAATAAAACAACTCAATGATAAATGTAAAAATGTTGGTAATCACAATGGGACCTTACTATGATAAAACATTGGACTTCAAATTTACCAGATCTAAACAATAAATGGATACTTTGAAACTTGATTGGAACCGTGATAATAAAGAAACAACAAAAGATAATGGTTTTAGAGATAATTCTAAGACTACTTCTAACCCTAAGATTGAAAATTTCAAAAGATAAAATGCTCAAAATGGATTGATCTCTCATAAACTACTTTCTACTTGACCCAGATGAATCTGCAATTTCATAGAAATAGTGCAATCTTCTAAGGTATTTAAAGATTTTCAAATCACAAACATTTATTCAGTCAATCCTATTGCAATTGAGATGAACAAACCTTTATAATTGAACTAAGCACAATTGTAAGTCCAGGCTAACTTTGCAATGTAGCTAACAATCAGCTAACTGCAAAACGTATCGACTAGAGATCACTGCAAACATTCCAAACATAAAACTATAAGCATTACCAAACCATTTAACCATAAACTTATAAGCAATTTGAAAGATAGAATAACAAGAACCATGCTAGATAAAATTTTGCAAGATGGATACCAAACACAATATCTCTCTAATATTAAATCATCTGAAGTAGCAACAATTCCAACTTTCTCTTACAACACTTGCTTGAGAATAAACCCTAATTAGCTCGAATATCACTTATCTATTTCTCTCTATATCTATTGTTCTATGTACCTATCTATCTATATTTTCAAATGAGGTGACATGCCTATTTTATAGAAAATCCCTAAGATAGGTTGGCTGAAAAGATAAATTACAATAAAAACATGACCTACAAGAGGTCAACCTCAAAGATATTCGATCATATGAAATGTGCAATTGGCACCAATTTCATCCAAAACCGCCAAGATACCAAAAGGGATCGGCCCAATACATGTGAATAATGGGAATCACAAATCTCAATGTAACCCTATATAGCTACTCCCCATCTTTGTCCTTAGCTCGATCTTCTTCACCATGTATGGCCAACAAAACTCTATATAGCTCAGCAATAGGTGGCACATGAAAAATCCTAATCCTTATCTCAAGAGACTTGATGTCATCCCGTACCTGCTTAACTGCACCATCCCAGTCAGCCCTATTAGTCAAATATATGTCCATGACTGCAATATATGTTGCAACATCATCCATCTGGTGTCTAGTAACTGGTCCTTAACTGATTGGAGAATAAACATCTCTCCACCACTTCCTAAGCTACTCCAAATTGAGATGCTTCAGAGCAAACTTCTTCCTTCCAGTCATGACCTCAAAGAATGAAATACATTTATCATACATACCGGTCAAGGTATCCTCAATCTGTCGTGCTTGCTTATGGATCTTTTTCAAGGCCTTCTTCCTCAGTTGCAAGATTTCAAACCATTCCCAAGGTTCAAACAACCTTGGAAAAGGAAGAATCCCACACTTTACCAATTTGTCCTCCATGAATCCCATGATTGTTGTGGCCTTCTGTAGTAGCAGTTCGGTATCCAAATTATCCTGAGCTAATACAACCTTTAGCCAATCCACTGATCTCATTGCATCTCCTGTAATTGACAAAATGCTCTTAATAGCATCATCCCCTTTGGTTTGGACACCCTGAAACTAGGAAACTATAGCATGTGTGGTGCCCTTCATATTTTCAAGCTCAGAGATTGTCTCCTGAGGCAAGAAACCTGTAGCAAAGGAGGAAGAACTAATAGCTTGTAATGGTTTCAACAACTCTTGCAAGTACTTCTTCAGTTTCTCATTCTCCTTCTCTAGTTCATGCCTCGTCTGCACAACCTTCTTCAACCTTCCCACAATCACAACACTAGAGCCTTCATACTCTTCAATATCCTGATCTAGAGTAGCATGCCCCAAGTCAATAGTTTGCACATGATAATCCTGGGTAGTCACATTGTCTCTATCTTTGTTTGCAGTAGGGCTAGCAATATGATCCACTCTGCTACCTGACCCATATCTTTCAATTCGGGACACAACCCTTGGTTTCTTAGTTTTTTCATTTTCTACATTAGCCATAAGGGCATCCCAATTAGGAGGAGAATCCTCCACTATCACCATTTTCCTCTTCAACTCCCTATCAAGCCAATCTGGAATAGTAGACATAGCAGGCACCGTATTTTTCTTATCTTGCCCTTGTTCCTCCTGATCAGCAGTTGAACCCTTTTCAACACTTAGCATATTGGGAATGTCCACAGTTGGATTCTCTTACTCTTGTACTTGTTCTTCCATCACAACCCATGCTGGTGAAGGGGCCTTTACTGGTATTTCTTCCTCCTTTTGAGGAGACTTGTTCAATTTCTCCCTCATAGGTGAGTCTGCATATGCCTCCAAGGGGGACTATACCACCTTATCTATCTCTTCCTCTACATTATAGAGGTCTCCCTCCTAAAATTCTTCCTCGCCCAAATCCTTAGGATCTTCATCCTTCTTTGGTTCCTCCTATGTGCTATCAGCATCTTGAAGAATGGAGACACTCGCTTGTTCAACAATAGGAACACTCACTGAAACATCCTCCTTTGTTGCAGTATCCCTTGGGGAAGGAGTCCTTGATCTCCTCATGTATACTTGTGTCTTTTCCCCTGAGCTTTCCACCTCTACCACTGGTGGCTCAATCTCCTTATCAACTTTAGGAGCCTCCTCCACCTTCTATGATAGCTTTGTGATCCTTCTTTTCTTTATCAATGGAGGAGTGGTTTCCACCTCTTCTTCCTCTTCCTTATTCTTTTCAACTTCTTTCCTCAAGGCATGTCTCCTCTTCTTAGCAATAGGTTTCCTCTATTTGCTCACCTTTGCAGCCTTCTCCATTTGAACATCTCTAACCTGGATTTTGAAAGGAGAATCCACCTTTTCCTTTCCCTTTGGATCAGGTTCAAGTGACTCCTCGGAAGCAAAGTGAGACTCTAAGTCTCCCATCAGATCATAGGTGCATGGGAAACCTTCTCCTTCCAACTCTATCATCTTGTGCTTCAACCACATCTTGGTAAATTTGATCACCGAGGCCATGACTTGATCTAACTCAGTATTTTCTTCTTCGAACCAGTCAACTTCTCCAATTGGCCTATCTTTTACTGCCTCATAGAAATGACCGTGGATCACATTTCCATCCTCGTCTACCTAGTCAGGGATGGCCTTCACATTGTATAGTCTTACCAAATCCACTGGCAATATAGAAAACTTCTTCTTTCTTACCTCAAACTCATTGGCAAGGTTAACCTAGTAATCCTCAATGTGAGCCTTATAGCTATATTCCCTACTGGCCTTCTTTTTTGCTTCACCACTGATATCGAACCTTGCCCTCTTGGAATGGAGGGTGAGACCAAGAGTACTCATCTCCTCTTCAAAAGCATGAGCAGACTGAATGGAGGCACAAACCTCACCCATTCCTATCTTTAGGGGAAAGTCATTCCCAAAACCAATCTTGTGCATCTCTCCCTTCACAACATTGTCGAAGTCGCAAATCTGCCTAGTGACTTCCAACAATATGACATGATTATTAGGCTATCTAGGGAGTCTATAGGGAGCCCTTTGAAAACCAGTAATCTAGATGTATGAGAAAAAGTAGGAGACACGGAACATCCGAAAAACTCCAGAGGAAGCAGATTTTGGCGAGACAGACAAAATCTAGAAAAAAGTGGTAAACAAAAAAGAAAGAGATAAGTCGAGGAAATTTGAGGGAAGCGAACTTCCACAAGGACCTCGAAAACCCGAACCCATCCACATCTTCTTTACTTTTACCAAAATGATTCATCAACTCCGGATCTAAAGCCTATATTCTGAAAATAACTTAACCTAGACCTCCAATGAATCAAACATGAATTTAGAACACTCCTCACAACAATTTGAGGAGGATTGGCCATGCCTTAGGTTAAGAACCCTAAAACATCCACCATGAAAACACCTAAAACTAGGCATGACTTGCTAACACACTAAGATGGAATGTCTAAGACTAGTGCAAGAAAACGCCCAAATGAAATAATACTAGAACAAGAATAAGCATCAATGACCAACCAAGCGGACTGGTAAAGCAATGCAAAACCCCCAAAATACCCAATGACGACATGCATAGCCAAGGAAATCAAGAAATCATGAAAGACCAAGAAGCAAATGAGGCGAAGTAATTCGAAATCAACAAAGTAAAGGAGCATTTCTACATACCATGAGAGCAAAAGGGTTGAAACTGGTGATGCCAACAGATAACCATCAAATGTGAGCAAGATACAATTCATGCACATGAAACCCAAATGCACAATGAAAACAACCTCGAAAATAACAATCCAGGAAAATTTCAAAAGCTCCAAGACTCAAGCTCAAATTATAGAAAATGAACAAACTCAAATGATCAATTACTTCCCAAAATCCAATATATCAAAGCCCCAAAACATCCACACAAACACCATCAATGCAGTCGACAAGACAGCCACGACCACAAAAAACCTGGGGATTCGACAAGGTGATGAACTTCGGGGAAATCTGGACCATATGGATTTTCCTAAAAATAGGGTCAAAAGGCAGCAACCTCCAGACATCAGAAGAGAACCAGGAGAATCCGTCCCAAGCGGATTTTCTTGAAAGTAGTGAAAACTCCAGAATGCAGTTAGAACTCAAGGTATTCAATAAAACTCATAAGTGTGCCACTTCAATTGGAAATATGGATATCAAAGCATGGGCCTCAATAAAGAAAAACCCCAAAAAAGGAAGGGCCAAAACACCAAAAGCGAAAAAAGAGGGTCCCCACTTTTAGTGGGGTGTGTGTACAAAAACTGCACAACAAATGGCGACTTCGCTGGGGAAATGCTCCAGAGAATTTCAAGAATAAACTAGAATCAAGAACCCAGGATCTCTAGTTTCAATCCTTTCATCCAAAAGACCTATGAACAAAGTTTCAGAAACCACAAGCCAGAAGACCTTTTCCTATACCAGGGTCCAAGTGTGTGTATTATGCATTTATTCCTATCCTATAAGTACAATGGGAGCCAGAGAAAATCTGACCAAGCTACATAAAAGTTCAAACTTCAAAAGTAATCTGGATAAAGCCTCACTGCCAGTCAAGCGTTCATAGCTCCATCAAGGTTATCGTTGTGACCCTCCCAAGCATAGCTCTACTGCTAGTTAGGCATCTATAGCCCTGATAGAGATACTTGGATACTCCTGATAAGATGAAGCCTATTCAAATTTTCAAAAATTTCTTTTTCTCTTCTTTCTTTGTTTTATAGAACTTTTCTTCTTCACCTTTGTAAGTAATGAAACTCACACTCAGGGATGAGGAACACAGGGGCACTGAAGCAGAATATAATATTTTTCACCAGGCCAAATCACTCAAGAACCTATAATCTTTGGAATCTTTAATTTAGTGTGAAAATGTAGGACCCAAATATATTCCAAAGTGTATCTAAAATAAGTGACTCTAATTCCAAGTACAAAGAACATCAGATAAAAGAATTTCACCACCTGACTCTGAAAAACTTATTAGAGTTTATAAAAGAAATTTTTAGAACAATCCCAAGCAAATAGCTAGTTGCATAGATGCAACAACCCAAAGGAAATAAGGAACCCAAAGCAAAAACCAAAGCGAAAAGCAAAAAAAACCAGAGCAAACCCAACAACAAAAGAAAAGCAGAAAGCAAACCTACTCTAGCTATGTACAAGATGAATTACAAGCAGTTCAAGGTTGAAAATAATGCTTTAGATATTGCCCATTAACAGGCAGTGGGATATCCTCACCAGTGAGGGTTTTCAAATGAAAAGCATTATCTCCCAAAATTTTTGAAATTTGGTAAGGACCAAGCCATAGTTTATCAAATTTACCATGCTCTCCCTTACGACCATGAGCTTTATCCCAGTAGAGAACTAAGTTAGAAATTCTAAAGGCCTTTACCTTAACTCTCCTATCAAACCATCTTTTTACTACACCTTGATGTTTAGCAAAGTTCTCTAGGGCTTGATCCCTTTTCTCTTCCAAATGCAACAATTCAACCAAACGGGCCTCACATTTATCTTCTTCATTATAGTACTCGTTAATAAACTACAGGGTAGGGATTTTCAACTGGATAGGAAACACAGGTTCTAAACCATACACTAGGTGATAAGGAGAGGTTCCTATGGATGCCTTCTATCTAGTACAATCAGCCCAAAGAGCAAATCGGAGCTAGGTGTGTCAGTCCTTAGGATTTTTTTCTAACAACTTGTGGATAACTATCAATAGGTTTTTATTGGAAGACTCGGCTAGACCATTACCCTAAGGGTAATAATTGGATGAAAATTTAATAACAATCCCATGATCAAATGCCCAATTATAAAACTTCAAGGATGCAAATGCAGGACCATTATCATAGACTAAAGACAGTGGACAACCAAAACGATTGATAATTCCTGATTCAATAAAATTGATTACCATATCTGAAGTACACTGTTTACAAGCAAGAGCCTCTGTCCATCTAGTAAAATAATCAGTTACAGTAAGAATATACCTATGGCCCACAAAAGATGGAGGATTAATTGGACCTATGAAGTTCATACCCCACTGAGAAAATGGTTTTACCTCTATGACTAGCTGGAGTGGAAGAGTTGCATGTTTTTCCTTACTTGTTGTAGTCTAACATATATGACAAGTTCTCACATGTTGGTGTGAATCTTTGAAAAAAGTAGGACAATAATAGCCTACCCTCAAGATCTGATGTGCAGTGAACAATGCAGAACCATGGCTTGTGCCATATTTCTCATGAAATTCAATCATCACTCTAGCAGCTTCCTCTTTCCCCAAACATCTTAAGTAAACACCCTCATGATTTCTTTTATACAAGATAGCTCCTTTCATCATAAAACTTCCACTCTTCAAGTGTAAGGCCCGTCTCTGAACCGTATTAAGCTGATTAGGACACTGCTGATTCAACAAATAGAAAATGATCTCATCATACCAGTCTCCTAGAGATACCTCTTGAAGGTAATAATGTTGAGTTGTGAGATTAGGACCGGTCTCAGCCATTGTCTTTGTAAGTCCTTGTCCCCTTACCAATTTCATGGTCTAGATTTCCATATCATATTCCTGCAATATGGTCACCCACTTGGCCCTTCGTTCACCTAACTCATTCTGCATCAACAACAACTTTACTGCAGGGTCAGGCACTATGGCAAAAACTTTATTGTTCAAAATATAGTGCTGGAACTTCTTTACTGCTCTGACCAAAACATAGGCCTATTTTTCTACATTATGGTATCTTAATTCTGCATCTTTTAAGGGAGTACTCATGAATGCTATAGGGTGTTCATCACCTTTATCAGACTTTTGAGTTAACATCGCGACACAGGAGTGATCAGAAGTGAATGAATATATGTAGAAAGGCTTAGTGTAATCCAGACTCACCAATACAGGAGCCTTAGCAATGCCTTTCTTGATCTATGCAAATGCCTCCTTAGCTTCCGTATTCCATTCTATCTTTGCTTCTTGTTTTAACATAGTATTTAATGGCTTGACTATCTCTGCAAATCCAATGATAAATTTCCTAACAAAGTTAATCTTACCAAAGAATGACTTCATCTCTTTCTTACTTGCAGGGGACTGAATCTTCAAGATGGCCTGAATCTTTCAGGGTTGACAGCAATACCCTATTCTGAGATGATATTTCTTAATAACTTTCCTTCTATGACTTCAAAAATGCACTTCCTTAGATTAAGTGAAATACCTAACTCTCTCCATCTTTGAAACACCTTACATAAATCTATTATATGATCTCCTTGTTTCTTGGAAAAAATAATCAAATGATCCATATAAATAATGATGCACTTACCAATTATATCCTTAAAATTAATGTCCATAGCTCTTTGGAATGTAGCTCTAGCATTGATCAATCTGAATGGCATCCTTCTATAAGCAAAAGTTCCCCATTTGGTAGTGAAGGTAGTCTTGTTCTTATCCTCATACTACACCATAACTTGGTTGTATCAAGAATACCCGTCCAAAAATGACATCATTTGAGATCCATTAACAATTTGAAGCATCTCATCCAGTGAAGGAACTGGATAATTATCTTTTTCTGATGCTCTATTCATATTCCTAAAGTCTCCACATAGCCTAATTTCTCATTCGTTTTTCTTACTGGAACCAAATTCTCCACCCAAGTAGAGTGTCTTACTAGAAATATAATGTGTGTTGAAATTAATTTTTGCACCTCTTTCTGAATAATGGGTTCTAACAAAGCATTAATTGGCCTCTGTCTTTTCCTGAATGGTTTGACATCTGACTTCAAAGGAATGATGTGTGTGATGATTGAAGTATCATATGTTTTCAAATCTTCATAACTCCAAGCTATTACATCATGATATGTATGTAAGGTGTCAATAATTCCCTTTCTTTCTTCTGGAGTACACACCTTGCCAATAAAAACATTCTTTGAGTCCTTTGATGTCCCCATGTTATATGTCTCACACTAGCTACTGAGAGACTCCCTTTTAGTATGTTGTTCTTGATCTCTTATCTTATCTAAATCAAAAATTCATTCAAGCTATACCATACCTCTTGGAATAGTATTAGTCTTCAAATTAATGATTCCTCCAAAGTCTATTTTCACTTCCTAAAGCTCCATCTCATCAATAACTTGGGAAGCAAATACATCATAGCTTGTAATGAAATCCAGAATATGCTTGTCATCTTCAAATACCTAGAAATTAGTAATGTTGTCGAGCACTGAAGGGACTGGAGTGAGCTCGACTGTAAATTTCTTCAATCCTGAAAGTGACAAAGGCTGCAAGGTGGTAGCAGCTTGTGCTAGAGAATCAACAACCTGATTTTTGTTTCGAGGGATTAACTAGATATTAAAAGCATCGAATCCCTCAATGAGATCCCACACTCTATGCCTATAATTGGTTATTCTTCTATCACGGCATGAATACTATTTTCTTACTTGTTTGATTACTAACTCAGAATCTCCAAACACTTGTAATATCTTAACCTTCTTCCTTGACACCATTAGTAAGCCATGGATCAGAGCTTCATATTTAGCAACATTATTAGTGCATTGGAGCTAGAGTCTGTGAGCAGCAAAGTAATTCTTACCTTTATGACTAATCAATTCAAATCCTTCTCCAACACTTTGTTTGGATTTAGATCCATCAAATCTTAGTGTCCAACAACCATCAAGTTCCTTTGGTTTCAATTTAACTTGTTCATTGTTGGGGATAGGGAGCTTTTCAGGAAGCACTAGGTTTTTACCTTTATCATTGTTTGATTCTTCCTGTACATTAAGTTCAGTAGGTGGAACTAGATTAATGCATTTCTGTATCTATTGGACAATAGTCTGACACAAGTCACATTCCAGCTCAGAATGAGGAACATTATGGACTCTGCACCAATTTGGAAGCAATAATTCTTTGAATATCATGCTTCCTTTCAACTATATCTGATCTTCCATACACTTCTAGATGAACTCATAAAATTTATCCAACAAACCAAGCTGTCTATCCTCTTGGTCACCTATTTCATCCTCTCGTTCAATCAATGTCTTAGGACCACTGCTCTCCAGAATGTGTTCATCTGAAGAATCCTATAGCATAAAAATTTCTTCATCTTTTGAAACTGATGCAGTCAACACATAGTTCCCCATGTTAACCTCAAACACCACAACCTCATTTCAGATATTTTGGTACTCTGTGATTACATATTTCATTTTGGATTCTCTCTCAATTCTGATCTGATTTGGGACTCCTTTCCATGGTAACCACATATGGGAATGGTCCATAGATGTATATCCATCCAGTGTCTTAGTGAAATCTCTACCTAAGATCAACCCATAAGTATCAGGAATGTTAACTCTTGGATATTGATCACTTGTTGCACTCTAGGATCTGATGCAAGTTGCGAAGGGATCATGTTCAATTCTCCAACTACAATTACCTCTGTTTTGTCCAATTGAGTAACCTTCTTTTGAGAGGCTATAGGAGTAATACCCAATTCTTTGCAAATAGCGGAAAGCATAACATTTGTAGAAGCTCCTGAATCTAGAAGACAATTATGCAAATTCTTTTCGAAGATACAAACAAAAATTAGGAAAGGAGGAGTTTCCATCTTACCTTGAAATAGATTTAGATGAGTATCAGCTTGTGTAACTTGACCCTTATCCTTATCTCCCCTCTTATCTACAGGTGGGACCTGACTTTTGGGTGTTTGAGAATTAGAAGACCTGGTAGAAGCCTCATTGGTGGCGACCCCTTGCGATGTTATATTTGAACTAAATGATCTCAGAACTGCATTCCTAATGGCAAGAACTCTTAATAATTCAAAGGCAGAAAGACTCACCTTTACTTTCTTGAATTCCTTAGTCACATATTCACCCAATTGCTCCACATTCAAATCAGCTTGGGCTTCCTTCTTGCCACTAGCTTGCCTATCTTTGGATATTTCAACATTGTTCCCCTTTGACAAGTACTGGGTTGGCACATGAGGATAAGGTGGATTATTACTAGCTTGTGGATCTGGTGGAGTATTAAAATTGTTAGGAGGGATGGAAGTAGTGAAAGGACCCCCAGCTTGTGGACCCCTGTCAGGCCTATTTCTTAAATCATATTTTTTCGCTGGTTGTTGAAACATCTAAACTTCTTCAACACTAACTTCTTCCTCATCTAAAGGACCATTATCATTCTCACTCTCCTCATTAAACAACTAAGAAATTTCATCCTCATTCAACACCTGCTCTGCCTCGTCCTCTGTAATAGATAGCTCTTTTGGTTCATTTTCCTCACATTTGGGGAATGTGGCATGATTAAGTACCAGTACTGGAGAATCATATGGATTTGAAGGTACAATTTCTTGTCTGGTAGAATTATTCTCCACTTCATACTAAAAGATAGAAGCTACAGTCTGAAATTTAGCATAGTCTAACTCAGAGTGTTGACTTGTTTTATGGAGCTTGCACTATCCAGACAAAGCTGCTTCTGCTAAGTATACACCATTCAGAGGCTTCTCCTGAGTAGAAGGCTAATCCAAGGGAGTAAGAATCCTTCCATTATTAGGCCCAATGTTCCAAGACCTATTCTTCCTAGGCTGTTGTCCTCTGTCAAATCCTTGTCCACCTTGCTGATTTCTATCAAAATTCTGACTGGAACCTTGCCTTCTATCAAAATTTTGACCAGAACCTTGCCCTCTATCATAATTTTGATTTTTGTCAAAGTATTGACCTCTTTCAAAGTTCTTGTTTTCCTTGAAATAGTTAGATTGTATATTCTTCTGAGCAACCTGAAGCTGGCTATTCTGATTTCTCAAATAAGTTACCTCTGTATTCAACCTCTTCACCTATTCAGATAATTCATCCAACCTCTCCTTATCCAGACTATTAGGCAGTGTTGGACTACCTCCAGAAGGATGTCCAGGTATATTTCTAGAACCAACAACCTGATTCAAGACTTTTGAATTCTGCAAGTATGTAGGGAAGCCACCTTGTTGCTGATGTAAGGGTTGGTTAGCCTTTTACTGAGGATAAGAAGCCATAGGTTGAGCTTTATTTAAAGGTGGACTTGGATGAGGAACCAGAGGCCATGATGGTACAAGATTCATTATTGGAGCATGACTGGTCAAAGCCTGGTTAAGGGCTTGAATCTGTCTAGGGTGAGCAATAGGTCCTAAGGATGGCAAAGGTCCTGATAAATATTGTCTCAAGTCTGTGCTGACCTTTACTACCTTTGGATATGCGGTGAGAAAAGTATTCGAAGGATTAACCCTTTGTTTCAAAAAGGTGGTTGTAAGGCTATCCAAGGCTTCAAGGTACACTTCCAAAGTAGTATTTTCATTCCCAGCATAAGGTGCCTGGAGTCTGGTATATGCTCAATGGAACTTATCATTGAATGATCCTATGGGCTCATTAATCTCCCTTTCACTCCAGTAAAATGCAAGTACAACTCATTAGCACTAATGGGAATCTTGAACTTTTGCAAGAATGCAGCTTCCAACTCAGTCCAACTATGGATGGAAGCAGCAGGTAAGTGATTATACTAATAGAAGGCCTCTTCTCCTAGAGAATAAGGGAAAATCCTACATGCAAAATCTTCATGGTTAATTCCTCTATCCCTTAGGCAAGTCTGAAAAATCCTAATGTGTTTTTCCAATGTTTTGTTGGGGTCATGAGTATGAAACTTAGAGAAAAAGTGCTCAGGGTTCTTGGGCATAATATTGTAATTGTTAAAGATCAGTGGGGATGGATTATTAGTAAGAAAAGTCATTGATGGAGGTGGGGGTGGTAATGGCTGATTTATGACTAGTTGTGGTTGTGGAATGGGAATCCCTCAAAGTCAAATGAAGATGAGGATGATGGAGATGATGGAAGTGGTTGAGTTGATGATGATTCTTCCCCTCCTTTGGTCCTTCTTGACCTAGTAAGGGCTTGTAACTCTTGAAATTATTCTCCTCCTGGAGTAGATCTAGTTCTTCTTCTAAGCCTCTCAGGAGAGATGGTGTTTAAGAAATACTCCAGTTTGCTTGCCAAAAGGCCCTCCTTCTAGCACCAATCTATTGATGGTGTTTTCTACACAGCAACAACTGAAACAAAATATGATATCCTATCTCTCTTGAAAGGTAAATATCAATGGGAAAAGAGATAACCCCAAGGTCTCTAATGTCAGGTCTTGACAATGCAATAAAACAACTTAGTGATAAATGTGAAAATGTTGGTAATCACAAAGGGACCTTACTATGAGCAAACATTGGACTTCGAATTTACCAGATCTAAAAAATAAATGGATACTTTGAAACTTGATTGGAACTATGATAATAGAAAAACAACAAAAGATAATGGTTTCAGAGATAATTCTAAGACTACTTCTAACCCTAAGATTGAAAATGTCAAAAGATAAAATGCTCAAAATGGACCGATCTCTCATAAACTACTTTCTACTTGACCCAAATGAATCTGCAATTTCACAGAAATAGTGCAATCTTCTAAGGTATTTAAATATTTTCAAATCACAAACATTTATTTAGTCGATCCTATTGCAATTGAGATGAACAAACCTTTATAACTGAACTAAGCACAATTTTAAGTCCAGGCTAACTTTGCAAAGCAGCTAACAATCAGCTAACTGCAAAAAGTATGGACTAGAGATCACTGCAAACATTCCAAACATGAAACCCTAAGCATTACCAAACCATTTAACCATAAACTTATAAGAAATTCGAAAGATAGAATAAAAAGAACCATGCTAGATGAAATTCCACAAGATGGATACCAAACACAATATCTCTCTTATATTAAATCATCTGAAGTAGCATAAATTCTAGCTTTCTATTACAACACTTGCTTGAGAATAAACCCTAATTCGCTCTAATATCACTTATCTTTTTCTCTCTATCTCTATTCTTCTATGTACCTATCTATCTATATTTTCAAATGACGCAACATGCCTATTTTATAGAAAATCCCTAAGATAGGTCGGCCGAAAAGATAAATTACAATAAAAACATGACCTACAAGAGGTCGGCCTCAAAGATATTCGATCATATGAAATGTGCCATTGGCACCAATTTCATCTGAAACCGCCAAGATACCAAAAGGGGTCAGCCCAATATATGTGAATAATGGGAATCACAAGTCTTAATGTAACCCTATATAGCTACTCCCCATCTTTGTCCTTAGCTCGATCTTCTTCACCATGTACGGCCAACAAAACTCTATCCAACTCAACAATAGGTGGCACAGGCAAAGCCCTAATCCTTCTCTCAAGAGACTTGATGAAATCCCTTGCCTGCCTAACTGCACCATCCCAGTCAGCCCTATTAGTCAAATATCTATCCATTACTACAATATAAGTTGCAGCATCATCCAACTAGTGTCCAGTAACTGGTCCTTCACCGACTAGAGAATAAAAATCTCTCCACCACTTCCCCAGCTACTCCAAATTGAGATGCTTCGGAGAAAACTTCTTCCTTCCAGTCATGACCTCAAAGAATGAAATACATTTATCATACATACTAGTCAAGGTATCCTCAATCCGTCGTGCCTGCTTATGGATCTTTTTCAAGGCCTTCTACCTCATTTGCAAGATTTCAAACCATTCCCAAGGTTCAGACACCCCTGGAAAAGGAAGAATCCCACACTTTACCAATTTGTCCTCAGTGAATCCCATAAATGTTGTGGCCTTCTATAGTAGGAGGTCAGTATCCACATTACCCTGAGCTAATAAAGCCTTTAGCCAATCCACTAATCTCATTGCATCTCCGGTAGTTGACAAAATGCTCTTAATAGCATCATCCCCTTTGGTTTGGAAACCCTACAACCAAGCAACTATAGCATGTGTGGTTCCCTTCATCTTTTCAAGCTCAGAGATTGTCTCCAAAGGCAAGAGACCTATAGCAGAGGAGGAAGAACTAATAGCTTGCAAGGGTTTCATAAACTCTTGCAAATACTTCTTCAATTTCTCATTTTGCTTCTCTAGTTCATGCCTCATTTGCACAACCTTCTTCAACCTTCCCAGAATCACAACACTAGAGCCTTCATACTCTTCAATATCTTGATCTAGAGTAGCATGCCCCAAGTCAACAGTTTGCACATGATAATCCTGGGCAATCACATTGTCTCTATCTTTGTTTGGAGTAGGGCTAGCAATATGATCCACTCTGCTACCTGACCCATATCTTTCAATTCGGGACACAACCCTTGCTTTCGTAGTTTTTTAATTTTCTACATTAACCATAAGGGCATCCCAATTAGGTGGAGAATCCTCCACTATCACCATTTTACTCTTCAACTCACTATCAAGCCAATCTAGAATAATAGACCTAGCAGGCACCGTATCTTGCTTATCTTGCCCTTGTTCCTGTTGATCAGCAGTTGCGCCCTTTTCAAAACTTGGCATATTGGGAATTTCCACAATTGCATTCTCTTTCTCCTACACTTGTTATTCCATCACAACCCATTCTAGTGAAGGGGCCTTTACTGGTATTTCTTCCTCCTTTTGAGGAGACTTGTTTAATTGCTCCCTCACAGGTGAGTCTGCATATGCCACCAAGGGGGACTGTACCACCTTATCAATCTCTGCCTCTACATTTTAGAGGTCTCCCTCCTGAAATTATTCCTCGCCCAAATCCTTAGGATCTTCATCCTTCTTTGGTTCCTCCTGTGTGCTATCAGCATCTTGAGGAACGAAGACACTCGCTTGTTCAACAACAGGAACACTCATTGAAACATCCTCCTTTGTTGCAGTATCCCTTGGGGAAGGATTCCTTGATCTCCTCATGTATACTTGTGTCTTTTCCCCTGATCTTTCCACCTCTTCCACTGGTGGCTCAATCTCCTTATCAACTTTAGGATCCTCCTCCACCTTTTGTGACAGCTTTGTGATCCTTCTTTTCTTTATCGATGGAGGAGCGGTTTCCACCTCTTCTTCCTCTTCCTTATTCTTTTCAACTTCTTTCCTCGATGCATGTATCCTCTTCTTAGCAATAGGTTTCCTCTATTTGCTCACCTCTGCAACCTTCTCCAGTTGAACATCTCTAACTTGGATTCTTAAAGGAGAATCCACCTTTTCCTTGCCTTTTGGATAAGGTTCAAGTGACTCCTCAAAAGCAGAGTGAGACTCTAAGTCTCCCATTAGATCATAGGTCCATGGGACACCTTCTCCTTCCAACTCTATCATCTTGGTAAATTTGATCACTGGGGCCATGACTTGATTTCACTCAGTCTTTTCTTCTTCGAACTAGTCAACTTCTCCAATTGGCCTATCTTTTACAGCCTCATAGACATGACCCTGGATCACATTTCCATCCTCTTCTACCTAGTCAGGGATGGCCTTCACATTGTATAGTCTTACCAAATCCACTGGTAATCTAGAAAACTTCTTCTTTCTGACCTCAAACTCATTAGCAAAGTTAACCCAGTAATCCTCAATGTGAGCCTTATGGCTATATTTCCTACTGGCTTTCTTTTGAGCTTCGCCAGTGATATCAAACCTTGCCCTCTTGGAATCAAAGGAGAGACCAAGAGTAATCATCTCCTCTTCAGAAGCATGAGCAGACTAAATGGAGGCACAAACCTCACCCATTCCTATCTTTAGGGGAAAGTCATTCCCAAAACCAGTCTTGTGTATCTCTCCCTTCACAACATTGTCAAAGTTCCAAATCTGCCTAGTGACTTCCAACAATATGACATGATCAGTAGGGTATCTAGGGAGTTTGTAGGGAACCCTTTGAAAACCATTAATCTGGATGTATGAGAAAGTTGGGAACTGGATAAACCATGCCCCATATCTCCTTATCAATTCTTTAGCCTTATTTGAAATTCTCATATGCTCTGCACCTTATAGCAATCTAGTGATGTACATTGTGAAAGCATCATTGGATCTCCTATAACTTCCTCCAATTAGGTGCAACTATGGATATACCTCATAGATGGCATCCTTCCCAAAGTTACCCCTTGTGCTTAACCCCTTGTATGGGTGAAGTCTCACCAATGAATACACTAGGTAAGAGGTCATGGTAAAAGTCGTGGTTTGCAAGACATTGCATAACTGTTCATGAATCACAACACTAATGACACCTACCCAGTGATAGTCAATTCCCTACTCCATTCTAGCAATTACATTAAACATCCAGGTCTTGTACACACCTGCACTCTTCAATCCCACCAACCTGCTAAGAAGAGTGATGACATTATAGTACTCTCTCTTGAACTTAAGCCTGAATAGTTGCTTAAAAAACTTGGAGAAACGGGATTTAGGCTTCTCTATCCAAGATTTAATCACCTGCTGAGACTTGACTACATTCTCTTCATAATATTTCCTAGCACCATCCTTGTCAAAGGCCACCACATGGGACCTATCAAGCATGTCAAAGGTTGGAGCAATGGACACATGACAAAAGCCAACCAAAATCCTACCTTGAGGGCCAATTATCCTTTGTGTCCCTCTATCATTATTTCTAGCACACTCAAGCACTAATTCATAGCACTACACCATGGAAGGAAAACCTGCCACATGAGCCAATCCAGAGTCTACCATTCTTTGTGCCAACAGAGGAGGGCTCAATGCTGACATCTCAGCCTTGAACTCCTCATAGTCCCACATGCCTACATTTGTATATGTAATTCCTAACCAAATTGAGGTCAGCTTTCTCTCAGAAATCTGGCTCCTTATGTCCAATTTTACCTTTTCTACATCCGAGATAGTAGAAGTCTCTACACCTGGATCTGTTGCCTTCCCCTTGCCTTGACCAGCAACATCTTGTCATGATCCTACCTGCAAACACATAAAGATGGCCACAATTAGATCCAAAAGAAATAACAAGTGCAAGAAATCAGTATCCCAAAGTTCAGGATTTAGCCCCCCTCACGAATTCTACACTAGAGAGGATTTTCAGGAAAATTCGGACCAGGAGGACTCCAACGAACCAAGCATGCAAAATCCTGAAACATTATTTTAATCCATCAATTACCAAAGGAATAACATTAGAAACACTTAGCATAAGGTCATTTAATAAATCAAATACATCATCAATAAATAGATCCTTCATAACCATCAAATTCAATATTTTCCCAGAAAACTTGGAAGAATCCACCAAAGACAGATTTTGGCGAAAACAACAACAGTTACAACTAACCCAGGAAAAAGGAGGAGACACGGAACATTTGGAAAAATCTGAAGGGAAAAGATTTTGGAAAAAGCTAGATATATCAAAATTAAAGTATGAAATCGGTAAAATGACTCGACCGCAGACACCGAAAAAATCCGAAGGAAGCGGATTTTGGCGAGATAGATGAAATCTGCAAAAAAGTGGTAATCAAAAAAGAAAGGGATAAGTCAGGGAAATCCAAGGGAAGCTGAATTCCGTGAGGACCTTGAAAACCTGAACCTGTCCACATCTTCTTTACTTTTACCAAAACGATTCATCAACTCCGGATCTAAAGCCTGTATTTCGAAAACAACTTAACCTAGACCTCCAATGAATCAAATGGAAATTTAGAACACTCCTCATAGCAATTTGAGGAGGATTGGCCATGCCCTAGGTTAAGAACCCTAAAATGTCTACCATGAAAACATCTAAAACTAGGCATGACTTGCTCACACACTAAGATGGAAAGTCTAAGACCAATGCAAGCAAACGCCCAAAAGAAATAATACTAGACCAAGACCAAGAATAAGCATCAATGACCAACCAAGTGGATTGGTAAAGCAACGCAAAACCCCAAAATGCCCAATGATGACATGCATAGCCAAGGAAATCAGGAAATCATGAAAGACCAGGAAGAAAATGAGGCAAAGTAATTCGAAATCAACAGAGTAAAGGTGCATTTATACATACCATGAGAGCAAAAGGGTTGAAACTGGTGATGCCAACATATAACTGTCAAATGTGAGCAGGATACAATCCAGGCACATGAAACCCAAATGCACAGTGAAAACAGCCTCAAAAATAACAATCCAGCAAAATATCAAAAGCTCCAAGACTCAAGCTCAAATGATCAATTACTTCCCAAAATCCAATATATCAAAGCCCCAAAACATCCACACAAATGCCATTAATGCAGTTGACAAGACATCCACGACCACAAAAAACTCGAGGATTCGACAAGGTGATGGACTTTCGGGAAATCCAGACCATATAGAGTTTTCCGAAAACAGGGTCAAAAGGTAGCAACCTTCGGACATTGGAAGAGAACCAGGTGAATCCGACCCAGGCGGATTTTCCCGAAAGTAGTAAAAACTCTGAAATGTAGTCAAAACTCAAGGTATTCAATAAAACTCATAAGTGTGCCACTTCAATTGGCAAGATGGAAATCAAATCATGGGCCTCAAGCAAGAAAAACCCCAAAAAAGGAAGGGCCAAAACACCAAAAGTGAAAAAAGAGGGTCCCCACTTTCAGTGGGGCGTGTGTGCAAAAACTGCACAACAACATGAAGAATAGTTTGATAGATGTGAGAAAGCTTTCGCCATGACCTCTGATGCCTATTTTTTTGGAAATTACAGGAGCACCACTCTAAGAAGAGTCTACTCCAAACACTAATGTGGCATAGATGATAGGCTCAGCTCCACCCCAATCTATGTATGTATACCCTACCACGTAGCCGAGCACGTTGAGTTCTTCCTCTCTAGTAGCATACCTTAACAATATGAAAAGCCTGATGCGGTCCTTCTCTAATGAGCTAGTTCTCATCAAGCGGCAATAAGAGGCACCTCTAAAGCAAGCCACTCATACCTATTAGGGAGGGAGGCCCTTCTATCAAAAAATCAACAAAGTACATAGCGAGGACCTTCAGGTCGAGGAGGTCAATAGGCGGCTTCCGCCAATCAAATATTCTCGATCACTATGCCATTGCATATGGTCAAGAGCAACCATAGCAAGGAGTTGATACCAGGTAAAAATAACCTGGTGGATGATGAAAATGCTTGGTGTTTTCCCTGCAATGATAGTCATATGCCCCAGAATTTCGCCAAAGGAAACCTATAGCAAAGAATAGAAGAGCAAAGGAAAAAAGGTGCCTAGCCAAATGCCGAAGGATATGAGTCTACCAAGATGGAGAATTCTCGATTCAAAGTGCAAATGCAAGGGATGTCCATATAACAAGAGTTGGACATTGCACCCAATCAAGCAATTTTCTCTTGGATGGAAGAATAAGATGTAGTTTTCACAAATGAAGCTCTGACAACCAACACCCCGCACATATAGTCGGACTACAACACCATATCCAAGAGAGGGCTTACCAGGGAATACATGCCACAAGATCTACCCTATTTTCAGCCCCACCAACCACCGTCATGAGAAGGACAATTTCCTCAACCGAATGTTCAACCATCTATTCATTTGAGTCAGCAACAACGGATTCCACCGTCACCCGAGAAAATGCCTGATAAGACATCAAACACATTCATGATGGATCATCTTCCTCTGAAGCTGAAAGAGATTCCACCATTCAAACCAAAGATCCCATCAGTCATAATGCTAAATGTGGTGGAGTAGATGAAGAGAGCACCTACAAATGTATCTCTATGGGATGCAATATCTATCCCCGAGCAAAAGACATTGCTTCAGGAAGCATTAAAAAATGAAGAGCCAAAACCACAGGCAGACAAAGTTAGGTCGTGTGATCGAAGTAAAGATAAGGAGCTCACCTCAGATCCTCACATTTCGAAGGCTACAACTTATACAAATGATGCGGATGATGCAAAAGAGAAAGAGATAAGCAAGCCAAAGCCCACTCACTTATTTTTAACATTAATTGTGGGAGATAAAGTTTTGCACAAAAATATGATTGATTCAGGAGCCAGTATGACACACATGCCAAAGCAAGTGGTTGTTGCCTTAATGCTCAAGTATGAACCTTTGGAAAAAGGAATCATGTAATTAGAAAAAAGGAAGGTTATGACAGTTGGTCGGATAAAATAGTTATCTTTAACCCTCTTTTCATGCCCAAGCCAGAAAGTCTCACAAGAAGTAGTTGTAATATACATTCTCCCAATCTTTGGGATGTGTCTTTCCAAAGATTTCACTTCAAAGTTGGGTGGGTATTTTGTGTTGGACTGGTCCCATTTGATATTGAGAATTAAGTATGGGGAAAATATGAATATTCTGTTAGAATATTTGCACCTTGAACACATAGCGAATAGTGCAGTCCTCTGTTTCAAAGCAGTGCATACTTATTTTTCAAGGCAAGAAGGATGTTGTGTGGAAATGTTGGAAGATGAAGAAGATACAAGTGAGTAGAGCCCTGAAGAAGAAGTTATCCTTAACCAGTTCATCAATTTCGACCCGTTTGGCAATTTCCATGCCACGGGACTAGGTATGTATTTGATATTTGATGATGACATGGTTCATCTGAAACTAATCAAATATCAGGAAAGCTATGATGATCCGATGGATAATCACCTGTGGACCTTGTATTTTGATGGTGCTAAATTCAAGGCTGGCTCTAGGGTAGGAGTCTGATTGTTGTCTCTGATAGGATTAGAGACTCTCAAGTCCTATCAATTCCCGTTTATATGCTCTAATAATGATGTATAATATGAAGATCTGATTCATGGTTTGTTTCTTGCTGAGCGGATGGGTGCAAAGAGGTTGCAAGTGTTCAGAGACTCCAAGTTGGTAGTATGTCAAGTTCGAGGGCAAGTAGTAGCTAAAAATACAAGGATGAAGGCCTACAGACATCGGATATGGGATTTAATTTAAGGTTTTGAGGATTTTAATTTGCAAGTCATTCCTTGATCCCATAACAGTATACCGGATCAGATGGCTTCTATCAGTTCACAATTTGAGCCTACTTCTGATTCAAAAAATAATGTCATTCAAATTGTTGTCTGGCCATCAATTCCCAACAATGATCAGAATTGGAAAGTGTTTGACAATGACACCCAAATAGCCACTTTTATCCAAAATTCAGAAGGACCTTCTGACCATTCAGAACTAGAGCTTCGACCTTCCGAACGGTAGGTCATTCAACTAAAAGGCAATAAGCTCCCTCAAGGTTTGATTTCCCTTGAGAATGTTTTTGATTGTGAAGATGCGAGGAATGGTAAGCATAGGTTCACAACCGACAAAAAGGACTATGAAGAGTTGGATATCGAAGATGGCAGAAAGATGAAAGTCGAAAGGGATGTCCAATGAGAAGATAAAGAAAGGCTAAGGGATCTCTGTTCTAAGTATGACGAATTTATAGCATGGACCTATGATGATCTCAGAGGATACAATCCTTGTATCATCCATCATACCATTGACTTGGCAGAAGGGTCGAAACTAGTATGATAGAAGCAGAGGCCTATTAACCCAAAGGTCGAGGCACTGATGGCACAAGAGCTCACCAAGCTAATTCAATCTTGAATCATTTACCCAATTAAACACTCAACTTGGCTATTTAATCTAGTACCTATTCGGAAGAAAAATTGTGACATTCGAATTTATGTTGATTTTTGATACCTAAATAGGGCCTCACAAAAAGATCACTATCCTTTGCCATCCATGGAGTGGGAATGTGTAGGATCATGATGGGCTAAAAAGTGGTGATATGTAAGTGATATGATGGCCCATGTGGCTAACAACTTTTTTTTTACCCAAAATTGATGAAACGAAAAGGGTTTTTAAAGGAGATTCTCAGCTTTCCACCAATATAAATTATGCTTTACTTTGAATCTAATAAATTATTATTATTCATTTTCTATTTGAATTATGACTAAAGTCCTAATTGATAGGCTGATTAAAAAAAAATGTATAGCTTTCAAATGGTATCACATTTTTTGAATCTGAAACATGTGTCACATTCTATGCTTCACATACTATAGGATTAAAAAAAAAATTGAATTTCATGAAGTTTTGACCAAGTTAAGGTGGCTAGACATACGAGTTTTTATATTTTTTAAAAGTTGTAATAAAAAAATTCATAGTTAATTATTTACTTGGAAAAAAATTACCAAAAAATATGAATCACATCGGGACATGAGTCTTATACTTATATCTAAAATCTTATAAAAAAATATTAGCATTTTACTGTGGTTAGGGTGGTCAGACAGACACCTACTTCTTATTTTTTCCCTAAAATTTAAGTACTAGTGCATTAAAATTTCAAATTTTCACCAAATAGATTTTTTTTAAAAATAAACCTAGTAGTTTAACATTCAATTTCCTAAAGATTCTATTCTTACATATTTTTGAAATAATATAGATAACTTATTCAAATTTTTGCGTTGAGTTGCCTAACTCTAATTTTCTTAATTTTCATCACCACTTAAGGGCCTATTTTTTCCATGATGATCCTACACTCACCCGAGTAGATCTTGCAAATAGTGCCTAGGTCGGAGATGTTCTCATTGCTTGATGGTTTCTCAGGAAAAAATTAGGTATATGTTAAGGAAGGTGACCAACATAAAATGATGTTTACCACCAAGTGGGGAATGTTTGCATATGCAAAGATGCCCTTCAAACTCTCAAATGTCAACACGACTTTTCAACGGGATGTGGATATTGCTTTCGTGGGATTCATCAACTCAATCATTCTAATTTATCTGGATGACCTAATAGTCTTTTCAAAGTTGAAGGTTCATCATTTTGATCACCTACAACAAGTTTCCCAAAGATGCTAAAAGTTTTGGATTTCTTTAAATCCAAAAGAATGTGTTTTCGGAGTACCTCAAGGTAAGCTACTTGGCTTTGTAGTATCTAAGGAGAGAATCGCAATAGATTCTGAAAGAGTAAAATCTATAATGGATTTTCCCTTACCGGTAAATCAAAAGGGACTACAGTCTTTCTTGGGAAAGATCAATTTTGTCAGCCGGTTTATTTCAGACTTTGCGGGAATCACAAGGCCCATTGCGTTGATGTTTAAAAATAATTTTATCTTCAAATGGACTCTTGAAGGCAAGGAAGCTTTTGAGCAAATAAAGAAGGCTATTTTCGCTGCTTTGATGCTAGCCAATCTAGATTTTTTGAAATATTTTTTCTTATATGTGTACAATGGTCATCACAACATAGATTTTATGCTCACTCAGAGGGATGGGGAGGATAATGGGGAGCATCCGATTTATTTTCATTCAAGAACCCTCAAAAGTTACGAAACCAAATATAACTTTGTAGAGAAGCAAGCTTTTGCCATTGTCAAGAGTCTTAAGAAGTTCCAACACCTAGTATCAACCAACAAGATCACCATTTTGGTTGCTCACCCAAGTGTAAGGGAATACATTACTGAAGGAGAGATAACTAAAAAGAGAGCCAATTGGATCAACAAGATTTTGGAGTACGATGTGGACATCAAGCTGACTAAGTTGTTACAAGGAAGAGGCCTCTATGAATATCTTACAAAAGAGTTGGGTTCTGAACCCGACAAGAAGATTGGTCAAGTATTTTCAAATCAGTTTGAGTTCGACGAATCTTGGGTGATGGATCAAACACTATACATGCATAAAGGACACTACCCGACGACTCTCTCATTCCACAAACAAAGATATTATCGATTGCAAGGTGCTAGGTATGTATTGGTTTAAGGAGATTTCTTTAAAAGAAATTATGACAAAGTATTACTCTAATGTTTAGTCAAGTGTTAGGCAGAAAGAGTTCTATCAAAATTCCACAATAGTCCTGAAGGTGGAAATTTATTTGCTAGAACTACCGCTTTGAAAATCATGTAAGCAGGATACTTTTGGCCCCCAATATTTTCTGAAGTGCACCGTTTGGTACAAAGTGCACTCAATGCCAATTCTTTGTTGGAAAAAGAAAAAGAAATGCTTTTCCTTTAAGTCCCATTATAACTGAAGATCCTTTTGCTCAATGGGGATTAAAATTTGTTGGAATGATAAACCCTATCTCTAGTGTTTTCCATAAGTGGATTCTCACAGCAACTGATTACTTCACAAGATGGACAGAGGCTATCGCCCTAAAAGGTGCTATAGAAGGTGAGATTGTCAGCTTTCTAGAGGGGTTGGTGACTAGGTTTGGTTCACCAAAGACTATCATATTCGACAATGCTCGAGCCTTTGTAGGTTCAAAGGTGTCATATTTTTCTATTAGGAATGGGATCTATCTCAAGACCTCTTCAAACTATTACCCATAAGGGAATGGGTTACAAAGTTAACAAACAAAAATCTAATTAGGTTAATCAACTACATTGGGTCTGAACGAAAAAGAGAATGGCACGAACATTTACGGGCTGCTTTTTGGGAAGACTAGATCATGCCAAATAAAATCCTAAAGACACCTCCTTATGAATTAGTATATGGGAAAGAAGTAGTCTTACCTGTTTCTATGGAGCTCCCCGCCTTGCAATTATTGAAAGCCTTGGAAATAGAGGAAAATGGGGGAATGGAGGTATCGATATCTGAGCTCCTAAAACTAGAGGAAGAAAGAGGAAATTCTCTTGGAGCCATGGTTGGCCACCAGTAGACGATTAAGTCATGGTTTGATAAAAAGACCTCCGACCCAGATTTCTAGGAAGGAAGCCTAGTGTTGAAATATGATGAACACACTGCAAAACCAGGGAAGCACACCAAATTTGAAGCATTGTGCAAGGGCCCCTTCTGAATCAGCGCGTGTAAGGAGAATAATGCATATGAGCTAGAGGATATGGAAGGTAATGCTTTATAGATATCGATGAACCCAAACAATGGAAAGTCTATTTTTTGTCGGACAGTAATGGGAAAAAGGAAAACATACAGTGAACGGAGAATAAATCATACGAAAAATCTGACATAAGGTCTCAAAATTAATTTTTGGGCATTGGGAGTAAATGATCACATAAAGCAATCGCTGACATGTGTTCTTGGCCAGCATTAACATCAGCTAGATCGTGTAAGTGAAAGGACTTGGATTAACGTGCTAATATCTGAAAAATTAATGAGTTTGTCTTGTCAAAGGCACTTCATATCACTAAGCAGGATTGGTATAATTAAGGGCATTCTCCCCAAGGCAAAAAGCTTATTTGAAAAAAGAGGCAGTGAAAGGAATGTACTAAATCTATTCTTGTAGATTTTTTGGCATTCCTGAGGGATACGGATCTCCCACCCACATATCTCCTCATTGGCAACATTTAATGGACTAGCGGTAATGGAATAGTCTTAACTCCATGTACTTCTCAAGGAAATTAATTACATGAAAAGGTATATTTTTTCCAAGGAAAGCAAAAAGAAAGTGGTCATTTCGATAAAATTTCTTTGCAACTTTTGAGGCAGCCATGGCAAAACCATCAACAACTGGAAGAAGAGAAGAATTTGTGCCAAAGAGGCTCATTTTCACCAATGTCTTTGGGAAAAAATAATTTTCCAATGCTCTAGTACCTAAAGATCAACCGTTTGAGTTCTGTAAGAAGGTGTTGGTGGATAAAAGTGTTTAACGAGAAGTGGTGTGAGATGTCGCCGATAATGTTTTTGACATAATGTTGGCAAAAAACCCTAAAAAATCTCAGAGGAGTGTTTCAGAGAATGAAAGATCATGGTACCTCTGAGGGTTTTGCTTCCTGGCTCTAGAATTGTGGTTTGCCATAGTTCATGTTACCTGTCATACATCCATGCACAAATTTAGTGGATGCATGCACCATAAGGTTCAATGAATAAACTAGAACCATAACATGCAATACGATTAGGGTCACAATTTCTGCTCTAGCTATACGAGAGATGTTGTGCATCCCTCCCAACTGGTGTGCTGAGCCATTTATTGAAGAAGATATGGAGACCTACTGGGAGGAGTCAAATGAAAGAGAGGGTTTTTATTATCATGAAACAAAGGAGAGGCTAACTAGAAGCCATTTTTTTCCCCTGGCATTCAAAAAGTTCCTAGATAACAAACAGGATCTTTTCTCTATGTTACCCTAGGTTTTTGGCTTGGATGATGATGAAGAGGTCCATCCTTTCCAGAGGCTTTGGCTCTGATACTCAAGTGGGAGTGGGAGCAAAGATATTTTGATTTTATTGATTTAAAAGCTACAAACATGTTGCTGCAGCTAAATAATTACCAAGCTGAGTCTAAATTCAGGTATTCTTCTTTCTTGGTCCATTTGATTCTACATAAAAACTTTTGGTTTTTGGAAAGGAATTTTCTTGTCTCTAGGTATGATGAACAATGCTTAATGCAACCAATTTTTGTATGGACCTATGTCATGTCAAGAACAAGTACTTACTATTGGTTTGTACACCAATTTCTGAGACCAGTGTTACAAGAGTTATTGCCATGATCAACAAACCACTTGTCCCCTGAGGTTGAGAAATGGATAAAAATTTCATTGACCCCTATAGATTATTTCTTCGGGGAAGATTTTACATTTATTAGATATCATGGTTTTGTTAGAGAACCCTTTCGACTCCCCAGATTTGTGACAGATGGGGTCTTTGTGTTGGAGTCATGTCATCAAGTAACCCTTTCCAACAACACCTATGGCAGAGGAAGGAACTAAACAAAGTTGTATCAACTTCCTATTTGCATTGCAAAAAGAAGGGTAGTGATGGAGAAGCATAAGGCTCAAAATTAATTGACCAATTTGTTGGCAACTCTAGGCTTAGTCCTGATATGTGACGAATGGGACTACAGTCCATCAAAGTAGCTTCCCCTGAAGCACGAGACACGGGAATACGTGGAATCTAAGAGGAACCTAACTCAAGAGAAGTAAAAATTATATGGTGAACTAGCCCTCATACCAATGAAAAGGCCAAAGTGGTTGAGTTACTATACACCACAGGAAAGATATCAAAGGGAGGTTCCAACAAATAAAACTCTAAAAACTCAGATGAAACAGCAAGGGTGGTCGAAATGCAAGATGGTAGACTTCTAGAGATTTCGACAAGAAATGGGAGGTACTCATAAGTTTCTTAGAGACTTTCACCCATATGGTGAGCAGTTCAAGGAAATCTATGACCGAGAAGTTGATTTCAACAACAACAACCCAGAGGCCAGCCATGAGGTAACAGAAGAGCAACTTCCATGCCATACTTCCTAACTCCAAGAGCTTGACAAAGGGAAAATCTCTAAGAAAAGGGACTCACAAGCTGTGTCTTCCACCACTATTTGAAGCAAAGGAAAGATAACCCAATGGTCCCCAAGAGAATCAACCACATAACAAGAAGGTCAAGCTTTAGTGGGATCATCCGCTAAGGAGTTGAGACACTCTAGTTTGGGTCAAACGAAGATACGACGAGTCCAAGACCTGGACATACCTGATGAAGCTATTGGAAACAAAGAAGAAGAAGAGTTCGCTCTCAAGAATGTTTAGACGGTCATGGTTCAAGTAAGTCTTGGCCCCCCTCTTCTTCCTATTTTTTCATCTTTGGTCAATCCTTTGCCCCCACCCATTGAAAATAATCCTTCATCTATTGACCCTGATATTTTGGTTCTGAATGAGCCCCGAGCCATTTTTAATCTACCAAGTGATTGCCCCCATGTGCCGAGCAAACAACATCCAGCTCAACAACTATTGACTCTTAATCACCCTGTCTAGGGCCCCCATTGAGAAATTTGAACCATCCATGCTACCTATTACCCCAGGCTCATCCGCATTCAGACAAAAATCATATGTTTCATCTGTTGCTCTTTTTACTCCAACTAGTACTTCTAATGCCCAATCTCAATTTGGCATCCCTTCATTCTCAATGATTACTCTCCCATTTGCCTCCCCACATTCCCATACATTTGAAGTGTCCCCTTTTGTCACTCATTTTAGTCTAACCCCTAGTGCTTCTATGGCGACATAGAGAATTGACTCCCCATAGACTCTTCAAAAGAATTTTGATGCACCTAAGTTGGCTTGACAAAATAGGAAGCAGAAAAGAAGAGAGAAGAATGTTGAGCTGCTAGCTGCTAAGAAGATTCAGACATGTTTTAATGAGGAACTAAATTCTTTGTGGATTACTACCATGAAGCTACTCATATCCTGACCTAAAGGACAAATGCAGATGGAGGACTATGATATTAGAGCAGTGGGTCTGGATTTGAATGAGATTCGTCCATGCGACAAGGTAGAACTATCCAGGACCACTCAAAAGGTAGTATACATAGACTATGAGTGGCTAGATCAAAAGTTAATAAAGCCCAACGGTGAGTTGGCAAATGTCAAGGAAATAGTGAATCGACTACAGTCAAAACTCAGGGCCTGAAATGATGAAATGACCCGCATACTATAGGTACAAGACTAGCAAGAAGAAGCAATAGGATCTCTTGTAGAACTTCAAGATGAGAAGATCCAGTTGTACACTGAAATAGATAGATTGAAAGGTGAACTTACAGTTGAACGCCAATCTAGTGTAGGAAACCAGCATGTTTAGGAGAGTATAAGGAATGAGTTGGATGGTGCCCCAGCTTAGGCTTTCAATGATCTACAAAAGGCCCGAGAAGAGACTGAGAAGTTGAGAATTGATAAACAAGGAGTAGAAGTTGCCTTGCATGCTCATAATCAAGAGGCCAAAAATTTAGTTTCTAAATTGGTAGAAGCCCTAGAAAGGAGAGATCAACTGGAACAGAGATTAAAGGAAAAAGAGGCTCAACTACAAGAAGAGTTAGTAGTTGCACAAAGGTCTATGATCCTTCTTGTAAGGAGAAGGTTGATATCCACCTACTGGGAGTGAATCATTATTGTGCTCACCATTCTAAAACCATCCTTACAATTCTTGAGGGATGCTTGATAAATAAATGAAAAAGTTGTCTCGTTGGCTAACCAAACTCTTTAGGAGTACACTCTCGGAGTAGCCGAGTCACAAAAATTTATCTCCAATCTCTATCTAGCAATAGATGAGGCCTTGAGAGGTGTAGGTATTATAGATCGAAGGGCTACCTCTAGTAAGGCAAGTGAATTTGCTCACTATCATAAGGTAGCAGCCAAGACCAAGAACAACCATTTAGTTTTAAATAAGAGGGTCGATGAAATTAAGAAGGATTTCAGAGTCTTATACAATTTTGGGTTACCTCCCTTCCTTTTAGCAAATGGACATGTGTTGTTAGGCAAGCAAAAGAGGTCAGAAACAAGGTTCACACTTCTACAAACCTTCCAGGGCCGAGTTCAACACCAGTAGCAGATGATGTCAAGAATGAAGTTCTTCAACTTTCCCATCTTTACTATCATCTGGGAGTCATTTCAACAAGATGGGGATTTTTTTCTTTCAAAGAATTCTTTGAGCTGGATTAGGTGTTTAAATACATCTATAGCCTTTACCAATTGAATGATGCTAACTAGGAGATGTTACATTCCACCTTCCTCAAACTCCAAGAATAGAGGTCTAGGTTTGTGCCTTCGCAAGAAAAGCCCCCCTGTGAGTCACCAAAACTGTGAAGCAAAAATTTCTTCTCAGCTAGGCATTGGACCATGTGTTGGCTTGGTAGATGATTTCTTGAATCCACTTTTCATGAATCTAAAGTTACCCACCCGTGTGACACGCCATCTCTTCGCAGTAGAGGATCTGTATCTTGGGAGTCTTCATTCAGAGATCGATGGAATGCATTTTTATTTGTTCCAATGAAGGGACGTAAGTCAGTGCTGCCAAAGCCACTTGGTTGATCGACAAGACCTTGTCCAAGTTGTCTTTCTAGGATCTGAATGATTACGAGGGATAATCTTGTTGAAATACCTAAATGATATTAATGCAGAAATTAAAAGATGATGAGCAGGATTACAATGACCTAACAAAAGATCTAGGATTGGATCTATCAGGTGTGGACGTCTAGAAATCATTAATTCTAGACAAGTTTGACATTTCCTCCTCCTTGGCGGTTATAAATTGGGAATGGAAACATGAAGGAAGGGCTCCTAAAGTTTTACTATTGGGAAAATTTTCCTTAGTTTTCATAGTTAGTAGAAATATTTCTTCTGAAGTTTGCAGAACGTTGCTTTACTTTGGCATGTTATGTCTTTTATATGATCAAACTATTTTCTGATTGGAATCTAAACTATGTTTTAAAGTTCATCTATATTTGAAGTACAAGCTATTTTGAGGAAATATTTGAAAATGTGCATGATATGGTCTTTGTCAATATTTATTCCTTTATATCTTAGTCTAGAATAGAACATTGTGTCTTGCTTAATCTGAATAGTTTGATTATTGGATTTCCATGTTGTTTATGTATATGATTAAGTTATAATCTATAGAAACTAGACTATGTCACTAGAATTCTCCGTTTTCTTTGTAGGATTATCGTTTCTTCATAATATGCTATATTAAGACGAAGGGTTTATGTTTCTTTTGAATGTTTTCTATTAATTTCTTGAACTTATATGTTTGGTTAGATCTTAATATGCACTTCTTGTGGGTGGATTGAATGACTACATTTGTTCTTGTATCGAGCCTCTGTTGTCTATTCTCTTCCAAACAATGAAGGGATGTGGTGTTCTATGTCTATTATATCACTCATAGAAGGAAAATTATGTTTTTGAAATGTTGTAAAAGTGTTGGCGCATCCCCACTTTTAATGTTTTTTTGTTTGCATTTATTTCTACTCTTTTCCCAAACTCAGAGAAGAGTCGGCTTTCTATAAAAATCCCAAAGGTATTCAGTGAGGCGCATATTGTCCCCCACTCACTGAATTTCCCATAAGATTTTTGGAGAGGCACAAGCTTTGATGATCAATAGGATCAATTAAAATGGGTTGTGGCTTTTTTGGTTCTTCTTGGTCCTCCCTGTAGATCATGGATGAGAAGTCCTCCTCAAATATTTCTTCATCTTTCATGTCTCCCCATCTAGTAAATATCGTGGGCTTAGCTATCATTTGAACTATCTTGATCTCTTTTGGACCTCCAAATACTCTAGGCGTTGGTGGAAGCATGCGAATGTAGAATGCTTGGTTAAAATGGTAATTCCCATTATCCTTGTCAAGTACTTGAATCTTGGCTTTTATTTTCAGTTTCTCACTTGATGTGTTCTTGGTTGAGGTTGACGGAAGCATGGAAGGGTTGACATAAGAAAATTAATGTAAGGCTATATCTTTGCTAGGCACACATTAGATTTCATTGTACTTCTCCTCCAACTTTGCACAAAAATGGAAAGGCTCAGGATCGGCATATAGTGTTACTTCTTTTCCTTCATGGGGAAATGTTAGGTATTGATGAAAGGTGGAAGGGACTACTTGTAATGCATGGATCCAAGGGAATCCCAGGAGGAGGTTATATGGCAACTCAAGCTCTAGTACTTGACAAGTGGTTTATGTGATGGTTGGTCCTATCTGCACTAGCAACCTGATTGTTCCTTTAGAATTTATTTCTAGTTCATCGTAGGCCCTTGTGGTGATACTCTTACCTTTTTCAATCATGTCATTATAATACCCCAAATGTTTGATGAATTTTAAGGTACATATGTTTAAACCTGTACCATTATCTATCAATACTCATTTGACCATGGTTTTGTGAACACCAACCTCTATGTATAGAGCTTGATTGTGGAATATTATTTGTGGTAGATCTTTCGCTGAAAATACCAAATGATTACTTGGTATGATCTTTTGAACCATGGATTGGAATTGAATAGGATCGAGGTCATTAGGGACTAAAATTTACAATGCCTTTTCCAATATTTCCCTATGTGCGGGTGACAATTTTAAAAACTCTAGGATTGAGATTAAGGCAGGTGTCTTCTTTAACTATTCCAAAATGTTGTAGTCACCTAGTGACTTGATTGTGGGTTTGGGAGGGGCTCCTTGTATTGTAACTCTTCCTCGATGGGTAGTTAGATTGCAGTTATTGTCTCCTCGTATTGTTACTACATTTTTCCTATTGTCATCAACTTGTGAGAGGGTTCCTAAGACCGTGTCACTGTAAGTGTAATAAGCATTGTGCTACTCTTGTTCCTTTCCTTTATCATTCCTCTTAGTGTGGTTTGGGATCGGGTTTGAGTATATTTGAAGGTCCTTATTTTTGGGACAATTCTCGACATCTACTTCCCCTTTGTCTATCAAGTCCTAGATGATGTGTTTGAGGTGCATGCAATTGTTGGTCGTGTGTCCTTTAATCTTATGGAATTCACATAAGTCTTTCTCGTTATACTATGGTGTCTTGAAGCTAGGTTCCTCATAGTTTGGGCGATCATTTTTTTATATGAATTTCTCCTATACTAGTTTGTGCATGATTGTTTCAATTCACTCACCTAGTACTATGAATTGCCTCTTGGGTTGATCATATTGCCTCTATTGCCCTCCCTATATTTTCTATTGGTTTACAACCTAATTGTTCTTGGGATAGGTAATTTGGTTTCTTTGTGTGTTGTTGGGACCATAGCTTGTTTGTGCCACCTGTGGTTTCTTTTGAGGTGTTTTATGCGCATTCCATACTTCTCTAGCATCTACCACTCCATCATTTGTGACGTTCTTATTTTTGGCCCAAACTTTAGGTTTCTCATTTGAGCTAGAGGAAATATCTTTTGAGCTATTTTTTTAAGGACTCCTCTTGTAATGAGGGCTCTCTGAATATTTAATCCCTTTTCGATTGTTTCCTCAAAGTCTACGTGACATATCATAGTGAGCTGGTATTTTATTTCAAGTCGGACATTCGTGATGAAAATATCCACCAATTCCTTGTCTGGAATGGGCCATTTGCACCAACTCACTTTGTGTCTCCATCTTTTTAGGTAGGAGGTAAGGGAGTCTCCTTGATTCTATTTGATTGTGGACAAACTTGTGATGGTGACATCTTTCTCTATGTCAAACAAGAAGTGGCTTATAAATTTGCTAGATAGCTCATCAAAAGTTCTAATTCCTGGTTGTAGATAGGTTAACCACTCCATAGCATGACCTGTAAGAATGTGTGGAAAGAGCCTCATGAGATAGGCATCATTATTTTGTACCTCCATACATGATACTGAGAAGTCTCATACATGCTCTACTAGATCTCCTTTTCCTCTATACTTGTTGTTAAACCTACGTATTTCAAATTTTTTTGGAAAGGGCAATGTGGTGATGGAATGATCAAATGGGAATGGACAAATTTCCTAAAGAGTGTAGGTCTTCTTCTATTTTCTTATTTGCATGTCTACTATTTTTTGGGTGATCGAATCTAGTTTTACTTCCATCTACATTTTCGGTACATTTGTTTGCAAGCCCTGCGTGTAATAACCTTGTTTCCCTACTAGGTTTTGGTCATATATCGAGTATTGTGAAGGTGCAGGACATTGGTAACCATATGGGATATAAGGAGGGTTAAATCCTAGTTGTGTGTAAGGAAGGTTAGCTCCTTGTTGTTGGGATGGAATATACTGAAGGATTCCCTGATGATGTGTCGATGAGTTACCTTGTTGATGGGATGAGTGAAGGAGGGTGTCTTGGGATACACCTTGCTACTGGGAAGGACTAAACTGAAAGTTACCTTGTTGATGCATTTTTGGGACACCTTGTTGATGGGACAATTGAAAAAGGGGTATCTATTACACACCTTTTTGGGCAGGACTAAACTAAAGGTTACCCTGTTGATGTGTTTGTAGGACACCTTGTTAATGGGATGAATTGAGAAGGGTGCTCTGTGGCACACCTTGCTTCTAGGAAGGACTAAACTAAAGGATACCATATTGATGCGTTTGTGGGACATCTTGTTGATGGGTGATCCCACAATACTAGTTTATAATTTTTGGGCAAACTGGACACTAAACTGATTTTTTTTAAATAAATCTTCACTTTCGGGCTCCTATAACGGCTAAACCATGAGGAATTTGAAGATGATGCAAACCAGTGATTTGTGAAGTTTTTTCTATAGATTTAAAACAAAAAAAATTCAAAATTTTTTGAATTAGATTGCACTTTTTTTTCATCTCCTTCGAAAACTAGTTTTTATCAGTAAACAACATTTTTGAGTGATGCTCACTGTATACAACATAACTTTTTTTGTATGAAGGATTTTTTTTTTTTTTTTGAATTTAGATTTGTGATGATGATATCTAACCAATTCATTTGGTTTCATAGTGTTTTATTAAATATTTTTTCCTTAATCAATTTTTGAAGTCAAACCAATTACAATTCAGACATAGGCAGACTATATACAACACAATTTGTTCTGTATGTATCAAAATTCATTTTTTTTAAATGGATCAAGGACATCAATACCCAACTTGAACATATTTTTCAAAATTTTATTTTGATAATCTACTATTTTTCCACATGTGCATAATAGAGAGATTGATTTTCGGTGAAAAACCTATATTCACAAGAAATAAAAAATAAATATAATAATCAAATTTAATTTAATTAAAATTATAATTTTTTGGAAGATTATAATAAGGAATACATACTTACAAAAAATAAATTTTAAATGAACTCATTTGATCCCCCAATAGCTAAATAAAAAGTGGTTTTTTATCAGCATTTTGATAGGCATGAAGGAGACTTCATTATAGGTATGGTTTAAAACTAACGAGGTTTTACCCAAGGGGGATTGGTCTAAGGTGGTTTGATCAAACCCTCTTCAATTGGAATCCTTTAAATGGAACTTATCAAGGCTTAAATCATTATATAATTTTTTGAAAAATATGTGATTTCAGCAAAAATTAGGATCTCCCAGAAAGTGTAAACCACTATTGTGGTAGCACCTTGATAGGATGACTGAAGAAGGGTTCTTTGTGGCACACATTTTTGTTGGTATTTCTTGTTTGGAAGGGGACCCTATGGTCCACCTTGTTGGTGGTACAATTTTTTTAGAGGGGGGGCCTATGTTCCACCCTGTTGATGGTACTGTTTGTTTGGAGGGGGACCCTGTGTTTCGCCCTGTTGATGGTACTGATTCTTCAGAGGGGGACCCTATGTTCCACATTCTTGATGGTACTTATTGTTCAGAGGGGGTCCTTATGTTCCACCCTATTGATGGTATAGATTTTTTGGGAAGGTTCAACACTTGAAGTGTTCTGAGGTATATATTGTCTAGGAGGTGGATTGTTGTTTTGTGGTTCATACTAGGATGGCCCTCCTTGATACAATTGTGCCACTACTACTTGTTCAATCTGAGTCGGTTTTTTGAACAAGGGTTTCTCTTTGGTTTGAACACTATTTTGTGAGAACATGGGTGGAATGTTTGGCATCTCTAGGGGTTGGGTTATTTTTCTCACAACTAATTTATCCCCTAAGGGAAAAAGATTGGGATCTTTGGCAACCTCTACATTGAATTCCATTGGTAATTTAGCACCACTTTGTGCTTGCTTGAAGAAATATGAGTTTGGGTACTTTCTCAACAACTTTTCCATTAGTTTGAGAACCTTGGGGTTGTCAAAATGTTCAAATAATTCTTTATCATTTATTTCCTCTTCTGTATCCACCTCTTCTATAACAACTCTATTTGGGTCATGATTTTTTTGTTCTATCACCTCCTTTTATTTGTAGTTTAGTTCTTCCTCACTGAAGTTGTCTTTATACTATGGTCTCTTCTAGTGTGTTTCAAGGTTGCTTGGCCTATAGCCCCATGGGATACTTTCATCATTCATGGTATTTTTTGGTGGGATACTGGTGTTGTTCTTGCTTGCTTCTATTTTCTTCCTATGCTATAATCTTGTAGTTATCATAAAAAACTTGGGTCCCCTATGGGAGAGTTGTGTAATGTTTGAACTCTCTAGTTGACTCAAATCCTAAAGACCCAATTTTTCCCTAGATGTGAGTATGTAAATTTGTTTGGTTCCTCCTAGATCGAGCATAATAGTTTCTTAGCAAGAGGTTACGATTGCGATAAAGTTTTAAGGCCCACTTCCTACCAAACTTGGAATTATGATACCTACGTCTGTAATGGAGAGATGTAGATCTTCCCCTATGGATTTTGATTGTTTGATAGATTATTTAGGGGAGATCTAGATCATGATTATGTGAGAAATTAGAAATGTTGGAAGAGACCCTGATTCTGACAGTAATAGAAGGAATACAAGTTTGGATTGTGCCTTGAAGCACATTTGTAGAAGTTGTATACCAACCTACTTCTCGTTTCATGAAGTTCCCAAAGGTGTTTTGTTGAGATATTTTGGACTAAGATGCCTAAGTTTAAAATGATGACCTATAGACCTTACTTTAGGGATCTTGACTTTACGTGAGATCATGAAGAGGATATTTATTGCCACGTGGGTGGTGGTAACATGGGTCTTCCAACTTCTATGTTTATGTTCTCTTCCTCTTTGTCTAAAATTATTGATGTGGTGAGAAACTAGCAGGGAATTTCATTCTTTTGAAATATGAAGGTTCTCAAATTTCTTATGATGTTAGTTTGTTCACATTCAATGTATGTGACACTAGGTTGAAGGATTTATGCTACAAGGTCCGGTTATTGAATAGGAGAAGTTGATCGCTAGGGGTCATAATGTGTAGTGATGCTTTGAGATGGTTGTTGTGAAGCTCAAGACCCTAAGGTTTGAGTGTTGTTTTGGAATGGTACTACTTTTCAGAAATCAAAATGTTGAAGAACTAGGATCGATATTCCACTTCCTTGTCTAGAGGATATGTTGTGGGAAAGCTTACTTGAACTATCTATGAGTTTCAAGTAACTATTGATATCATAAACATATGAGTGGAGGAATGATCCCAATGGTTTATTTTAATTTGATTTCTAATAAGTAGGATGAAAATAAAGGATGAGGGACTATGTGAATTATCTAGTTTTCTAATTGTTTGGTTCAAACAATGATCCTATAAACAACTTTCTCAACTTTCTCTATGTTTGGAATATGGCAAGTGATAAAAAAACACTTGGATTGACTCATCAAACATGGACTTATGTGACCTTAATGTCTATAGATTAAGCTGTGAAATCACAACAACCAAGCCATAGTTCCCAAATGTTTACTTTGATTAATGTAACCTAAAATAAAAATAAAAAATATTCGGAAACCTTTAAGGAAAAATCATTTCAAGGGTTGCAAACATAAGGATTCTTTCACAAGTATGCACTAAGTCAAAGGGTTTGTGATTTAACCATCTCATTCAATGTTTGTTTGAATTTGTTCTTTTTCTTTAAATCAATCACAAAATTCGATGTCAAATTATTTTGAATGTATTTGGCGAGTTTAACATAAACAAGAAATTACAACCCTAGTAGATAGACAACATTCTTTTAGGTAGGATTGCCTGAGATGCTCAGAAGAGATTGTTTTACATGCAACTTATGGTGTGGGCTTGTAGTCGGATTTGGCAAGTAACTTCTCAGAAGTAAATTTTGGTGCACCACTTTCAAAGAATGTTTTTGGATAATAGGGTGGCTTCTAAAACAATTTGGTTTTTAGTCATAATTGTGAACACAAAAATCTAACACTCACCCACTAGACACTTAAGGCTCTTTAACCATTCTCATTCCACTTAAGGCACGGGATTAGGTGTTGTCTATTGTTAGCATGGCTTGAAGCTACTTTCTTATGATTTCACAACCTTTGATATAGCTCGCCAGTAAATGTGATTTGAGACCTTGCAATGAGTTCTCTAGTGTGGGATGTGTGTCTCAAAGCAAGCCCCCTCTTTAAGGTAAAACTTGAAAATAAAATGTGAAGCTCATAAATGTGTTTTTTGCTCACCCAAGATTGCCAAAAGGTATGAGGGGAGAAGATAAAACACTTTACCTTGCCAATCACTGAATTCACAATGAACACCTCATAGAAAATTGATTCTTTTTAAACACCTCAAGCAATGTTATCCCCAAAAAACTATGAATAACATAAAAAAAAAATTCCTTTTATTTTCACCAATATGAAGTATTCAGGATATCATTCATTTAAGATAGAAATGGTGCAAGACAATAGAAATAACTTTTTCATTTTTAAGCCCAAACTTGACTGCTCTAAAAAATCAATCCTAGTTCTAACTTGGTCAACAAAAGTAAATCGAGAGTGTGTCCAAAAAATGGAAATCATTTTTCTTTCATTTTATGCACGAAAATTAAAGTTCCTAATTATGAAACATGAATTTTTTTCATTTTTAGAGAACCAAAATTAAAGTGTTTTTTTGTTCTTTTTATGAGCACCAAAATAAGAGTTCCTAATGTAAGAAAGCTTAAAATTTGTTCAATTTTAATAACACCAAAACAAAATGTGTGTTTGTGTTGTTCTTTTTCGAGCACCAAAATCAAAATTTCTTAAGTTAAGAAAGCTTAAAAATGGTTCAATTTTAACAACGCCAAAACCAAATGTGTGTTTGTGTTTTTCTTTTTAGAGCACCAAAATCAAAATTTCCTAAGTTAATTAATTTTTTTTTTGGATCTATAAATATTTGATCGATCGTCTGCCCTACAAAAAAATAGTTAAAGTAATTTGAATCCTACATTCAAATCTATTAGTACCTATTACACATTCAAAAACAAGCAAACATTAGCAAAGAAACCGATTAAAATAGTGTAGGATCTATGCACTTGTCTATCAGAGAAACTGCTCAATTTTTAGAGCAAAAATGCCCCTATCAGAATCAAATGCAATGGTTTTGAAGTAGATGCAAGGAAATTGTTGCAAGTGCACAATTTTCATGTCAGATGCTCAATTCCTAGAGAAAGTGTGTGGTTTTCTTGACAGTCAAGTGTGAACTTCTTCTAAAAACTATGTGAAAACTTCTTCAAATGCGCTTCTGGGACCTAAAACTTCAGATATAGCTCATACGAATGTTAGTATAGGGGAAAAGGGTCCCACTGAGCCTGCCAGAATGTGTGAGGGGGAAAACCATTAAATGCAAACAAGATCAAACATGCTTGAAATGAGAATCTAAGCTATTTCAAAACACTTAAATCTTGATGTAATCCTACACATATGAAATGAAACAATGTAATTGAAAACACATTAAGAAATCTAGTGATTACTAAATTGAATGAAAACAATAATCATAGTGTTATCATCTTGTAGCAAAGTGTATTCGACTAATGTTGGGTTGTTCTTATCACTATGAAGCCTCCATATTTCATGCGTAAAATCTTGAAGAATGATGCCTTGGTTGGTTGATCGAAGAAATAGTGTTGAAGCTCTAACAATGGTGGTTGTGAATGTTGGTAGTACTTCATTGTGCAAATGATTTTGATTCTTCGATTATTTTTTGTGAGGAAAGAGGTTTGTTATATAGAAAATGAGATTTGAAATGGAAGTTCAAGATCGTGTTGGAGAATATCCATATCAATGGTCAAAATGTGTTTAGAGGATTTAGAAATGAGAATATTGTGCAAAGTTGATTGCACAATTTGTGTGCTTGAGGAATAGATTGGCTAGTTAGGGATTAGATTGATTAGTCAAAATTTTATGATCAGTCAAGGTTTAGATGGATTAGTTAGGAAATTGATGGCTTAGTTAGAAAATTAGATTGATTAGTTAAAAAATTAGATTGCTCAGTCAGCAATCATAATTTAGTCAATCAGAAAGTGAGTGAGGAATATGAATTAATTGATTTAATTAATTAATTATTTTTTTGGAGTTGAATATGCAAATCAAGTTTGAATTTTGCAAACAAAGTTGCATTAGTTTGATTTGATTTTTGATAATTTATTTGAATAGTTTGATTTAATTATTCAAATATTAGAGGGAATAACATGTAGATCTTTAAGTGAAAACCACACTGTGGCACTTTTTGATCCAAAAATAGTAAAAAGAAAGGACGTATTTGATGGTGAAAACATCTCTGAGGTGCCAAAGGATAAGGGATTCAATCTTCCCCTTAGTGCCATCCATCAGGAAACATCAATAGTATTGGCAGAAAAATGCAACCCATTCAATCTAGGAACTAAAGAGACACCACACATCACTTTCTATACAAAATCACTTCTGACTGAGGAACAAGAAACTCTAGCTGCATTTATGAAAGAAAGAAAAGAAAATTTTATATGGACCTATGTTGATATGCCAGGACTTGATCCAAAAGTTGTAGTCCATCATCTAGTCGTATATCTAGAAGTAAAACTAGTAAGACAAAAATTAAGAAAGATGCATCAATATATCACATTATTGGTCAAACTTGAGCTACAAAAACTTCTTAACACTGATTTCATACCACCCATTGATTATCCTGAATGGGTTTCTAACCTTGTACCTATTTCTAAGCCCATTGGGGGCATCCAAATCTACATCGACTTCAGGGACCTGAACAAAGCATGCCCTAAGGATGATTTCCATCTTCCCAACATCATGATTGTAGATTTAACAACATGACACGAAATGATATCATTAATGGAAAATTTTAAGGGTATAATCATATTATGATAGCAAAGGATGATCAGCATAAGACAACCTTTACCTATCCATGGGGCACCTATTGTTGGAACATGATGCCATTTAGGTTGAAGAACACCAGAGCCACCTACCAAAGGGGTATGAATTTGATTTTTCATGAAATGATCCAAAAATTTGTAAATGAAAATGTGGACAACATACTAGCCAAATCAAGAAAGCATCAAGATCACATAGCAACACTAAGCTCTATCTTTGAAAAACTAGAAGAATACAAGGTAAGGCTAAATCTTAAGAAATGTGTATTTGGTGTCACACTAGGAAAACTTTTGGGGTATATTGTATCAATGAGGGGCATCGAGATAGACCCTGCAAAGGTCAAATCAATCCTTTAAATGGACACACCATAGACATTGAAGCAGTTAAGGGGCTTGCAGGGAAAACTCCAATCCATTAGTGGATTCATAGCACAGTTAGCAGACAAATCCATCCCATATTCTCATCTACTCCACAAGGGGGTAGCATACAAGTGGGACGAGAAATGCAATTATGAATTTAATAAAATCAAAGAATAGTTGCTAACACCACCAATCCTCATGCCACCGATCTCGAACAAACCATTGATCCTATACATATTAGCTACAATTGCAACTCTTGGTGCTCTCCTAGATCAACATGATGAAATAGGGAAATAGAGAGTTTTTTACTATATTAGCAGAACCTTGGTAGGGCACGAGCTAAAATACACATTCATCATAAATCTTTCCTTGCAGCAGTATTTTCCTCACATAAATTTAACACTACATGTTTTCTCATCAAATAAAGCTCATCGCCAAAATAGACCCTCTCAAGTATCTACTCTCTAAAGCAACACTCACAGGATGACTGGAAAATGTTGGTAGATGGTCAACACTCCCCTCATGATTTGTGACATGGACTAACCACCTCCTATGGATCCATTAACTTTGGTGGTTGTATCAGACATTAACAGGTCGATCTTTTGGTGCAAGCATAGCTGTGGGGCCAATATTTGGTATCAGAGCCAAAGGTGTCAGGTTCGAATCCCCTCGGGTAACGCTGAGGGGGATTTTTTTTGGCAGATGGTAAGCACTCCCCTTGGGATTCATGACATGGACTAACCACCTCCTGTGGATCCATTAACTATGGAAATTCTATCGAGCATTAACAAGTCGATCTTTTGGTGCAACGACAGTTGTGGGGCCAACATAAAAATGGGTCATGATCTTGATAGAATATGATATTGCATATGTGGAGTGGAAGGAAATTAAAGGATAGGAAATTGTAGATCAGCTAGCCAAGGCTCCTATATATTCAAACAACCCATTGATATCGGATTTTCCAGATGAGTCCATTTTCAATCTTAGTGTAGCATATCATTGGAAGGTGTACTTCGATAGATCATATACTCAACATGGGTCAGGAGCTGGGATCTTCTTCATCACACCACAAGGGGATTGCATCCCAAAAGCATACAGGCTATCTTTCCCTTGCACCAAAAATATTGTCGAGTACAAGGCTCTGGTCATAGGACTTTGAACTACAATACAGTGGAAAATCATGACACTTAAGGTTTATGGGGACTCACAACTAATTATCAACCAGGTCAATCATGAATACCAAATGAAGGATGAAAAAATTACCTCGAGTATAATAAATTGGTATATGATCTTAAGGAGTTCTTCATCGACATCATATTTGAGCAGATATCAAGGGTAAACAATAGAGCAGTGAATACCATAGCTACAATCAGATAATTGTTGGATACCCATGCAACATCACTAAACAAGAATTCCTGGTAGAGTAGCTTCTTGTACTAGCTTTTAAGGTACCAAATTTTGAGTTCATGTGTGAAATTGTTGGTCCCACTGATCCTTGGTACCATGACATATACACCTATGTAAAATAGGAGTCCTCGCTGACATCACCCCAAACCTCAAAAGAACCATTATCAAGAAGTCATCCCATTTTTTTATCTTAGGTGACAACTTGTATCGTAGAAGTATCGAAGGAACCATTTTGAGATTCCTTAACCCCAAGGAAGCTTTGACTACTTTAACTGAGGTACACAATGGTATTCATGGTTTGCATTCTAGTGGTTGACCTTGGCTAAGAAACTGTTGAGGACTAGGTATTACTAGCCTACAATGGATAAGGAAGCTCATGAATATGTTTGAAGATATTTGTAATGTCAATAGCATGGGGATCTCATCCATGCACCAACTCAGGAGCTCCAACTGATTATAAAACCTTGGACCTTTTCACAATGGGGGTTCGATCTCATCGAAAAAAATTCACCCACCTCATCTAATGGACACAAATTCATTATCACTACTATAGAATACTTCACAAAGTGGGTAGAGGTCATCCCCATGACCTATATCACTAGGAAGCAAATTTCCAAGTTCATCCTAAACTACCTTATCTATCTCTATGGTGTTCCTCCATCCCTTATCTTAGATAATGGAACACCCTTCAAAAAATAGGATGTCCAAGAGCTATGCCAAAAATTCAATATCCAACATCGCTTTTCCACCCCATACTACCCCCAGGGTAATGGCCAAGCTGAGACTATGAAAAAAACCATCTTGAAAATCCTAAATAAAACAATCAATGAAGTTAGTCGTGACTGGCAGGGTATGTGCAGGATCATGATGGGCCAAAAAGTGTTGATATGTAAGTGATATGATGGCCCATGTGGCTGACGAGTTTTTTTTACCCAAAATTGATGAAACAAAAAGGGTTTTTAAAGGATATTCTCAACTTTCCACCAATATAAATTATGCTTTACTTTGAATTTAATAAATTATTGTTATTTATATTCTATTTCAATTACGACTAAAGTCTTGATTGATAGGATGATTGAAAAACAACTATAGATTTCAAATGGTATGATATTTTTTCAATCAAAAACATGTGTCACATTCTATGCTTCACATGCTATAAGATTAAAAAAATAAAAAATGAATTTCATGAAGTTTTGACCAAGTTAAGGTGGTGAGACATATGAGTTTTTATATTTTTTAAAAATTTTAATAAAAAATTCATAATTAATTATTTACTTGGAAAAAAATTACAAAAAAATATGCATCACATTGGTACATGAGTCTTCTACTTATATCTAAAATATTATCATTTTATTGTGGTTAGGGTGGTCAGACAAACACCTACTTATTTTTTCCCTGAAATTTAAGTACTATTGCATTGAAATTTAAAATTTTCACCAAATAGATTTTGTTGTTTTTAAATAAACCTAGTAGTTTAGAAACTACATTCAATTTTCTACAGATTCTATTCTTACATATTTTTGAAATAATATAGATAAGTTATTCAAATTTTTACGTCAAGTTGCCTAACTCTGATTTTCTAAATTTTCATCACCACTTAAGTGCCTATTTTTCCATGATAATCCTGCACATACCCGACACCTATAGCTAAATCCTTCCTTATGGGCCTACTGAATTTGTATCCACATGCCTATAGGAGCAACACCCTTCTCCCTGGTCTACAGATTAGAAGTCATCCTTCCCATCGAGATTGAGCTCCCATCCTTAAGAATATCATTGCAGAATCTCATTACTGATGAAGAATATCGAGTGTCATAGTTGAATGAGCTAGAAATACTGGATGAGTAGCGCATAGATTCTTTGAACCATTTTCAAGTCTACCAGAACCATCTCAAAAGGAGATACAATAAGAAGATCAAGAATCGGTTATTTTAAGTAGGAGAGCTCGTGTTGAAAGAAAATTAGAAAAATGTGCCTAATCTAGACAATAGCTTGGTAAGTTCAAACCCAATTGGTTGGGACCCTTCATCATCATGGAAAGCTACAAGTCAGGATCATATCAACTATCCACACCTGAAGGTGAGCCTATACAGGAGCCCATCAATAGCTCTCATCTCAAAAAAAATTATGCCTAAGCTTGCTAGGTATAAATCCAAAAAATCAAAAAATACACAAATCCAAAAAAACAGAAAAAAGGATTGAAAACAGTAAACAAAAAAATTGTCCTCTGGTGAAAACCACATCGGTGGCACTTTGGGAAAGTACCTTGGTGAAAACCTGGCAAACAGGCACCTCATGTAAATAAGCACTTTCCATCCACCATTGATCCTTTGGCTTGTTCTCCATCACCTACCATCACTTTCCATCACATTCACTCATCGCATTCCATTGATCCTTCCATCACCCATCCATGTCTACATCATAGCTTGATCCTGTGTCGGTATCATGTTTCCTCCTAGTACTACTTGGCACATTCCTAAGGTTAGTTTATCTTGCCTATATTGAGGTAGTCTATCACATCACGCTAGGGGAACGTTCTTATTCTTGCATTGGATCAGATTTGTGTATATTCTTGAAATATTCCTAAAATCCTTGAAAATCCAAAAACATTCATAAAATAAAAAAACCCAAAAACATTCAAAACACGTTAAAATCCAAAACATGTCAAAAATTCAGAAAATGTCAAAAATAGATTCATCATGTAAAACTATGAGGATTTTGCATGTATAACTTAGGCAAGGCTAATCTTTGATCAACCCCCAAGGCCCCTAGGATAGGTCCTTAGGAATCCATCATAATAAACTGATAATCAAACATGTTCATATTCTCATCAATAAATGAGACTGTGTCAGTCAAACTATGTGGTCTCTGCATGTCTAAAATAGGCAAGGCTAATCTTTGATCAGCCCCTGAGGCCCCTAGGATAGGTCTTTAGGTTAGGTCCTTGGTCAAAATCTCAAAAAACACCAAAAACATTGGAAATTTGGAAAATCAAAACATTTGTAAAACATCTTGAAAAATCCCAAAACAGCCTTAAAACATTTCAAAAATATCAAAAACATTCAGAAAACCCAAAATCATCCATCTCATTTCAACATTCACCCATAATAAGCATCTACTCGCAATAAGTCAATCATCATCTTCAACCTTTGGCAAAACAAAAAGAAACAAGTATAGTAAATTGAAAGTGTAAACTCAAACGCTAGGGTCTTAAGTCTAGTTTAGTAGGTAAACAAGTTGGTCAACTCTTGGTATCACTAGCCCATCATCCATTCAATCTTCAATCATCTGATAACATCATGTCCTAGGATGCATCCTTCCTGCAATGGACATCAACATCAAACATCACCATAGTTTAGTCTTGGCTAGAGGTATGAAGAACATTGACTTGTTTGTGTACTTGATCTTTTCTTTTGATTTATCTTATTGCACTCATTCCAATGAAATCTTGATGATGTCTAATAAAAAATATTTAGAGAGAAAGGAATGGGGCATTGATTATTATCTTTCATTTGTTGTTCTTGTTGGATATTCTTGTAATATAACCTTGGTCATGCTAATTTTGTTCAGTTTGTAGGGAGGATGTTTTGGATGCCTTGTTGACTATTACATTGGAGGGCTTTTCCTTTCTATTTTTTTGTCCAAGATGTTTGAAATGTCTGAAGTACATCCTAATAAGGTTTTGTATGTCGGGTGTGAACAAGGATACTCCTATCTATTTTTTGAGTCAAAGTCCATCTCACTAGATACAACGCCATCCTAGTTGTCTCTATGTATGTTATCAAACATAAGGAAAGTTATGCTCTTTACATTCCCAATCCCTGGATAAGCAATACATCATCATCATTCATCATCATATCTAATAAAGTCTTGATTACTCGTAGACTTGTTTGACTTCCGCATCTTCTCGGAATCAAGGGTTGATCCCTCTCATTCTTCTATCCTCTTTCACACTAACATGCTATCATGGCATTCACCAAAACATCAATGCATCCATCCTGCATCAGCATACTAATCCTATATACTCATACATATCATCATAATAGGAAACATCATCCATCTCACATGCATTACATCATCAATTAAGTTATTTCAGATAATATAGATTTATTATTCTAAGCATCTTAGAAACATCTCATTTGCATCATCATCGTAATATAGATTTATTAGTCTAAGAATCTCATAACATAACCATCCATACATCCATCTTGAACCTCTTTGTCATGATATCAACCCTAAAATAAAATCTTTCACCCAATCTCTCGAGGGGGTAGTGTACTCGTGTACTTCTTTCTATTGGGGCATCTGAAAAGATCATAAATATTTTTAATTTTGATCTTGGAAACATCATTCTTTGAACCAATGCAACAGGTACATTGCTTCAAAGAGGGGAAAAATGTAGACATGCAAATAATCCTCACTAACATAGTGCATCTAATTCCGATCAATTATCATCAAATTCTTCTATTAATTAAATAAAGAAGTTTATTAGATTGATTCACTAATTTCCATCACGTTTAATTAAATAAATTAATTTGTTTAATTAAATCCCCAAAGTCCTCTTATTTGATTAAATAAATCAAATGATTTAAATAAAATATCATAAATTCACTAACCCACTCAAAGTTAATTAAATTTTGAATTCATTTACTTTAATCACCTTCTAATCATCATTAATAGATTCTCTAGCTTTTAACTCCCCAAGAGTTAAATCAACCCCTGATTAACCAACCCACTTGCACATGAAAATAGTTTCTTTTAATTAACTAATTACTTCATTTATCCTCTCAAAAGCATATTCTAGGGAATATTCCTTCATTAACTCCCTTTATTTGACTTTCTTACCCAAACAATTTCCCTCCAAAACATCTCAACAACATTCATTAACTCCTCTTACATCCCCATTTATTCTTCTTACATACTCTCACATCTTCAACCATATGCATTTATTTCTCTTTCATCCTCATTTCCTCTTGCACATTCCCTAAAATGTGCTCCACCTTCATCTGATATATTTGAGACTATTGGATGTTGTGGTTGCATTGCTAATATGTGGTTGTCATTGATATCAACACTATTATCATTGATGATGCTTAAGGCTGTATATGTCGAGGATATTAAGAAAATTGTAAAAAATAATATTGCAGGAAGCCAGTGAAGATGAGAAGGTCAAAATATTGGAAAGTTTTGTACATTGAAGATCTAAAGGTGTGCTTCAGAGGGTTTGTTGTTGAAGCTTTCTAATATGTTGTCCAAAATTTTTAGAGTTTCACATCAATATTTGTGGAAGTTATGAAGATTTATGTTCCTACAGTTATTTAGTTTATGTAGATGGTGTTCTTGGATGAACAGGATGAAATTATAGTGATTTCATTTGTTGCGCATGTATCTATGACATTCATGGATGAGTCTAGATTGTACTCTATCCTTGGTGTACGTTTGTATTGATCAGAGTATTCATGATCAAATATTTTTCCGATGTGTGCTTGAGTTTTTATGTTCTTGGCCAACATGATGGTGGTAGCGTGTTGTGGATCCATGAAGATTAATATTTTATCGTGTGGCATGTTCTAAGGTGTTTTTTTGGGTACTCACTATGTTGTGACTGACTTGTGTTGGTGCACATTAAAATTTATTCATGTATTGAGGCCGACAGTTGTAATTCATTCTTTATTTTAGGCCGACAGAGTTGTTGAAGTAAATCCGTGCAGTGGATATATATATATATATATATATATAAGTGATTTTTTTCCTCATTTAGAGGCAACTCTCAATAGGTACAAGTGTGTACATGTGTGAATAAAGGTCAAATCATTCAAGAGCATAGCAGAGTGTGAAGAAGTTTGAGCAGAGTATGGAAGAGTGTAGAAGTTTTTGTGTGCCTAATCGGAATTGTAATCAAGCTTTTGTAGAAGCTATTCTCTTAGTTCAACTTCATCAGATGGATTTAATCTGATTATTGTATGTAAGGAAGTGAGCCTTCCTCTGAGCAGTGTGCTCTAGGTAGTGTTCCTGAATGCAAGTTCATTCCTCTTTTATTCTTCATTATACTTCTAACAAGGTATAATCTTGTGGACTAACATCCACCATGGTTTTTCCCCTAATAGGGTTTCCACGTATAAAATCTTGGTGTTCATATGTCTCTGATGTGTTATTGATTTATGCTTGCACTGTTAAGTATTAGATCCGAGATTTAAGGTTGATTAATGTTCAATAAGTTTGGTTTTGGAAACAACTGATTCACCCCCCCCCCTCTCAGTTGTCTATCCTTCTTTTTCCAACAATTGGTATCAGAGCTAGTTCCTCTAAAGAAGCCTAATAGCTTGAGGTGATTTGAGATGGAATCATACAAGAAGGATAGTCCTGGATTCGATGGTACAAACTATTCTTTATGGAAAGTCAGAATGGAATGTCATTTGAAGTGCATGGAGAACCTTTTTGGATGATCACACAGAATGCATAGATTATTCCTCAGAATGGTTTGTCCTCTGACGATGAGATCAAGAAGAAGAAGCTAATACCAGGGCTATTGAAGCTTTATTGAGTGCTTTGACAGATTTAGAGATGACAAATGTGTTAGGATTGAAGACTGTATATCAGATCTGGAAAAATTTGGAAACATTTTATGAAGGAGATCCACTAGTGAAAAGTGCTAAGCTACAAATTTTAAAAGGAAAGTGGGCAGACATGAAGACGAGTGAAGATGAGAACATCCTCTCTTTTTCTCAAAAGATAAAAGAAACTGGAAATGAAGATGAATGGGTATTTATTGCTATCAAAGAAAATGGTCAGGTGTCCACTGAATCTACTAGTAATGTGAATGTTGAGAAATATCTTGCAGCAAAAATTGAAGAAAAGGATGAGTGGGTAATTGATAGCGGATGCTCACATCATATGACTGGTGACAAAAGAAAGTTTGTAAGCTGGTGGTGTTGTAAGATTCATAGACAACACTTCTTGTGTGATTCATGGAAAAGGCACTATTTCTTTTGGTGGTAAGCACAATATTGATGATGTTCTTTATGTAGAATGCTTAAAGAATAACCTGTTAAGTGTTGGACAGATGGTAGACAAGGGTTACAATCTGCAATTCAAGGATGGGAATTGTAGAATAAGGGGAAGTTCTGGAAATATGATTGCTTCAGGTACAAATACAAAAGGTAATATCTTTCATTTGAGTTTTTCTAGTGAAAGTTGCTTCATTGATCAGATTGATGTAAGCTAGTTATGAAATAGAAGGTTGTGTCATGTGAACATTGATAAAATTGTCAAGATAAGCACTACTCTAGTGGTCAGAGATCTTCCTAAGTTAGTGAAGCCTACTAACACTATGTGCAAGGAATGCTAGATGGGAAAACAAACAAGAAATTATTTTTGGAGCAAACAGTATAGCTCTAATGGAGTATTGGATTTGATACATATTGATCTATGTGGTCCATCCAAAATTAGAAGTCTACAAGGTGAAAAGGTATTTTATGTTGCTCATTGATGATTATTCTAGAATGATATGGATTGCTTTCTTAAGAGAAAAACATGAAGCATTAGAAAAGTTCAAAAGTTTCAAATCTATGCCAGAGAATGAGATAGGTCAAAAGATCAAGTGTATAAGGTCAGAAAGAGGTGGTGAATTCACTTCTTGGGAATTCAATTCTTTCTGTGAAGAGAATGGAATCCAAAGACAATTATCTGCTCCCTAGACCCCTCAACAAAATGGATTTGTTAAAAGAAAGAACATAACTATTCTAGATACTGCTAGAACCATGATGTTGGAAGAAAATGTTCCTCATTTCTACTAGAGAGAATTTGTAAGTACAGTTGTTGTGTACACCATTAATAAGGTGAATGTCAACAGTAATTATGGTAAGACACCTTTTGAGCTATGGTTTGGTTATAAGCCTACTATCAAGTATTTCAAAAAAATTGGAAGCAAATGTTACATCAAGAGAGATGATGATATAGGCAAGTTTGATGCTAGAAGTGATGAAGGAATATTTTTGGGTTACTCTACTAAAAGTAAAGCTTACCGATGCTTTAATAAGAAGTTAAAGAAAATGGTTGAAAGTGCAAATGTCAAAGTTGATGAAGATATTTTTAGACCATCTAGATGTAATGGATATGATTCAAATGAGCAACATGACAATACTAATAATGGAAATAATGTTCAGATATAGAATCAAATTCAGATTGTTTTGGTGAACCAAGGGAATCAAGAGGAAGAGACTAGCAGAAGTACAGAAGAAAGAACACAAGAACAAGAAGTCAGAGAAAATCCTAAAACTCCCAAATATGTAAGGCGAAATCACTCTGACAGTCAGATCATAGGAGACAAGAGCAAAGGTGTGCAAACTAGAAGAATAATTTTGGAAGAGTACTATCTAATTTCCAAAGTTGAGCCTAGCAATATCAATGAAGCATGAAAATATGAACATTGGATGGAAGCCATGAAAGAAGAACTAATGCAGATAGAGAAAAATGATACATGGGATCTTGTTCCCAGACCTCAGGACAAAAATGTGATTGGAACCAAGTGGTGTTTCGAAATAAGCTGAATGAGCAAAGTGAAGTGGTAAAAAATAAAGCAAGACTGGTTTGAAAAGGGTACTCACAAATGGAAGGTATTGATTTTGTAGAAACTTTTGCCCCTGTTGCTTTAATTGAAGCTGTAAGATTATTTCTTGCTTATGCTACTTTCAATAATTATAAAGTCTATCAGATGGATGTAAAGTCAACATTTCTAAATGGTGATCTATAAGAAGAATTCTATGTTGAAAAATCGGATGGATTTCAATTGACTGATGAAAAGGACATGATATGTCGATTGAAGAAAGCTCTATATGGAATTAAGCAAGCTCCTAGAGTTTGGTATGCTAGATTGGATAAATACTTATTGAAGCTTGGATTCAATAAGGTACTGACAACAAGCTTGGTATGCTGACAACAATCTGTATTTCAAGTTGGATCAGAATAAAGAATTGATCATTGAATTCTTTGTTGATGACATTATTTTTGAAGGTGATAATGATTTGTGTATGAATTTTGCTGATGAAATGAAAAGTGATTTTGAAATGTCAATGATAGGAGAGTTGAAATTCTTTTTAGGACTGCAAATCACTCAGTTAGATGATGGAATTTTTGTATCTTAGTCTAAGTATGTGAAAGAGCTACTAAAAAAGTTTGGCATGGAAGATTCAAAGCTAGTTGGTACACCTATGATAACTGGATGCAAACTTACATAGAATGATGATTCTCCTAAAGAAAATCAAACAAGATACAAGTCAATGATTTGTGGATTACTCTATTTGACTCAGACCAGGCAAGATATAATGAATGTTGTATGCATGGTTGCTAGATTTCAAGTTGATCCTAAAGAGTCTCATGTGACTGTTGTGAAAAGAATTTTCAGATACTTGAAAAGGACAGTTGATCTTGGTCTTTGGTATTCTAGGGATGATGATCTTATCCTAAGTGCTTTCGCTGATGTTGATTGGGTAGGACATGTGGATGATAGGAAGAGTACTAGTGGTGGTGCATTCTTCTTACAGAAGAAATTGGTATCTCGGCTAAGAAAAAAGTAGAATTTCATTTCATTGTCCACTGCTGAGGCAGAATATATTGTTGTTGCAAACAATTGTACCCAAGTATTATGGATGAAGGAAATGTTGAGAGATATCATAATTGAGTATGAAGAACCCATTTCCATATTCTATGACAATTCAAGTGACATTAATATTTCCAAGAATCTAGTGTTGCATTCAAAGACAAAGCATATATCCATCAAATATCACTTCTTGAGAGATAAACTAAGTGACAAAGAAGTTAGATTGGAGTATATACCTACCAAGGAGAAAATTGCAAACATCTTTACTAAGTCATTTCCTAAGGATACTTTTGAGTATCTTAAAGACATGTTAGGGGTGATTTCCCCTCCTAATCAGAACTAAGATGCAGGTCTTTGCATCAATCCGTGAATTCATATCCATATCTTATTATGGATTGATTTTGTGGTGGCTACTGCTCAGGGGGAGTAGTCAAATGATTCAAATATGTGATCAGAGCATGAATGTACCTTTTCCATTGATGTCAAAGGGGGAGAGAAGAACAATGTGAAAAACATGGGAGAAGAAGGAAACAGGAAAAGAGTGCACAATCTCAGGGGGAGATTGTTGGAGAAGAGCTAGTTGGGTTGGTGGCATTATTTTTCACATCATGTGTTGCCACTGTAGAAACGTAAAAGAATCAACATCATGCATCCCACTCTAATTAGTATTCAATTATGCTATTAATCAATTAAAGCAATTTATTGATTAATATCCTTAGCTTCATCAGGTTTAATTAAATAATCAAATTATTTCATTAAGTCCTTAAGTTCTTCTTATTTGCTTCAATAAATCAAACTGATTTAAATCAAATATCAAACTCCTAAAAACCTCCAAGTTAATTAATTTGGATTAATTAACTTCTAATCATAATCAATCATTCTCTAGCTTTTGACTCAACTGGATTCACATCTAAACTCTCAACTAACCCACCCACTTGCACCAATAAATCATTTCTTTGATTTATTAATTCTTCTAATTACTTTCAAAAAGGCATCAAGATGGAATATATTGTCAATTTGAATCTTCCCTCTAAAGGACTTGTCCCTTCCAACAAAGCATTAAATGCTCTTACACATCTTCTTACACAAGTCAAACATGGCATTTAATGCACCTTTCATCCCCCCTAAACATGTCATTTCATCCAAATTCAAAATTCAAATTGGCACATTTGCCAAAACTTGCACATTCCTCACCCTCTCACACCTTGACAAGTGTCATCTTGTCATTGGCTTGTGAATAATCCCACATTCATCAAGATCTCTCAATCTCTTAACTTTGAATCTATAAAATGCAAAGAAATTCTCCAAAACAACTACAACAAAAAAATTGGACAACACAATTTGAATATACAATTTGATGCACAATCTCAACATTGGCTTTTGCATCATCTTTCATTTTGGCAATCTTCCTTATCAGGGGGTGGGAAAGGGCATCATTTCTACATCATGAGGAGCACCACTCCCCCTATGGGATTGAAGTTTGAGTGATTTAGGATTAGTTTTCATATTCATCTTGCTTTCTTGCTAGTTTGATCATGTGGTTGTTTTCTTTATATTGCTCAATAATTTCATAGGGAAGGTTGTCTCATTTTTTCAACATTGACAGATGTAATCTGTATTTGTCAATCTTTGAGCAACGTTGATTTTAGCCTACTAATGTACTTCTTTTCGCTGGGGCATCAAAAAAATCAATTTTTTTTTAAATTTTGATGTCAGCGGCATCATTCTTTGAACCAATGCAACAAGTACATTGCCTCAAAGAGGGGAAAAATGTAGACATATGAAATTAATATTTTTAATTAAACATCACATTCGATCATTTTTTCCTTTTAATTAATTAAATCAAATTAATTAATTAAACCTCCTAAAGTCTTGATTTAATTAAATCTAATTAAATCACTCATATACATTTCCTCTCATTTGATTTAAAATAAATACAAAAATTTAAATCAAATGTCATCTTACCTAAACTCTTGTTAGATTAATCAAATCATGATTAGTTTAATCCTAATTACATGAATCCTCTAGATTCATCCACTTGCACAATAAATCACTTGATTTGATTTATTAAAACACCCATTTTCCCTCACAAGGGAATATTCCCTCATTAACTCTCATGTTTGACTTTTTTGGACAAAGACAATTCCCCCCAAAAACCCTCAACCACATGCATTTATTGCCATTTTTTCAAATCTGAATGGGCACATTGGCCAAAACTTGCACAAGCATGGGCTAATCCCATTGTGACAAGTGGCTCTCTCCTATTAGATGGGATTTAGTCCCACATTGCCTAATCTTGGCTTCTCCTCTCTCAACTTCTCCTATAAGTTCAATGCATTTTCTCTCATTTTGATCATCTACAATCTACAATCTACAATTTGAGCACAATCATTATAGGCAACTTGAGTTCATGAGCATCTCATTGTCTATCACCTAATTTGACTTATCAAGGATTGGGAAAGGGCTCTTTCACATATTCAAAGAGAACCAATCTAATATGGGATAGATATATTTCATGTTTTACATGCTTTGTTCATTTTTGTCATTTATTTGCATCTTTGAAGCATGATGTATTATCTCATATGGATGTTGAATGTTTGTTTTGTTTGAAATACTAATCATGCTACTAATGGTGTGTGTTAGGATCAACCATTTGCATATTTTCACCATCCACAACCACCAATGCCAAAGGGGGAGATTTTTGGATGTTGTGGTTGCATTTCTGATATGTAGTTTTCATTGATTTCAACACTATTAGCATTGATGATGCTTAAGGTTGTATATGTCGAGGATATTGAGAAAATTGTAAAAAATAATATTGCAGGAAATCACTGAAGATGAGAAGGTCAGAATGTTGGAAAGTTTTGTACATTGAAGATATGAAGGTGTGCTTCAAAGGGTTTGTTGCTAAATCTTTCTAATATATGTTGTTTGAAAGTTTCAGAGGTTCACATCAAGATTTGTGAAGTTATGAAGATCTATGTTCCTACAGTTATTCAATTTTTGTAGATGGTGTTCTTAGATGAAGAGGATGAAATTTTGGAGATTTCAGTTGTTGTGCATGTATCTGTGACGTTCATGGATGAGTCTAGATCATACTCTATCCTTTTTTTATGTTTGTATTGGTCGGAGTGTTCGTGATCAAATATTTTTCTGATGTGTGCTCGAGTTTTCATGTTCTTAGCCGGCATGATGGTGGTAGCGTGTTGTGGATCCATGAAGATTAATCTTTTATTGTGTGGCATGTTCTAAGGTGTTTGTTTAGGTCCTAACTATGTTGTGATCGACTTATGTTGGTGAACATTAAAATTTATTCATGTATTGAGGCTGATAGTTGTAATTCATTCTTTATTTTAGGCTGACAGAGTTGTTGATATAAATCCGTGTAGCAGATATATATATAAGTGATTTTTTTCCTCATTTAGAGGCAATGCTTAGTAGTTACAAGTGATGTACATGTGCGAATAAAGGTCAAATCATTCAAGAGCATAGCAGAGTGTGAAGAAGTTTGAGCAAAGTGTGTAAGAGTGTGTAGAAGTTTTTGTGTGCCTAACCAGAACTATAATCAGGTTTTTGTAGAAGCTATTCTTCATTATACTTCTAACAGGGTATAATCTTGTGGACTAACATCCACCATGGTTTTTCCCCTAACAGGGTTTCCACGTATAAAATCTTGGTGTTCATATGTCTCTGATGTGTTATTGATTTATGCTTGCACTATTAATTATTAGATCCGTGATTTAAAGTTGATTAATGCTAAATAAGTTTCATTTTGGAAACAACTAATTCACCCTCCCCCCTCCCCCCCACCTCTTAGTTGTTTATCCTTGTTTTTCCAATAGATACAAGTGTCTCAATCTCATTGGCTCTCTTTTAGTCCCACATTCCTCCCATCTCTCCATTCTTCAAATCTTCAACCTATAAATAGAAGCCACTTCTACTTGAAATCCATCCACAATCTTAGCATTCTCACTATAGGCACTTTCATCTCCATCACTTGCATCTTTGCATCTTCATCATTGGAAGCTTATCAAAGGGGGTGGGATAGGCACTTTCATCTCCATCACTTGCATCTTTGCATCTTCATCATTGGAAGCTTATCAAAGGGGGTGGGAAAGGGCATCCTTTTCACATCAAAGGAGCACCACTCCCACTATGGGATAGGTTTGCACATGCTTTTATATGCTTTTAATTGATTTTATTTGATATTTCATGGTTTTGTTTTCATATCTAGTATGTTTAGATATCTCATAGGAGTGCTTGATTTGGTTTGCTTAATTTTCTAACAACACTAATATTTGTTTTTCTTTTGAAGCAAAGTGTAGATTTAGTGCTTACATTTTCTAATGAGGATATCTCACAAGATAATTATTATTGGAAAATATACATACTTAGTAGTTTCAAATATAAATCATTAACTTAATTTAATATTAATATAGCATGCTAATTAATATATGTACTTTGGAGATATGATTCACTAGCCATATTAGACATTAGCAATATTCACTTTCTAAGATTTCATGCAAGATAAATTTCATGGCATATTCGTAAATAAATTGGGATATATTATAAAATTGAGAATTAGATGTAAAGAGTTGTAAATATTATGCCACATGTTTCATACCATCATCTAATAGATTTGTTAAATTACAAGTGGGTTTCCATGGATTGAACATTATAAACCCATTCATTTCTTTATGCATAATGTGTAAAATATTTTGATGAAAGAAATATGATTTTAGTGAGAGGACCCATCACAAACCAATATTTAATGCTAGTCACTTTAAATTTTAGTCACAAACCAATATGCTTAGATGAATTGAAAATAATTCAAAAGAGGTTGAAACATGACAATTTCATCTTCCAAAAGTTGAAGATCCTCGAGTTATACAACCTATGGTTAATGCAAAAACTAACCATGGGACAAAGAAATAAATTAAGTATCTAAATTTAAATGATAGAAAAACCATAAATTTATTTAAAAATACTTCATGGAAACATACCAAAATAAATTGTTATGGTGCACCAAATGTCAAATATTCTTGTACAACCATCATCAAAGAAGTAAGAAACTTAGGTTAAGAAATAAAATCCTAATGTTCACCAATTGGTTATAGTTAATAAAAATTATAAAGGAATACTAAGATAATTTTTTATAGAAAATGTGTGTCACAAAGAAAAAATACAAGAGTCAATAAAGCTTGTATGATGATCTTTTGGATAATGAAAATCCTTTGATATTTGATCAATGTTTCATGACCATATCCATAGAGTATATTATGTTTTTATTCCTCCATTTCTATTTTACACTATCTTTTTCTTATTATAATTTGGAATTTTTACTATTTGTTTCTTGATGTTCTTATAATGCATCTTTTTTCATGTTTTATTTCCCTCACTTGGGAAGGTCTTTTTCTTTCTTTCTCATTTGACATATTTTTATCTTATGTTAATTCTAATCTTTCTTTTCATTAATATTCTATTTGTTCATTCCTTAACAATTGGTTGTCATTTCCTTATTGTTTCATACCTTTCCTTACGCGTCCTTATGCTTGATCTTTGTTTATGCTTTGCATTCTTATCTACTTATGATTCTATAGTCCACACCTTATGATTCTTGTCACATGCTTATAATTCTCACCATATTTTAACCATATGTTTATTATATTTATACTACCTTTGCATATATGGAACTTATCATGTCATCATCATATACTTAATGTGATCTTATACTCTTATGATTATTACTTATGTCATAGTGCTCCCATGTTTTTTATTTATTTCCATAACATGCTTTTAGAACTATCTTATTTCATTGAGGAAAGCATGCCTATACCACTTGGTGTGTATTATCATATTATAAGCTTCTAGAGCTATCCTACAAGATTGGGGGCATCAAGCCTTCCCCATTATATATTATGCTTTCATTTCCTTATCACTTTTATAGAGCTATTTTTTACATTGGGTGCATCATGCCTCCCACATTAATGTCACATGATCGATCATTTTCTTATATCCATCTTACCACATTGACGGTGTCACACCTTTTCCATCCTATTGCTTTCTTACATACTTATCACGTGCTTAGAGTTATTTTATCACCATGAGCATCATGCCTTACCTATAAAATTATGTTTCACATGTTTACCATATGAAAAGAACAACACTAGGGGCATATGTCTTTCCTCATCTTGCATGTGGTTACATGATCTTTATCTCACTTTTAAGCTAGCTTAATTTTCTCATTTTCCTATACTAGGGGAAATTTATGTTCTTTGACTATTATCTCCAATCCATATTATTTTCGCACTCAATATGTCTTATTTTCTTATGAAATTATGCACTTATGGTATTTATTACTATAAATTATTTTATCATTACTTCTACTTGCACTTACACTTTTTGCATATTATTTTTATTCTAATCCAATGGATGCAACCCATTGAAGGGGCATACTTGCTTATTTTTCTTAGGTTGAGATTATAGGTAATGACTTATGCTACATAGAGACTTAGTATTGTGCCTCAATGGATCTTGACCACATTACATACTAGCTCTTGAAGTACCATACCACTCTATTACTACCGTAATGGCTAAAATATTAGCATACCACTTTTTATATAGGTAAAAACAATTAACCCTAATCTACTTATCTATCTCTTTCTTTCTCTCTCACACACATTTTCACAAACAAGTGAATCAATAATTTGAAATTATGTTTATACTTAATTACATGAAAAAAGATACTAATTTCATGTTTTCTTTATTCTGTATATTCCTATAGAGTACACATGTGAAGGAGGAGGAACATAGAAAAATAAAGAAAGGTCTATGTAAATCCTCTTATGTCTATATATTTAACTTTATGCACGAATGTGATTGCTCATATTATTTGAAATACATGTTCATGATAGATTCACATTCATCTGAAAGTGGGCGGAAAATGTGATGGTGAAATTAGCATACCCATGCCAATTCTGATTTAAGTTTGGGTCCATTTTGATGTAATATTTTAATATGATTGTATAATGATAAGTTACTAACATTTGTGTTAAATTTGGCTTCTTCCCTAGCTCTTGTTCATCATTATGTACTCTCACCTTCACATACTTCCATATCATAATCCCATTTTGTACATATCCCGAAACATTTATCTTATAATCAAACCACATACATCCACTATCCTAGATCAATCATGTTTTGGGTGAGTTTGATCTCACATAATGCGAAACTAAGCCCAACAAATTATTTTATTAAATTTCAATATTTTTATTCCCACTCCTTCCACTAGTTGTTTTAAGCCAACTTGGCACACATTTGTCTAACTATTCACTATATCTTTGCATTTAAAGACACTCATTTGTGTATATTTAAATATAATTTGGGAATAAAAAAGAGTATCCTTGTTATAAAGATCACATTCATTGGAAGGTTTCAATTTGGAGCATTAAATGGAATCAACAATAAAATTAGAATCATCTAGAACATGTGCATTTCTAGAGACTATTGTCTTTGATATTCATCCACTATCAAAAAGCTCATCTAATCAAGTGGGTTGACCTATGAGAACATGACCCTTTTGATTTGGAATACTTGTTGACGTGTTTTTCAATTCTACTAGTCCTTACACATCAATAAATATCAAAGTTTGAGGTGACACCATTTTTAGTATTCCAAAGTCTATTAGATTAATTCCATGCATTACAAGGAAAATCCATGTAACAAAAATACTTTCTAGTGGGTTGATTTCGAGGAGTGTTTATTTGAACTACACATAATTTTATAACTATCATAATTCTTAAACAATGAACACACCAAAAATATTATTTTATAAACATTGACAAACCAAATTATATATAACATCAACATTCAATTTTTCAACATAATTCTTAAAACTAAATTTCTCATCTCTCTGCATTTAATTTTCAAATATGTATTACACATCTATCTTTCTAAATTTTCAAATAAATTAAATCTAAACTTTTTGTACTGTTTATTAATCTAGATTGTAAAAGGAAGATTTTATTCCCTTAAAAATATTTGACATTTATGTTATGTTATACTAACAATAATAATGAATTGGGAGAAACCAAACAAAGCTCAGTAAATATACTAAATTGGCTACGCACGCTCCTGCACGAAGGACCCACTACATTCTCTTCAACTTACCAGACGCTACAACAACGACGCCAGAAAAATTAATTACGCGAAAGGCACTTCTCAGATAAGAAAGCGTTTGAGATATTATAAAAGTGCAAGACTAGAAAAACAATCTGGTCCATTGATTTTACATGGTATTTCGAGGGATTAGAATATTTGTTGCCAATCGTCCACTTCCACTATCGGAAGATATTTTCAAGATATGACAAATTACGGGGAAGAAATTGGAGCTTCAATGTTTATCAGCTGCTCTCTGTATTAACAAGTAATCATCATATGACCCGCACCTACAGAGACACCAAGGGCAGGATTGAATTCACTCAAATTCTTCAAGATCATGTATAATATGAATTTCTTCAAGGTTTATGTATAATATAGTATCTTGGTATTTTAATATAATATTCTGTGTAATGGCTGCTAGCTTTTAAAATAAGATGGTCTATTAGCATGCTATCTTCAACTTTAGAAATATAATTGTTATTTTATAGAAGTAATATTTACATCTTCATGATTCTAAGGAAAATGTTGTTTATGTGTAGGAAGTTTACTACAATCTATTTGATCTTTTTGGTTGTCTTGCCTTGAGATTTAATTGGTGGTTGATATAAATGTATTATTGGAATTTTTGTTTTGAGAATTAATTGATGGTTGATATAAATGAATTAGTGGAGTTTATGGGATTTTGTTTATAGAAATTGTTGGTAGGTAGTCTGTTAAAATATAAATAAACTTATCATTTTTTTTCTTTATAAAAGATTTTCATTTTTTCAAAACTTCAAAAAAATTTAAATTGATTTTGTGTTCATATATTTTGTTTTTCATTACTTGTAATAGATACATAATAGTTATTTACTTAAAAAGAGCATGAACACTGGAATACTCATTCATATTAATCTAAAACATCGAAAACACACAAAACTTAATGTTAAGAAAGCTCATCTATATCCTTAATAATTGTTATAATTTAAAAACCAAAAAAAACTTTTAAAAATAATAATAATTCATTTTTATATAAATTTAACATCAAAATATTGTAATAACAAAACTGTTTATTACAATACATTAAACTAGCACTTCCACTTAAAAGAGGTTCAAGGATTATGCCAATAGAAAACTATATGTATGTTAATATATTAGAGAGTACATATTTGTGCATATGTGGCTGGATTAAACAATTAATAAAAGTGCTAAATAATGAAATGAAATAAATTTAGACAAATCTATATTTTTTCCTTAAAGAAATTAAGCATTATCTCATTTTGAAATATTTGCATATAAATTTAAAACATAAAGCAATGCAAATGAAAAAGAAAGTTGTCATCAAATTGACAAACTACATTGCAAATAGAAATAGAATGTTCTCATCTAGCCGCAAAATCAATATTTGTCTAGAGGCTTTCATCTGATATTTTGAAAGCTTTTACCATTAAATGACAATTGATTTACCATTAACTACAGATAAAGATGACTCGAGTGATTTATAAACATGAGACTTGTTTCAGACTCAAATCTCATACTATATATAACCTATAGACTAATTAATAAAAATAACATTAAATTTAAATTTTAAAAATATAAAAAACACATAATATTAAAATATTTTTTATAAAGTTAATAAAATATTTAATCAAAGTAACTTAAAAATCCATTTCTATTGCACTTTATAATGCGATTACAGTTCTATACGAACACTACAAAGAGGACGAAAAGTTTTGCCCTGGTCGATTACTTGTCTTGTTCAGAAGCTTACGGATGTATTTGTTGACTTCTTCAACAGAATTCAACTCACCGCCATTACTGATACCAGGCAATATTACATCAGCCTTTTCCCTAGCCCTACGAAGTACTAAAATCATGTTTTGAAGCGCAGAGGTGGGATTATCACTCACCCTCATCAGTTCTTCGCTTACATCCGCCGGTGTTATCTGCGTTTCCTTCATCAAAGCCTCAATCTCCTGAAACAGAGGATCGTCTTCCACGCCAAGATAATTTCGAGCAAGAACTTTGAACGCAGGAAAAGTGCAGAAGGACAAATGAATATGCTTATCCATGCGCCCCGACCGAAGAAGCGCAGGGTCAAGCCGCTCAACATAATTCGTCGTAAAAATAATAATTCGCTCGCTGCCGCAGCACGACCACAAGCCATCTGTGAAATTCAAAACACCGGAAAGAGTCACCCTGCTTTCTGGCGCCTCGCTCTCTGGTTTTCCGGCAGCGGGATCGGCCTCCTCCTTGTTCTCCTTCTTAGGCTTCTTTTTCCGGTCCGTCAGATCCAGCGAACAATCGATGTCCTCGATCACAATAACAGACTTGCTAGTGGTAGCAATCAAAAGCTTTCTGAGCTCAGTATTGCTCTTAACATCGGTCAACTCCAGGTCATAAATATCATACTCGAGAAAATTAGAAATAGCAGCAATCATGCTCGACTTCCCGGTGCCAGGCGGACCATAGAGCAAATAGCCCCGTTTCCACGCACGGCCGACCTTCTTATAATACTTTTCCCTCTGTGAAAACTTTGTGAGGTCCTGCATGATGTCGTCCTTCAACTCGGGGTCAAGAGCCAGTGTTTCGAAAGTCGTCGGGTGATCGAAAACCACCGGCGTCCAGGACAGCCCGTTACCGCCTTTATTGGTGTAAATCTTCCGATGCCGGTTTTTGAGCTCCAGTAGTTTGCCCTCCTTCATAATGTGCGGCAGATAGGTATCAAATACCCTGGCTTTGTCCTCCTTGTGGAACTGGAGCTCGAAATACCGTTTTTCCTCGGAGATGGAGTTCCAATAATGCCTTGGCTGTTTCAGCTCTCGGCTGTGGAAACTCCACCAGACTTTGATGTCCAGAAATTCGTCCCTGACTTGCTGCTCTCTGTCCATGGTGAAGGAAAAAGCCCTGCCATTTTTGGGCTTGTTGAGCTTCAATCTATTGGCTGTTGAAAAAGAACGCGTGCTTAAATAAGTCTGCACCGACTCGTAAACCTCGCTCACTCCCATGCCCTCGTTTTCTTCAATTATGATGGTGATGTATGAAGACAGGAATTTTGCAAGCCTGCGGAGTAGCAGAATAAGGCGATCGTGCAACTCGGGCGGGAGGCATTCCCTTACCACTGTTCTGATAAAGAATATGCTCGTCATGAGCGTCCCCAGGTTCCACAACATCTCCATTGGTGCAGTGGGGTTGAAAGCCAAAACCCCACAACAAATATAAAGAAAGAGAACCCCAAAAGCTATCCATTGTGAAAGTAGTCGGTGCAATCTGTGACCTGAGAAAGATGATTCGCCACTCGTTTTACACTTTTTTATCTTCTTTCCATTTCTCAGATTCCCACTCCTTTCAAATTTATAGATTAATATTTTTATTTCAAAAAGTTTAAAAGATTACGAGGATGATGAGTAGTCTGAAAACGAACACACTTACTTTTTATCAAAAAAATTACGATGATAAAGTGTCATCTGAAAATAAATACACTTACTTTATTTCACACACTAACGTGCAATGTAAAAATCTCACATTGCAGGACAAATAAGTTATCGAATAGGATAAAAGTTATATAACTTAGACATGAAGTTACAAGATAAAGTTGGCATTTAGCGTGGATATAAAGTTATAAAATAAAGTTAACTATAACTTGAGCATCAAGTTATGAAGTTCGCTTATAACTTAGATGTGAAGTTTTGGCTTTCTAATTTACACTTAGAAGTCATCAAATAAGGTTCCTATATAATTTAGGTATGAAGTTATCATAATTTTTATTTTTATTTATTTTTATTAATGTAATGATAATTTTAATTTAAGAATTGTCTTATAGTTTTTCGAATATTTATTGGTTATATTTTGATTTTTAAATATATAATTATAAAATGATGGTTTGTATCTTGTTGTTGGTAGAATGTCTTTTGGTACAATTAATATAATGATAATAAGGTGTAATTAATATATTGATAATAATAAAATTAGTGGATATTAAGTTATCAATTGTTTACTTATTAAAGTGATGATAACAAGAATTTTATTGTTGATTAATGTTTGGATATTAAGTTATCAATGTATTATGTATTAATATGATGATAATATTTTTAAAACATATTATATATTATAGTGATAAAATTTGTGTTACCAATGTCATTTTCTATTTAATTTTGTTTCCCATCCTGATGAGAATATCTTGATGTGATCACATATTAACAAGTGGTATACTCTTGTGTTAAATTTAGCTCAAGGTTTTATCCCTATCCATCTTCATTTCACCCCATTGCACTTATTCTCATGTATTCACTATCTACTCATTCATATTTTACCCTTTAACACTCATTTCAAAGCATTCACTCCCTACCTTAGGATCATCACCCTATCTTTGCATATCATTTCTATGTGGGGTGAACCCACAATAATGAGTCCCAAACTTGGAACATCACATTCTTAAATTCAAGTGGAGATAAAAAGTAAGAAACAACTTCATTTAAAGGTGATTCAAAAATCATTTATGAGGGAAAAAATTGATGTGTTTTGCAACCTATAAAATATTTTTTTAGATTCCTAGATCTAGTAAAAATAATTATTATTTTAGTAAAACTTTGTGTATTTAGTTGATTTCAAATGTAGGTTGAAAAAGTATTATTATGGATTCCTAAACTATTAAAATGGTAATTTTAATTTTAATTATCTTATTCTATTTTGGTTGATCATTTATCAAAAATGACATAGAAAAAAATGCTCTCCGTTTCAACTTAATCAACATTTATTTAGGATTTATCACTTGTAAAATAATTTTTAACATAATAACCAGCTAATCATTTACGACAATCACATAGTATTTTTATCTTGCTAAATATTTGTGGTGTTCATTATTCAACTTACAAAAAGGAAAGTCTAAAAACATAATGTTGTATTGAACCTAAGATAATCTATTCTATTTTCAAGCATATGATTTCTATATTGCACAAATGAGGGGGAACCCACTTTAGGATTATTTATATTGTGTAACTAATTTTTTCCTTATTTAAGACTATTCAAAATACAAAATTCCTTAAAACATGAAAATATCTAAGATTGTTTCGATATTTAGTTTAACATTACCCAATTTACCATTCGTAAAGGTAATTATATATATAATAATAAAGTGTCTAAATTTTTCAAGTATTATTTTCCCTATTTAGTTTTTCATATTGTTATATATTATTTTTCTATGTAAGATAATAGATTTGTACTAATAATAAAAAAGGGCTACATTGTCTGATGTCATCTTGAGAGAGACTCGTTGCAATCCATTAACCTAACTACTACTATATTGCCAACTAGAGGTTGTGGAGAGCCTTGTACAAAGCCACTATCCATACATCTTGCAAAAATTTCCTCACAAGGCATTAACTATTAATTTGCTATATCTTCAATAGACTATGAGGCTTGTAGAGGCTACACAAAGCCATGCATCAAGCCATAACCAAAACATAGACACCAAAATTGCCATGTAGGGCTATATGTATTCATACTCAAACTCGCTTCCCATTACTTGACCCCCAAAAATAGCTATTACCCAAAAATCTTACCACCACTTTGCTATTCTTCAAACGTTTCATGCAAGTACCTGACCAATTTTTTAATCCATTCAAATTCATGGATGACCAGGCTTAAACAACACACACTAAGCATTGATGCTTAGTGTGGGCTCATGTTTAATGTTGACCCTTTCCCATTTCTATTTTCATGTAGAGTTCATAAGTTTTTTAAAGTGTACGTGGAATCTTATTGTGTCACCAAAAAGTGTATACCTTGGCATTTTTTCACTCATTTTGGCCTTTTCCACCAGATTTTGGCCTTGTTTACCTTCATTCAGCCTTTTAAGCTTGCAATTCATCAATGACCTAACGGTGTTTTACTAAGGTGTTGTGAAGTGTTGTAATGCATTTCCTCACTTTTCTAAGACCCTTTCAACATAATTCACCTAAATAATACATTCTTACACCTTCGTAAGCCTTAAGATAGAGTGTTGTAAAGTGTTGTGTTGCATTTTCACAATTATCTAGGCTCATCACCCTTAAATCAACCATTTTTATATGCTAATTTTCCCTTTTAATGCATCATTAGTTGCGACCTAAGTGTGTTTCAGGAGGCAAAACTGATTGACTTCATTAAACACAAATTAATTCTCGACCATCACCAAAATTTTCCCAAGTGGACTAGGTTGCCACTTTGGGCAACCTAGTCCCTTTAGGCATAAAATTGAAATTTTAAATAAGATTCAACAAGAATCTTGCCTCCTAAACCCTAGGGTCGGCCTATTAGGTTGCATTTCGAGAAAATTATGGTTTCACATGTACAAATAAGGCTTTTCACCTCCATTTTGTCTCCCTCCTAGCTCATTTTTACTCTCTTGCCCTCAGTCTTCAAGCACTCAAGCAACCAGGACTTCACAAGCAAGCATACAACCATTAAGGTTTTCAGGTCATCTCCATTGGAGCTGCTCATGCATGTTGTAGACCATCAACAACAAAGGTTTGGTAATAGTTTCCATTAAGTTCATCATTCACACTTACATTCCTTTGCTTTCATCTCATTTGGGTTTAATCACGTACAAAGGGGTTTGACTTAGGAAAACCCCTATTTCCTAACCCCAACAATTTATTGGTCTTTGCATGTGTTTGCAGGTCTTTTTGATGCAAATTTGGTGAAGTACAAAGTGTTGCAAGAAGTACCAACATTCTCCTCAAGTCAAATCCAAACCTCAAAACCCTAGGAAGGACAAGAAGACAAGCTATAGGGTGATCCCACAAAGCTGGTTTACAATTTCTGAGAGGAACTGATTTTTGTTGAAATCACATATTTTTAGAAAATATAATGATTTAAGCCTTTAAAATTTCCATTTTAAGGATTCCAATTGAAGAGGGTTTGATCAAACCACCTTAGATCAAACCCCCTTCGATAGAACCTTGCTAGTTTTAAACCATGCCTATAAATGAGTCTCTTTTACACCTATCAAAATGTTGATAAAAAATTACTTTTTATTTACCTTCTAGGGGATCAAATGAATTCATTTAGAATTTATTTCAAATTATTATGGTATTCCTCAAAATGAGCTATCCCACGAATATAATTTTAATATGTTTTGGTTTTATTATGTATGTGTTTTTTTAGTTTTATTAAACATAGGTTTTTCACCGAAAATCAAGCTCTTTGTTTTGCACATGTCGAAAAATATCAAATTATCAAAATATTTTTTTTTAAAATATGTCCGTGTTGGGTATTGATGTCCTTGATCCATTAAAAAAAAAAAATTGAATTTAGATACATATAGAAAACGTTATGTTGTATACAGTCCACCTATGTTTGAATTGCAATTAGTTTGACTTCAAAACCCTATTTAGGAAAAAATATTCAATAAAAAACTATGAGACCAAATGAAAGTGCTAGATATCATAGTTATAAATCTAAATTTGAAAGCATTATTATTTTATCCTTCATACAAAAAAAATTATGTTGTATATAGTGAGCGTCACTTTTTAAAAATGTTGTTTTCTGAAAAAACCAATTTTCGTGGGAGATGGAAAAAGAAGTGCAATCTTATTCCAAAAATTTTGAAAAAATATATTTTTAGAATCTATAGACAAAATTTGATGAGACTCAAGTTTGCATCATCTTGAAATTCCTCACGGTTTAGCAGCTATAGGTGCCCGAATGTGAAGATTTAGTTAAAAATAATAATTCCAGTGTCCAATTTGGCCAAAAATTGTAAACCACTATTGTAGGATCACCCTACAAGTCACTTTTGGGAGTCCTTGTCATGGATTGTTGTAGAAAAGGGAAACATCAACCGGGACCACAAAATCAAAGCTACAAGAGGACTAGGTCGCCCCTATTGGTGACCTCGTCCCTATGCTAGGACCAGGAAAAGGTTTCTGTATTTTTGGGCACCCATTTCCTTGAAACCTGTTTTGGCAAAATTTCCAGGTTGGAGGACTAGGTCGCCCCAGTTGGCGTAAGTGTCCTTTTTCTCAGTTCAGGCATTTCCCAGGAGATCCTGAAAGCATTGAACTGCCACATCACTTTCCTAGGTACACACCTTCTGTCCTCTACTATTATTTTCTAGAAAATACACATTTAGGTCATTCTAGAGTAGCTTTGTATTATTTTTGTTTTGTTTCATTAACATTTGCATGCATTTAGATTAATATCATTTTACTTTCAATTCTAGCCACACATCACACACACTTAGCACAAACCAATCATCAAACCCTTATCCTTTGAATGAACCTACCATACACATATCAACATAAAGGAAAGAGTGTTATTCCTAACCAAGTTCCCTTAGGGTGAAAAACCCTAAGAGCCTAGTAAGGGAATCCTCTTTCCCTTGTTAGCATATATGTGTTTTTGGTGGTTCATTTTGGTGACCCTGGTCGTAGACCATTAGATAGCTTTCTGATTTTTTTGCATTTCATCTTAGAGATAGCTTGCATTGCATTGAAATATTGCATTGTTTGCATCCTAGGGTTAGTAAAAAAGTGCATTTAGTGAAAATTCATGATAAATCTACACATTGCATTGAAATTTTAATAAGAAAATAGCAAAAAAAAATTGCATTTTCATTTTATGTTTGCACTTAATCATAAAAACCATAAAAATTAGCCAAAAATACAAAAATCTTTTCAAAACAACACTCTTGGGACTAAGTCACCACATTGGGTGACCTAGTCCTTTTACACATTTTGCATCCCACTTTCTAACATTTTCAACACCTTGTCTATATTTTTGGTTTATGTAATTGTTCCTCTGTGGTCCTTTCTAAGGCTGCTATTTTGATCCATTTACTATCATTACTTCACACTCATCATGGCTATGTCCTTCAAAAAGTTATGGACCTCCCTCAAATCCCTAATGGACATGTCAAGTTGCACCTTTGCCACTGATCCTAATGACCTTGAACCCACTCTTGCTCAACCAACTCCCAATGAATGTCCTATGGAAGTAGACATCATTGGAGATGATGATGCTAGCATGTGTCAATTCCTCAATGAGTGCCTTAACAACCTTGAAGCTAATGCTTCTTTTTACCCCCTCTATGAACCGGTTTGTGATGCCTAACGTATCACCTCTTGACTCATTTGCTTATCTTCATCTATAAGTTCACAATGGAGCTTGGCCACCTACCCAAGGTGAGCCTAGTCCCTCTCAACCAGTCCCTCCTCAGTTGCTCTTTTACCATAACCCGGTCACCCACCATCCCATTAATCTACAACAAACTTATGGCAAAGGGTTTACCATTTTAAGCAAGCAAGGTGGTGACCTTACAAATGAACAGGAAATTCAAAAATACTATGATCAATTGAAACCTGATGAACACCATACAGGCATCAGTTATCATGATCCTCCTCATCCTCAGGTGCATCCTAGAGAGTTCCTTAAGCTTCGTGACAATGGAACAGTAATCTTTGATACTCCTCCCGACTTGGATATCCTCCTTTCTCAGAAAAAGCCACCATCTCCTCCTATTAACAATGCCAAACCTCTGATCATTTTAGGACCTCCTACTCCCATCCCATCCTTTGAAGTTGGTGAGTCTAGCCACCATAGGAGGCCATATAAATTGCAGAAACTTAAGTTCCCTCTGCATCCACCACCTGAATGTGAAGGACAATTATAAATCCTCTTAAACAAAGGCCTCATTACCTTACCTCATCATAATAAGTTGGTCATTCATCCTAGAGATTCCAATGCACCACATTATTCCTATCATCGTGTTCTTGGCCATCGAAGTGATGAATGTTTCCATCTATGAGAGATACTGAATAAGTATCACTTCATCGATTCTGAGTGCTACCCTATCAACCCATAGTACAGTCTCATGTACCCATTCATGTAATAGTTGTAGAACATGTCCTTCTCACTATTAAATTACCCCTCTCATCACCTATCTTGGCTCCCTCTAGCCTTGCACTTAGTGGGGGCAAGAGGTCGCTATCCTTGTCCTAGTAAGGCAATTATCTTTATCCCTTAGCTTCATTGTCCACCTCCCACTTTTCCCAACCGAGATAGGGAGATGGATGCCTTGCTTAACGATTGACTTACACTTGCCTTACTAGTCTTGTGTTTGTTTATGTTTCATTTATTCCCTATTTTGTTTGATGTTTTCTCACTCTTTGTGACATTCTTCTATATGTATCTCCCTTCTTCTATATGTTGTACATGCCTTTTCTCTTTTCTCTTTTCACTTTTTTCTTTTTCCTTTCATTTCGAGATGATGCAATGCATTGAGACCACAATGTCTCCTTCATGTTGACCCAAATGAACATCTTTTTCTTTGTGTCCTTTTTTTCCTTTTATTTAGGGATGATGCAAGGCATTGAGACCACAATGTCTCCTTCATGTTGACCCAAATGATGCTCTTCTCTTTTATATTTTTCCTTTCATTTGAGGATGACACAAGGAATTGAGACCGCAATGTCTCCTTCATGTTGACTCAAACACCAAGTCTCTTTTCCTTTTGTTTTGTTCTTTTTATTTCTATGGTCCTTTTTGGGGATGATGCAAAGCGCCGAGACATCCTATGTCTCCTCCATGTTGACCCAAAATGGCTTCTTTTTCATTTTTCTTTCGCTCTCTATGTGTCATTCTTCCAGTTCTATGTATTTGGGGGGATAATGATAGTTTCGTTCTCTTTACAAAATACATTGCAGCAATGAATATACTGACCCCAAATCCATAGATCCTTTGTGTTTGGCATTTTTCCATTTTGGGGGCATATCCCCTTTTTCCTCTTGCCTTCTTCTTTTTCGCATGATGTAGCCTTTCTTGGATACCCATCGCTTGATAGTGGGTTCTTCAGGTAGGCTATCATGTCCCTTTGTATTTTGGCTTTCTCTACTTTAAAGAAATTTCTCATAGGGCGGTGTGTAGCAATCCCTTTAAAGTGGGGGTATACATTGGCACTATTTTACTTTCTACACTTGCATTTGCCTTTTCTTTTTCCATGCTTCCTAGTGCAGCCTTGTCACTTCACATGATGCATTTCTCACTTTGTGGATGACATTTGGTATGATGTCCTTCATAAGTGTGACTTATCTTAGAATATTATATTCCTCTTACTCTTAGTGGCCCAATGTGATGCACTACATCCCCTAAGTTGTGAATCTTCTATCCTTTGATCAGTCCTCTTTTGGAGACATTACACACAATGTTCCCCTAAGGTAAAGACCTCATATGAACTAAACAAGACTCCTTTGAACACTTCCATTTTTTATTTGTTTTCACTTTTCACTTTTTGCATTTTCCATGTTGCACCTTTCCATTTGTGCATACATGGCCACCTTACATAACAAACTTGCATGACTATAGTGCCATCTTGCACTTGTTCATGGGTTCTAAGCATCCAAGGCTTTGCTTGTCTCATGAACCACACCCTATCTTTTGTGGCACCTTATGAAATTTATTAGGAGGTATAACTTTGGTATGGTTGAGCAGGAAGCCCAACTAGCGACACAACTTTCCCCATAGCCACCTTTTTGTGTGTGTAAGTGCATACCAACCATGTGTATGTATCTCACCACCTTTTTCCATTCTCCCTCGGTGAACAAACGAAAGTCTCATCGGCCCAAAGTGAGTACATTCTTTCCTTTCAAACAAACAACCTACATTTGATCCACAACTAGATGGACAAACGGCTGAAGCTTGATCTAACCTCTTCACATCACTCCTTGGGTGATCTCTTATACTTTGTTGGCCAAGGGATCTTGATCCTAGGGGATTGATCATCCCTCTTCATCATAGTAATCTCACCTTACTAGCATAAGTGCATTAGATCTCGCTCGACACACATGATTTAGCTACCTTAGTGAGAGTTTGAAGAATTTTCATACTCTCACTAAAGTGGGGGCTAAATGTGTCACCAAAAAGTGTATACCTTGGCACTTTTTCACTCATGTTGGACCTTTCCACCGGATTTTCGCTTTGTTTACCTTGATTCAGCCTTGTAATCTTGTAATTCATCAATGACCTAATAGTGTTTTACTAAGGTGTTGTGAAGTGTCGTAATGCATTTCCTCACTTTTCTAAGACCCTTTTAACATAATTCACCTAAATACTACATTATTACACCCTCCTAAGCCTTAAGACAAAGTGTTGTAAAGTGTTGTGTTGCATTTTCACACTTATCTAGGCTCATCACCCTTAAATCAACCCTTTTTATATGCTATTTTTCCCTTTTAATGCATCATTAGTCCTGACCTAAGTGTGTTTCGGGAGAAAAAACTGACTAATTTTTATTAAACAAAAATTAATTCCCGACCACCACCAAAATTTTCCAGGGTGGACTAGGTCACCACTCTAGGCGACCTAGTCCCTTTAGGCATAAAATTAAAATTTTAAATAAGATTCAATGGGAATCTTGCCTCCTAAACCCTAGGGTCAGCCTATTAGGTTACATTTCAGGAATATTAGGGTTTCACATGTACAAATAAGGGTTTTCACCTCCATCTTCTCTCTCTCGTAGCTCATTTTTACTCTCTTGCTCTCAATCTTCAAGCACTCAAGCAACCAAGACTTCATAAGAAAACATACAAGCATTAGGGTTTTCATGTCATCTCCATTGGAGCTGCTCATGCATGTTGTAGACCATCAACAACAAAGGTTTGGTAAACATTTCCATTAAGTTCATCATTCACACTTACATTCCTTTTCTTTCATCTCATTTGGGTTTAATCACCTACAAAGGGGTTTGACTTAGGCAAACCCCTATTTCCTAACCCCAACAATATCTTGGTCTTTGCATGTGTTTGTAGGTCTTTTTGATGCAGATTTGGTGAAGTAAAAAGTGTTGCAAGAAGTACCAACATTATCCTTAAGTCAAATCCAAACCTCAAAACCCTAGGAAGGACAACAAGACAAGCTACAAGTCACTTTCGAGAGTTCCTATCATGGATTGTTGTAGAAGAGGGAAACATCAACTGGGACCACAAAATCAAATCTTGATTCCTCAGAAAGATACAAGAGGAATAGGTAGCCCCTATTGGAAACCATGTCCATATGCTAGGCCCGAAAAATGGTTTCTATATTTTTGGGCACCTATTTCCCTAAAACCTATTTTGGAAAAATTTGTAGATTGGAGGACTAGGTCGCCATAGTTGGTGTAAGTGTCCTTTTGCTTAGTTCAAGAATTTTCTAGGAGATCTCGAGAGAATTCAACTGCCACATCACTTTCCCAAGTACACACCTTTTGTTCTCTGCTGTTTTTTTCCAGAAAATACACATTTAGGTCATTCTAGAGTAGCTTTCTATTAGTTTTGTTTTGTTTCATTTATATTTGCATACATTTAGATTAGTATCATTTTAGTTTTAGTTCTATCCACACATCACACACACTTAGCACAAATGAATCATCAAACCCCCATCCTTTTAATGAACCTACCCATACACATATCAACATAGAGGAAAGAGTGTTATTCCTAACCAAGTGCCCTTAGGGTGAAAAACCCTAAGAGCCTAGTAAGGGAATCCTCTTTCCCTTGTTAGCATATATGTGTTTTTGGTGGTTCAATTATAAGATGTGGAAAAGAAAAATAATCTTATGTGCAAAATACTCTACCATCAACTTATCAAGTGTTCAATGTTAAAATATATTATATATTATGTAAACTATAAATGATAAGTTATACTATATTTATATTATATATTATTTTATGTTATATTAGATTTATATTATATTAATTATATATATATATATAATATTTATATATTATATATTATTTATAATTTATATAAAATATATATTATATTATTATTTAAAAAATATATTAATATTTTATTTATATATTTATTTTATATTCTATTATATATAATATAATAAAAATATATATATAATATCATATATATTATATTATATTATATTATTTTATATTATTTATTCATCTATTATATATAAATATAATATAGCATAAAAGAATATATAATATAACTTATAATTTATATAATTTATTATGTATATTTAAAATAATATACAATATATTTTAAAATTGAACACTTGATGGTAGAGTATTTTGCACATGTAAGCATATTTTGATTTTCCATATCTTGTAAGATTTCATCGTAAGCTTTCAAAAAAATTACAAACTCTGCATGAAAATAGAAATGAGAAAGGAGTAGCATTAAAGTGGGGCCCACACTAAGCGTCAGTGCTTAGTGTGTGTTGTTTTATCCCGAACTAGCACCATGTGTACTATCTTCTTGAGGAAATGGGCTCCTTTCAACACCCTTACATGATGTTCCCATAGCTCTTCACCTTTAATGTCCAGGAGAAAAGGAAAAAACTTCACAACTACTCGAGTGACTCTTGGACCAATCCTAAATCACATAGCCTTGGTATTCCAATGCCTAGCTGGGCAAGCCCAATGATGCATTTGACATCACCCAACAAGTCAAGTTTTAACTCTTTTCTCACCAACATTAATATCTAGTCCTACAAATGTAGATCTAAAAGAGCAACCATAGACAAGAATTCCTTACCCAACACTAATTTTACGACTCCCAAAGATAAGAAATCGTTTGCCATAAATACAACCTTGAGTCTAAATTTTGTTATAGCCCCCAGAAATGCCATTTGGCATTTGGTACAAACCAACCTAATAGGAGTATCCATAATTCCTCTCGTAAATCCTTGGTCAAACATTTGAATGAAATTTTTTGCTTCCATATCAAACTTTAATAACCCTTCCCACCATGCCAGACTTACTATTAATGATCACACCCTTCCCACTTCCTCGATATAATGAAAATTACTCAAGGCCTCTTCGCATGAGAGAAATTTGATTCATTTAATTAATCTCATATCGACCCCACATACTTGGCCTATAATGTGTTAGCTACACAAACAAGCATAGCTATGAGAATTTTTCACCCTTATTCATTGATAATGCCTATGTCAAATCAGTTATGATGATCTCTTATTGGGAGTTTACCACATGTGTTTACAAAAAGCTAGTAGTGAGCTAATCCTTTCGAGGTAACTCTCTACCATGTAATCCTATGATTTATACGGCATCACTTGAATACAACACTCTGTCATTGAAGGCTTCCTGATAACTTTGGTGGTTCCACAAAAGTTAGCTATAGGAAACACTATTCCTAGCTATGAATAATTTTTTTCGTGTACCTCAATCATCCTAACCTTTAAATTTGTGCTTCAACCTTTTTATAAATCCCTTCGACATCATTATTTGCAAATTTATTTATCACACTATTTGCTTCTCTGTAAATTTGATTGATAAATTATAATTATTGAAACTCTTTGTTAGGTCTTTCACCCTTTATACTAGTGATTACAATTTCTAATTAGCTACTCACCTAGACTTAATACCTTGAATTACCATTAAGGAATCACCTTCAACTTCTACCAAGTTGATCTTTAACTCTTTGCAAAATTATAGACCCAAAATAATCAATTCAAGCCCTACTTTGTTGTTTGATCCTTTGGGAAGTGGTTGTGAGAGTTTTCCAATGACTTTCCCTTCCCAATTCTTAATTATACGCATTGTCCCATAATCACTTGGGTTTCTTCTTTAAGCCCCATCAAAATTAATTTTGTACTAGCCTTGTTACAAATGTTTTGACAACACTCACCCTTTCATTCTTACTTTTACCAAATTCTATTAAGCCAGATGTGGGCCTGACTTTCAACCCATACCATAGATATCTCATCTTTGTGTCCTAATCTACGAAGGATATTTTTTGAATGTTCACCCAGCTACTCTATTATTTGTAACCTCCACTACCAGAGATTCGAGCTTGTTTAGGAATGAAAAAAAATGACTTTTAATTTCCTTGAAAAATATTCTATTTCTTTCCTTCCATAATTTCCATACCAATAATGAGGGGTCAATTAACCATAGGTTCACATATAAAGAGTAATTCTTAATCACTAGCCAAAAGGTGAATAGAGTGATGATATCATTCAAAAGAGAACTAATCCATCCTAGCCTAACACACAACCATCTCTAGCATGCCTATGCATATGGACATCCCAAACTTGAATATGATCCACACTCTCCTCTACACCTTTACAAATAACACACCTTGAAGGTCCTGCATAGCCCATTCTTGCAAAATTATCCATTGTTAGGACCTTTTTCTAAAGGGTTTCTCTACAAAGGTGCCAAATTTTTGGTAAGAATTCATTGATCGAACATAATTCAAGAGGTAGGGTCGATTTTTCCTCTACTTAACCCAAAATTTCATAACCATGATTCACATTATATTGTCCTATATTGGAAAAAATCCACAAAAGTACATCCTCACCTTCCCTTATACAAACAATTCTCCCTTTCAATTTTTTTTTGAGTTGCACCATCTTGTTATGAGGAAAATTCAAGTTACCAACACCCACCCATTACCAACATTGTACCCCATTGATATTACTTGATGTCATTTACTCTCTAACATCTAAGCCACACAAGTTAGATAATAACCTTTGGGTTTCTCCAATACATTCAAAATGCTTACTATTGTTAGGTAGCCACCCCACGAGTCTTCCTAGAATAGTGAATTCATGCCATAATGTATGTCCCATGAGATATAATCAATGATTAAATATTTATATTTCAATATGAAGATCCATCTTCTCGAACCTTTGGGCAGTGTTGTAGAGACTAGATTTCTCTCTTTTCTATTACTAGTTGGATATTTTCTTTGAATAATTCTAGCCCACTTAGCTTCATTCTTTGTATACATGGCACATATTAGTTTTTCTCCAAGGGCTTTGTTCTATTTTAGTAAGTCCCTCAGCCACACACCACCTTTCTCTTTTTCTTTACATATTCTATCCTATACAACTAATACAATTTTTTTATTATCATGCGTACCCTACCAAAAAACCTTCTCATCTTTCTATTTAAGTCCTTATGCATACCAAGAGGGAAAGAGAGGTAGGATAATAAATAGATCAAAATAGCTAATATGACAACCTTGAGCATCATAATTCTACTAGCCCAAGAGAGTCATCTCGCTTTCCAAGATGCCAACTGGTTGTTGATTTTATTTTCTAATGGGCCCCACAACTTAATGTTTCTTAGTCCTTTAGCTAAATGGATGCCCAAATATGTGGTTTGGAGTTCCCCTTTCTTAAAATTTAGGGCCCTAATAACCTCTTGCTCTCTCCTGGGGTTGGTATTGAAGAATAAAATTTCTGATTTTGCAATACTTACCTCCTGACCTAAAGTTGTTATATATTGGTTAAGGATTTATTTAAACCTCAGTGTCTCCCTCCTTTTTTCCATTCCAAAGAGCATGGTTTCATCAAAAAACTATTGGTGAGTTATTGTTAGCATGTTGTTAGTTATCCTTACTCCTACTATCCTCCATGAGGTGGTAGCTAGTTTGATTTCTCTTCCTAGAGCTTTTGCCATCATAATAAAAAGAAAAGGGGACAATGGGTCCCCTTGCCCAATCCCTCTCGATGACTCAAAGAACCCTTTAGTCAATCTAGTTAGGAGGACATCTAGAACCTCGAGCCTGAGATAAAATTGAAGATCTAGTTTATCTAATGTAGATCAAAGACAAAGGCCTAAAAAATATTGCATAAAAATGTCCAATCCACTCTATCATAGGCCTTTTTGATATCTGATTTGATCAACATACTTTAAAACTTCTTGTGTTGAATTGAATGAATGATTTATTGGGCTAATATCACACCTTCCAAAATTGACCTTTTGAGCACAAAACTAGTTTTTTCTTTTGAAATCAAGTCAGAGGATTACTTTTAGCCTATTAGCAGTTGCCTTTTCCATTATTTTATAGAGAGTGTTGCATAAAGATATTCTTTAGAATTCATCCAATGAGGTAAAACAAAAAATTTGGAATGAGTACCAAGAAGGTGTTATTTATTTCCCTTAAGACCTTCCCTAAAGATCTTGAATCCTCTACTGCATCCACTAGCTCTTTCCCTGCTATGTCCCAACATTTTTGGAAGAACCTTGTCAGAAAGCTATCTAGACACAGAGGTTTTTTGGGGTGTAACTGAAAAATAATAGCTTTTATCTCTTCTTCCATAAAATTATTCATCAACATTTTTTTTTTAGGCTATAGATACTAACTTTTGTATATTTTGCAATAGTTGATTCTATGAACCCAAATATGATTCTTCTAGATTGTTCAATAGATTCTTGAAGTAATCTACTACATCCTTTGCATTTTCAAGAGTGACCCCATCAACCCTCTTTATTGTTTCAATGTGATTAATATCTCTTCTCACTACCAAATTGTGAAAATATTTATAATTCTTGTCCCCTTTGTCAATCCAATTCTTCCTTGATTTCTTCCTCCAATAAACTTCTTCTTTGGATTGCACCCCAACATATTTTTGTAAGAGTTCCTTTTCCTTAATAAATTTTTCCTTGTCCATACCAACTGAGATTAATTTAATTATTTCTTGATCTAGATTGTTAATGAAATAAAATATAGTGTGTTTTGTAGCCAACACATTTTTATAAATATCAATGCTATAAATCATCATGCAAACTAAAAATAGCAATGAAATAGTTAATTTTCCTATTTATATATAAATTACATAAAATAAAGGGGAAAAGGATAACACACTTAACTAATTATCTTCAATTATTTTTCTTTTCCAAATAGTCTAAGATATTGCCCCAACTTGTACTTGTGATTATCTTAAAAAATAGTCACTCTTTGCATAAACAATTATAATTCAAGTTTTACAAATATCTATTCAACTCTTTTGTTTATATGTAAACTTTTGTTTATTGAAATAAAAAACATAGGCAATCATAAAAATATATTTGCATTCATAGGTAAGTCATGATCATGTTGTCATCATTCATTAATGTAAAAAGGAAGATGGTGATGGATATATCAAATAGAAATCTATGGCAAAGATCACACAAACAAAGTGTGGAAATAAGATAGGTATATCCAATAGAAAGTAATGGAATATATTATTGTTTGATATATACACTACCATTAATATTTTTCTATATTTTTTTATTCTTAAAATGAATAGAAAATAAAATACAAACTTTTATTTACCATAAGTATATCTTAGAAAAGTACTGATTATATCGTGGAAAATTCTAATAATATCTAGTGAAGTGTTAACTCTCTAAAATAATGATAATATTTGATGACATGTTGAATGTGTATTATTAAATTTTGATATGCCCAAACATATGAGGCATGCCAAAGCATGTCTTAGGAATTTCCATAAGCACATCGAGTATAGATCCCCTCAACTCTATAGCTACACAATTATTTTCTTTAATTCCCCTTTGTGAGAAAAATTCTAAAAGCCAAAAGCTATATATATACATGCACACACATATGTATTGACCTCCATAGTGTATATATATCTATATATGACAAAAAATATGTGGCCAATAAAAGTCTTACAAATATTCAAAATGGATCTCAATTTTAAATTTTGATAGTCATTTGGAGGCTATTAATTGTCTAAATCTACTTTTTAAAAGATGGCACTCCCATAGAGAAAGAGTTTTATGGGAAACATTATCAATTTATTTAAATGGCTTGTATTTTTTATTGTTTCTTTTATAAATAGAATGCAAGTAGATAACAACTATGTAATTGAGAAGCACTTATCCAATTAGTATATTGTATTTTTGTTGTCAATAAAAATAAAAGTAACAAAAAATAATTTTAATTTTTTTGTATACATAGTAGAATTGTTTGATCCACTTCCATCGAAATTAATAAATCACCAAGTTAAAAAAATATGTTAGTGTATATATTGCATAAACATAGGCTTTATGCCTACTTAGATGTCCATTGACCCTTTCTCATGCGAGGTGTCAATGAAGATAGGTGTCCTTAAAGGTATCAATTCACTTTTGACACCTTTTCATGCAACTTGCCACCACTCAATGAGTGAGGAGTTATATCCTCAATTCATGGAGGTTGGTTGCCTCTCTCAATCGTATTCATGTACACCTTCTTTATCTAATACATGAGTCGACTTTGTGTAATTATGTTTCATTGTGCTTGTTTTCTATTCTTGATGATTGAAGGTTATTTCATGGTATCAGAATCGGATGAGGATAATTACAAGTTGTGAAGGTGAATCTATTGATAGAATTATAATCAATTCATTTGTTTAAAGGTGTTTTGACACCTTGGAATTTCTAAATATTTGTTTTAGATGTCAAATATCTCTATTGTAGTGAATTAACCTCTCTATTTTAGGTATTTATCTCTATTGAAATGATCTAAGCCCTCTATTTCTGGCATAAATTACCTCTGGCAAGCATGAATCACCTCTATTTCAATGAGTTCACCCCTTTGTTTGAGGCTTGATTTGTATTTTTGAGGTCATGATTTGTCTATTTTTGGAACCATTTTCCTCTATCATTTGGACTTTCCCTTGTAGACCCATGATTTGTCTTGTTTCATTTAGTGTTTCTTTGGTGTAGGTCACGATTAATTTTTGTGTAGGAAGACTCTTTTTTGTGTAGTTCATGAAGCATATTGTGGTTGTAATTTGATCTTTGGAGGCTTGATTCTCAATTTTAAGGGGGCATTTGTAACCCTAGGCATGAATTGATGTCATTGCCCTAGTTCGCGAATTTACCTCATCGCCTCTATCTGCAAAATTCATGAATGACATGAATCAGGAGGCAATCTTGGTTTTTTTTTTCTTTTTCATATTGTTCGTTGATGTGATCATGTCTCTCATAAATAATCCCTTCCATTTGATTATTTTTTAGAATCCTCCTAATAAATGTAAAGTTTATTGTGGATATGATGGAAAGAACATGCATACAACAGAAGAATGTCAATTTTGTCAAATTGAGGAAAGGAAGAAAATTCTTCTTAATCATTGTATTGCCTTACCTAATCCTCCAACCTATGTAGAAACATCATCCAATCACACTTAGACATCTTGTGAGACATCATCATTTGAGGATGAACAATGTAGTTTGTTGACTGACATTGAAATCTCATCCCTCATATCACTTGTTGCTACATCTAAATCATTTTTTGACTTATCTATGTGTTCCATTGATTCTTTTCATTAGGTAATTGCTATCATCATACTAGATCCACCATATTGGGATGCATATCTATCAGACATAGCATCTTTGTTTGTAGAATCCCACCTTGTAGATTTGGATGACAACATTGAGGACATTCTTCTTCTATTTGATGAAAATTTTGATAAAGTTGCATCACCATTTCCATCTTTGTATATTGCTCTTACCTCACCTACATCAGCTTCTACCGTGACATATTTTGCAAACATTCATGAGTTGAGATAGCCAACTCAATTATCATCATCTACAACAGTTTTAGATTCACATCAATCTAGACATGACCATGCATCCATAATCCTTGTTCCATAATCTTCTATGGTACCTGATCTGTCACACATCACCATTGTCTTGGAGATCATTGTGCATCTTTAAAAGGAATAATTGACATCATTTTAGTCTTTGGATTATGTGCAGCATTCAAAGAAATTCATCTTACTTCCTGCATATTCCTATCCAAAATGGGAAGTAATCTTGCACACATTTGTACTATTGTTTCTTCTCAAGGGGGGGAATGTTGTTCAATGTTCATGGATCATCTTCAACATCCAGTGTTGAGCATCTACCGGCACTATGTGGAGCTCACTTCACATTTTTTAGGGGGGTCACATGATCTTCTCCACTTTCTCTCTTATGGGAAGAACAGATTGGACCTTTTATTAGAAATAGTCCTTGTGGGGTCATCATGAGTCCTCCATCTATCATTTTTCTTCTTCACTTGTACATTTCATTGTATTTACATCATATTTACACCATTCTCTTTTGGAGAGGGGTTTTTATTTCTCACTCAATTTTTCTCCTTTATTCCACTTTTAAGAGATTGCATTGTACTTGGGTACCTTATCATGCTTCATTGTCAAGACCCATTTCATTTGCATTGTACATGGATACCTTATCAGGCTAGTAGTCAAGACCCTTATAGGCTTTAAACCTACTTAGGTGTACATTGACCCTTTCTCACGTGAGGTGTCAATTCACTTTTGACACCTCTTCCTGTATGTTTGGTAGGAAGCTTGCCACCACTCCATGAGTGAGGATTCCTATCCTCAATTAATGTAGGCTACTTTCCTCTCTCATTCCTATTTGTGTACACCTTCTTGATCTAATGCATCATTCAACTTTAAGAAATTATGTTTCATTGTGCTTGCTATCTATTCTTGATGATTTGATGTTCTTTAATTTTCTACATAGATGACATGTTATTTATAGAATAATTTTATACATATATTGAAGAAAACTAGAGTTTAAAAGCATACAATAATAAGAAAAATAGAATTTGATGATTAAGCTACATAAATAAGGTTATTATCCTAAAAATAAATTTTCATGGTTGGAGTTTGTTAGAAAAATAAAAGAAAATGAATGCTAAAATAAAATATGGATATAGTTAATAGTTATAAAAGAATAGAACTATGATAATTACATACAAGAGGTAGAGAATTTTCAGTAGAGAATTATCATTTTCCTTCTCCAAATTGTTTAAATAAAGATCTTATTTAAACAACATGTTGGTTCAACCAACTAGTACAAACAAACAAATTTTTAATTTTATTTTAACATCCTCCCTAAAATATAATTTGTGGGAAAGTCTCTCATCCCTAAAATATTCTTCATTTTATTGAAATATTCTTCCTTCAAAGGCTTTGTCAGAATATTAGCAACCTGATTTTTAGACCTACAATAAGAAAACTTGATTTCTTTACTTTTAACTAGTTCTCTGATGAAATAAGATTTGATGTCTATGTGTTTTTTTTTCATGGAAGAATAGTTTTTTAGAAAGTGTGATGGCTGATTGAATCATAGAATATAGTTGTTTCTTCCATTTGGGGCTACATCAATTCTCCAAGCATCCCTCGTAATCAAATTGCTTGACAACCTGCAAAAGTTACTGCCACATATTTTTCTTCTACTGAGGATAATGCAACAATGGGTTGCTTTTTTGAAGACCATGCAATTACACCTAAACCAATATTGAAAGAATTTCTTCAATTGTTTTACCTATCATCTTGGTTTCCTACCCAATCATTATCTATATAACAAGTTAACTTTAAAACATCTTTCCTTTCATAAAAAAATCCCATGATTTGTAGTCCCTTTCACATACCTGAGTATTGTTTTACTTTCATGTAAATGAGTATCATGTGGATCCTTCATGAACCTACTTATCAAGCTTAATACATATATGCTATTTATCCTTGTTGTAGTGAAGTACATTAAACTTCTAACCAAAATTTTATATGAAGTAGAATCTACCTTTTTTCTTTCATCTTTTTTGTTCAACTTCAAACCTATGGCAATAGGTGTGATTTTTATTTTTCTATTTTCCATAATAAACCTTTTCAATATATCATTTGCATACTTATATTGTGAAATGAAAATCCCATATTTATTTTGGGTTACTTCAAGACCAAGGTAATAATGCAACAAACCAAGATTAGTCATCTCAAATTCACTCTTCATTGCCATTAAAAGTTCTCTAAGAATGTTTTCATTATTCCCAATATAAATTAAATTATCAACATAAATTCAGACTATCATAACATATCCTTGTTGATTTTATTTTAAAATTTGTGGCAACAAAAAAAAAGTACCCTTCTACTTTTCCTTGCTTCTTTGGGCCCTCCTTGTTAACTAAGATTAATGGTGCCTTGATTTAGTGTTGTCATGTGTTTGACACATTCACATTAGGTCTTGGGCCCTTGTGAACAAATGAACCTAAATGGTACCTTGCTAAAGTGTTGTGAAGTGTCGTAACACACTTTCAAACTTTTCTAAGGTCTTATTAATTAACTGAGCCTAATAAACCTCTTTTTAACCTTAATCCTACTGTATTTAAAGTGTTGTAAAGTGTTGTAAAGTATTGTAACATACTTTCACACTTTTCTAGGGTTTTCATTAATAATTGGGCTTTATTATGCTTTAATTGGCCTTATATTGCATCTACAAACCTCATTTAATGCAACTTTTCAAGGATAATCCTGACACAAATTAGCATCCAGTCATAATTTAGGTGTTTCTAGGTTGTGTGGCCCAGATTTGGTGGTCTAGGACTCATTCAACACCTCGGTCAAATGAGTCCCACCTAGGTTTTCAAGTCTTGAACCTGGTTTCACATCTTTCTAAGCATTTTTAAATTTGGTCCCATAAATTATGCCTAATTGGACCCATTCACCACCTTGGGAAAATGAGTCCCGTGTGGCCCAAAACTCAAATTAATTCCACTTTTTGGAGGGATTTTATCCTCCTAGGTCTAATCTTAGCTTGTAGTATTGTAATTTCAGGAATTCTTTCATAATTAAGTATTAATACAAGTTTATTTCACTCATTTTAACCCCCAAGCATTCAAGTATTCATCCTTATAGAAAAGTTGAGTTCACAAGAGTATTCAAGCATTTACAAGAGCATTAAATAAAATTCAAGGGTAGATTATCAAGCACTTTAGAGCATTATTCAAGCAACAAGCATCATGTAAAAGTCTTCATGCATCATATTTTTTTTAGCTAACAATTGTGATGTAGGGTTTCATGATTCAAGCTAACATTCAAGTCAAAATCTATCACATCCAAGCACGAGTCAAGATCTACATCTATTATAGCCATCTCGTACATATTTGCAACCTCTTATTGCTAGGGTTTGGTGAGTTGCAATATCATATTTTGTTCATTCATCATTCTCCATTCCTATTTCATTCTATTTCAAGGTTTGATTACCAAAAAGGGGGTTTGACCAAGGAAAACCCCTATCCACTAACAAAACAACATTTTCCCCTCTCTTTAGTGTGTGATTTTTAGGGTTAGTTTAAAGATACATTGAAGAGAAAGAATGGAGAAAGTTATCAAAGTGCCTAAAGTTGTCAAAATTGTCATTAAGCATTGGAGAACACCTATAGGTTGATTTACATAGATTCAAATCCAAAAACCTGAAGAAGAAGATTGAGAAGATTGAAAAGAGTAGACTAAGATCCTAAATTTTCAGAAATCCCTCACTAGACTAAGTCACCACTTGTAGTGAATGAGTCCCAGTTTAGGTCAAAATTTAGTTTTTTGTAGATTCAGATACCCATTTGCCAGATTCTTGTTCCCACACATAAACCTATATTTTGGACTGATTCACCCAACTTGGCGAATGAGTCCCAATCAACACTAAAGTCAAAATTTCTAGTATTTCAAACCTCCTTCCAGTCATCTTTAGATTCCTAGGTGTACACATTTTATCTTACAATTTGTTATTATGTTTTTCATACATTTCTAGGTCATTTAGTTAAATTTTGCATTGAATTAGGTTTTAGGTATTACATCTTGCATTGCATTTGTCTTTCCAAGTTATTACTTGGTGGTGAACCCCTCATTAGTTTACATTCAGCTCGTAGGACAACCCTATTGCAAGATCTATTTCTCCTTTGCATTGAGATTTATAGGGTTATCCTGCAATGAAATAATTGGAAAGTGGGTGTTCTCTATGCCCTAAGCCATACAATAGCATCCCATTCCCCCCACATTTTCCCATTGTTTCAAAAATAAGGTGAGGTCATAAGGATATTTTTCAAAATCATTTAAAAAAATATGATTCAATCCTTTCATACCAAACTCTAGGTGCTTTCTTTAAACCATAAAATATTTCCCTAGTTTGAGTACTTTACCTTTATAACCTTTTATCTCAAAACCATGTGGTTGTTAGAGTTTCCAACAAACTCCATAAAACCAAGATCACCTGCAAAACCTGGATTAGCCTTCTACAAGGAGAAAAAACAAAGATGAAAGAGCAATTTACAAAAGATGTGCAAATAATATTATTGAGAATAAGGAATTACATGAGATGAATTGATTTTATAAAGTAACATGAAAAACCCTAAAGGTAAAACCTAATTAGGACCTATGTCAACTTAATAAAGTGTAATTAAATATTTAATGACAACAACACCCCCCTTAAGTATAACTTAGGGAGAATAAGAAACATGCAAATAATGAAAGGATGGGTCCATGAAAGCATGAATGTGTCCCGACTACAAGGCCATGTTATGTACCCATGTACATATGCAATGCAAAAGAAATAGAGAATGGAACCAAGTTATGAAAGATGAAGGAATCCATAAAACCCCAAAGTATACCATGTCCATCACATAGATACATAATAAATGCCCCCCATAAGAGGGAACGATATAATGAAAGAATCCAGAAGCAATGTGTATCTCAAAGTTGGTGCCAAACTATGACTAAAACTAATCCATATGAGAAATTACCATGAATATTCTGAAACATTAACCATAAAATGAATGGCCCTCAAACTGATATGTGACCCAATGAGAATCTAATGTGATTCAAGATCATTAACCATAGGTTCTCAATCTAAGACATGAACTGATGTGAACCAAAATGTGTCAAGTTATGAGCAAGATTGTGGCCAAAGGAAATGATAGAATCTAGATACAACTCATGTGAATTGTCATCAATATGAAGATGTGATCAAAGTGTGTGCCATGCAACTACACTCTAATCAAATTATTATGAAAGAAGCCCCCGTGATGGAACTTTATGGAAGTTCATTTATTACAATACCTCAATATTGTAAAAAGATCTAACATACAAAACATGCAAAAATTAAAGAGAAAATGAAAACATAAAGCATGAAAAAAGGAAAGATTGCATGCAAGGATTAATTCTCACATCTACATCCATGAAAAAATGGCCTCAAATCTACGTAGAGGATGAATCAGCTTTCAACGATATAAAGTTTTCAAAAAATGGACGTTGTATCCTCAAGTTGTGAGTTTTTTTTTAAAAAGGTAAATTTTGCCAGTCGATAATGCAGACACGACCCTTCTGATTTGATTTCTAAAAAATTACTTGTTTCATATAAAAAATGATGGATTCCCAGATAATATTTTGGTGTCGCCAACAAAACTCAGAAAACATTTTTGAATCGAGAAAGTAGAACATGCGATTTGGTAAAAGAAAAAGTAAATTTCACCTATAGGGAAAATAGTTTTGCTAGGCTATTTTGACAATAATTTGTGCAAGATATACTCACTATCTACAAAATATAGACAATACTCAAATGGTATTTCATGATCTTAAACAAAACCCAAGAATTATTTTTCTCAAAAATACATGAAACAAAAGATATTGGTCGTTTTTATCCAAAAATGCACTAAAGTTTTTCTCAAGGTTGATCTCTTGAAAATCCCCAAAAAAACCTCTTTGATTGATTTTTTGCTAGATTTGAGAAGGGGCTTGCAGATTAGAGCTCTGATACCATGTTAGAGTTTCCAATAAACTCCATAAACCAAGATCACCTACTATAGAAGCCTTAATTAACATCATTTCTTTTGTTAATCAAGTAAATCAATTTATTCAATTAATTCACTAATGTGCATCATATTTGATTAAAATAAATCAATTTATTTAATTAAAGTCCTAAGAGTCCTCTCATCTGATTTAATAAATAAATTTTTTAAAATCAAATGTCAAATCCCCTAAATCCCTTCGGGTTAGTTAATCTAAATTAATTAACCCCTAATCACCATTACCCATCCTCTAGGTTTTGACTCAACCTAGGTCAAACCTAAACCCGTGACTAACCCACCCAGTTGCACATGAAATTCATTTTATTTAATTATCTAATTACCCCTTTTTCCCTCACCAAGGCATATTCTTTGAGAATATTCCCTCATTTACTACATTTGTTTGACTTTCTTGCCCAAACAAATTTCCCTCCAAAATGTCTCAACCATATGCATTTAATTCATCTTACACATTCATTAACCTCTCTTACATCTCTCAAATCCTCAATCACTTGCATTAACCATGCACATTCTCCAAAATGTGCTCCACCTTCCTCCACTAGCAATTTGACAAATGTCACAATCTCATTGGCTCTTCTTTAGTCCCACATTCCTCCCATCTCTCCATTCTTCAACTCTTTGATCTATAAATACAAGGAATTTCTACTCCACAATCCATCCACAATCTGAGTATTTGCACTATAGGCATATGCATCATCTTGCATTTCATCAAATTTGCAAGGCATTTTCATTATCATTTAGCTTATCAAGGAGGTGGGAAAGGGCATCCTTTTCACATCAAAGGAGCACCACTTCCACTATGAGATAGGTATGATTCATGTTTTCATATGCTTTTATGTAGCTTTTCTTATTTATTTGGTTGTATATTTAACATGATTACGTATTTCTTAGAGATGTTTGATTTGCTTTGCTTTAATTGACTAACCATGCTAATAGATATCAAGTTTTAAGAAATTTTCAGATTTTACATCTACGCCTACAAAACCTATATTAGCCTTCTACAAGGAGAAAAAATAAAGATGCAAGAGAAATTTGCAAAAGATGTGTAAATAATATTATTGAGAATAATGAATTAAATGATATGACTTTCTTTTATAAAGCAACATGCAAAATCCTAAAGATAAAACCTAATTAGAACCTAAGTAAACTTAATAAAGTGTAATTAAATATTCAATTACACCAATACTGGTTGCTCTAACATGTAAAAATTTCTTCATCCAATACATCATTCAATAATGTTGATTTTACATCCATCTTAAATAGTTTCCAACCTTTTTGTGCTTAAAAAGCTAAAATCATGTGAATAGTATCCATTCTAGAAACAAGTGCAAAAACTTTATTATAATAAATACCTAATCTTTGCTTGTAGCCTAAATCATTACCAACCTGATCTTGTATTTATTTACTTTTCCTTGCTAATTGTACTTTATTTTATACACCCACTTTACTCCAATTGGCTTCTTATGCTTTGGGAGGTTTGCAAGTTCCCATGTTTGATTCTTCTCTATGGCTACAATTTCTTCATTCATAGCTTTAATCCATTTAACATCTTTTATTACTTCTTCAAATGCACTAGGATCACAATTAGCAAAAAATACAAAATGACAAATATCTTTGTTTACCTCTATTGTTTCTTGATATATGTCATACAAACTCCTTGTCTTTTGCCTTTGTTCTAGAGATTCTGAGATGGATGATGAAGATTCTCTTCTACTACTTGATGGTGAAAAAACATGTCTACTACTTGGTGGAGAAAGGTTGCTTTCTGATGAAGAATAACTTTTTCTTGGTGCTAATTGTTGAATGCTACAACTACTAGCCCCTATGTTGACAACTAAATTTTGTTGTTGATTTGGAACTTCATCTTCAATGTTAACTTTCAAATATTTCTCTTTTGACTTCCAACACGCCCCTGATATTCAAAAAATATTGAATCTCTACTTGTCACCAAATTTTTATCCTTGGATTATATAACTTGTAAGCCTTTGACTCTTCACTATATCCAACAACGATACATTTTTTTCATATCATCCAATTTCTTTCTTAGTGCATCTAGAATATGAGAGTACGTAATACAACCAAAAATTCTTAGATGATCTACACAGGGTTTGTATCCTCTCCATGCTTCTTCTGACGTTTTACCCCAAAATTTCTTCATAGGACATTTGTTTAAAATATAACCTACACAAAAAACTAATTCTACCCAAAAAAAATTGGGTAAGTTCTTAGCATTAAGAATTCCCCTTACCATATCTAATTTTTTTTGTTCTTCCTCTTAGCTACACCATTTTTCTGAAGTGTATAACTTGTTGTAAGTTGCCTTTTTACACCATTTTCAATACAAAACAATGAAAGTCATGTGGGATATACTCTCCACCTCTATTAGTCCTAAAAATTCTAAGAAAATAACCAATTTGTTTTTCATCTAATTATTTAAATTCTTTCAATTTCTTGAAAGTATCTAATTTATTTTTCAACGGATACACCTAGAGTTTCCTACTGTACTTATCAATAAATGTCAAAAAATATCTCATACCAGATAATGTAGCAACTTCAGTTGGTCCACATAGATCTAAGTGTACTAGCTCTAATGGCTTTGAAGCTCTCCAAGAATCCCTTACTACAAAGGGTTCTCTATGGTGCTTTCCAATAATGCATCATCCACATTCTTCATATATCCTTTGGATAAATGAAAAACTTGTTACCATGTTCTTTTATACAAAAGATTTAGTCCACTGAAATTCAAATGACCAAATCTAAAATTCCATAACTATTGTGTGTCTTTTACAAGAGTATTGAAGTTTAAATGCATATTTTCTCTGATGCTAAGAGGAAACATTTTATTAGCAGACATGGGTATTTTGGTTATCAACTTATTTTTACCATCAACAATAATGCATGTACCATCTTCAATTTTATAGTGTGACATTTTTGCACAAGTTGACCTAAACTTAACAATTTATGCTTTAAACCTAGTACATAAATTACATCACCAATATATCTTTTCTCACCTTTTTTGATGTCATTAATATCCCACTTCACCTATGACCAGTACAGTTGTATTATTGCCCATCTTTACTTTTGATTTGATGGACTCATCCAACATACCATTTGTTTTCATTTAATTCCTTTTGTGTGCTACATGTTAGCAATACATATTCCTCATGCCCTTCACCTTCATTTGCATATTGGGTTTTTTGTTTACATCCATCTACAATATTTTTTCTACATTTAGATGCAAAATGTCCATACCTTTTGACAATAATAACATTGATTAAATGATTTGTCATACCTCTGAAAACCTTTACCTCTTTGCTGAGAATTTTCTCTTCCTCTACCTCTTGCTTGAGTGTAACTACAATTTTCTTCATCACTTCTATTGCTTTTTTGACTTCTACCTCTTTGTAGAAATTTTCCTCCTCTTCCTCTTCATGTAGAAGATGCTTCTGATGCTAGTTCTTTTTCTCTCATTGATACCTTTCTCTTGAAGGCTTTCTCTAGTGGCTCCTTTGTAGATTTATTTATTCTATGCTCATGCATAAGCTCATCTGTAGATAAAGTTGTTAGATATTTTGATTCTTCAAAGATTATAACTACATGGTCATATTTTGCAAGCAAACTTCTTTAAATATTTTCTATAATTTTTTTATTATTCATAACCTCACCATTTGATTTCATCTAATTAATTATCCCCATTGTACAAGTAAAGAAATCTCCTAAACTTCCTGAATTTGACATTTGTAAACTTTCAAAATCTCTTTTAAGTATTTGTAAATAGATTGTTCTTACCCTTTTTGCACCTTGAAATGATTATGCAAGGAGATCTCATGCTTCTTTTTCCTTTGAAGAGGTTGTAACTCTTCGGGGGAGAGTTTCATCGAGATCTTTCACTTTGAACAACCAAAATTTCTGATCTCTTTTCCAATTTTCCTACAGTACATCTCTCTCGTTTTGTTGCAATTCTACTAATGTTGCTACATCTGCCGGTTCTTAATACCCATTCTGCACAAGATCCCATAGCTCCTGTGATATGAACAAAATCTTCATTTGAAAGCACCAAAAATCATAATTTTTTCCATTAAATTTGAAATTTTATAACTGCATGCTATTAACATTTGTTGCCATTTCGAACGTGCTCTGATATGAGGTGTTAGAAAAATAAAAGAAAACAAATACTAAAATAAAATATAGTAAACAGTTAACAGTCTTTAAAAAAAAAAAATAGTACTATGTAATCACACACAGAAAATTGTCATTTTCCTTATCTAAATAAAGGCCTTATTTAAATGGTATGTTGGCTGAACAGTTACAACCAACTAGTGGTTACAAACAGATTTTTAATTTTATTTTAATAGAGTTCTCCTTGTCATGGACGAGAATAACCAAGCACAGAGTAGAACTATATCAACAAACAAGAACATAGGATATTGAGTTTAAACATATTATAATCTATCTCCCTCGGTTTCTAAACATATTCCTATTCTTCTGAAACTTTTGAATTTAAACTGGAATTTTCATCTATAATAGCAACTGGAGAAGATTCATCTGCAACTGAACCGGCTTCTACACTTTCATTCTACCGCGAAATCTCATTTTTCACATTGGCCTTTTCCATTGCCAGGCGCAGAGCCTGAATCAGCTTTTCAAGAGCAGCGGTTGGATCGTCACTCGCCCTCATCAATTCCTCAGTCACATCCGCCGGGGTGATCTGTGCCTCCTTCATCAAAATCTCAACTTGCTTAAACAGAGGATGATCTTCAACGCCAAGATAATTTCGAGCAAGAACTTTGAACGCAGCAAAAGTGCAGAAAGACAAATGAATATGCTTATCCATGCGCCCCGACCGAAGAAGCGCAGGGTCCAGCCTCTCAACATGATTCGTCGTAAAAATAATAATCCTCTCGCTGCCGCAGCACGACCACAACCCGTCTGTAAAATTCAAAACCCCAGACAAAGTAACCTTGCTTTCCTCACTGCCACTTTCATCTTTCACAGGATTTTTCTCGTCCTTGCTCTATTTCTTCGCCTTCTTTTCCCTATCAGACAATTCCAGGGAGCAGTCGATGTCCTCAATCATAAGAACAAACTTATTCGTAGTCCCAATCAGAAGCTTCCTGAGCTCAGTGTTACTCTTAACCTCAGTTAACTCCAGATCATTAATGTCATACTCGAGAAAACTTGAAATAGTAGCAATCATACTCATTTTTCTGGTGCCAGGCGGGCCATAGAGCAAATACCCCCGTTTCCATGCACAACCGACCTTCTTATAATAATTTTCTCCCTGCGAAAACTTTGTGAGGTCCTGCATTATGTCATCCTTTACCTCGGGGTCAAGAGCCAGGGTTTTGAACGTCGCAGGGTGCTCGAAAACCACCGACGTCCAAACGCGGTTTCTGTCCTGGTACGAGTGCAACTTACCGCCTTTGTTGGTGTAAATCTTTCGGTGGCGGTTTTTCAGCTCTATTATTTTGGCCTCCTCAATTACATGAGACAGATAGGATTCAAATATCTTGGCTTTTTCCTTCTTGTGGAATGTGAGCTCAAAGTAGCGCTTTTCATCGGAGACGTTATACCAAGAGAAGAGAGGCTGCTTTAACTATCTGCTACGGAAAGTCCACCAGGCTTTCACGCCATGAAATTCATCCATGATTTGTTGGTTTTTGTCCATGGTGAAGGTAAAGGCCTTATCATTTTTGGGCTTGCTGAGCTTCAATCTGGTGGCGGCGGAAGAGGATGGCATGCTCAAATAAATCTACACCGATTCGTAAAGATCGCTGACCTTGATGCCTTCGTTCTCCTCAATCACTAGAGTGATGTAGGAAGACAGAGATCGTGAAAGCCTCCGTAGTAGCTCTATGAAATATTGATTGAGTTCAGGAGGGAAGAACTTTCTGGCAATTGTTTGCATGAAAAGTATGGATGCCATGAACATCCCGATATTCGACCACATCTCCATTGCCCCTATTTTGGGTTACCTTGCGACAAGGCCTCGCAGTAAAGAAACCTATAGCAAGGGAAAATTCATTAAATAATCTATTGAAACATCAAGATTAATGGCGTGAGAATATTCAATTGGAATTCCGCACACATTTTTGTTTCAGTGGCTGCCTTCCTCCTAAGAAAAGACAAATAGCGAAATTCATATTTTATATATTCCGACTATTGATTACAGTAGGGCGAATGGGTGAATCGCCTTGCCCTCGCTAAATATAGCATGAACCATAGATATTGGTAAATAATTACATTATTATTTGGATTTTATAATATTTATTAGATATTTGAAGCTGACTTTTTAGGTTGTTGAAAAGATATTATTTACATTATTTGATTTATTTGTTTATCTTATATATTTTTAATTTCATTTAAATATACAATGTATCCAAGTTTAATAGTTGAAGTGATGCATGTAAATATATATTTATTAAAAAATTAATTGTAAAAGTAAGGTGTTGCAAAAATAATGCTATAAATATGTGGAAGTTTGAAACTTTCCAAAAAAATATTATTTTATATTAAAATATCATTTATAAATAAAAATAAATTTGTCAATGTATATAAAATTAGTTTCAAATCTAACTATTTTTTCTAATATTTGAGGTATAATTCTATTGTAAAATATAAGTAAAATTAGAAGAAGGGTAATAGGGTTTGAAGGTAAATTTGTTTTGTTTAATTAAATTAAGTTTCACTATTAAATTGATGACAACCTTTTGAAATTCTATGACAAAAAAAAAGCTCCCAATTTTTCTCAACAATTTTATTTTATAGTAATTGTGTTAATACCCCAAATCTTGTGTTATTCATACTATCTCTAGTAATTGTGTTATTCATACTATCTCTAGCTTTTCCTATGCTTTCATCAAAGATTGAGGGTTTGTGTGTATTTTTGTAGTGTATTGTGATAATAGATGGCATTCACAAGATTAATTGTTGACTCATTGTCACAATAATATTTTTAGTATCCTCCTTCCTTTTACCTAAGTCTGATGAGTTTCTTGAGTTGGTGCAACATGAGTTGGCCTAATGGCTCAAAATACTTTGTGGTTGAGTGAACTAATTGTTTTGATATATTACAAAGGTAATTTGGTAGGGTGCAAACTAATTTGAGGTCTAGTATAGCTCTTTCACAAGCACAATATGAATTTGCATGTCATGGGTAAGGAAAAAATTATGTATTAGAGACTACTTGAAATTATATTCTCTAATTTATTGCATAAATACTTGTCTAGAGTAGCTCAAAAAAATATTATCCAAGATGGTATGAATGAAATCAAAACATAAAAAAATTATTCTAAATTTTTTTTTTAGAAATTTTGATTTTTCCAGAAATTTTGATTTTTCCCCTTATATGACTTATTATTTGATGAGTTTGGACATAATTATATGCATGTATATAAAATTACATACATAAAAAAATTGAATGCTAGAAGTTATATTTTCACTATATTTATGCATAACATCACAACTTCAAATATGAGGGCTTCTTATCTACAACTATATAGATGAAGGTTTTTTTGTTGATTTATATATATGTATGAAGGTTTTTAATTGAGTCTTTTTTGGTGATTTTTATTAGTTGATATAAAACTATAACTATTTATATGGTTTTATATATAAATATACAAGTTTATAAATATTCTAAAATACTCTTTTTATAGTTTTATAAATTTAATTTAATTTATTTGTTGTTGTTATACTTATACTCATATACATTTTTGTATGCAAATGTACAGTTATAGATGTATGTATATAGCTAAATATACCTCTATATAATTATTTCTACCTTTATATATCTATTTTTTTCCTATATATCTTTGTGTGTGTATATATATACACATGAAGTTATATATAATTTCAAATATACACATATAAGATTGAAAATAAACTATATAGTTGTTTTTGTTAACATAGTAGTATCATAAATAGATGTAAGAATGGAGACACAATATCTATTTGTGTTTTTAATATAGTAGCATCATTGGAAAAAAATTCTCCATATTCTTAACTACCATAAAATTAATGCTTGTAGGTTTGAAAAATGGGTCATTAGTTTCTAGTACATAGGAGATGCCAACTAGTAAATGTAGATATAGTTTGTAATAAGTTTTTATGGTTGTGATCCACTAAAATGTAATTATAGGGTATGTGTAGGATCATGATGGGCCAAAAAGTGGTGATATGATGGGTATGTGTAGGGTATGTGGTTGATGACTTTTTTTTAACTCAAAATTGATGAAATGAAAAGGGTTTTTAAAGGAGATTCTCATCTTTCCACCAATATAAATTATGTTTTACTTTAAATTTAATAAATAATTATTATTCATTTTCTATTTGAATTTCGACTAAAGTCATGATTGATAAGCTGATTGAAAAACATCTATAGCTTTCAAACGGTATAACATTTTTTGAATCCAAAACATGTGTCACATTCTATGCTTTGCATACTATAGGATTTTAAAAAAAATGAATTTCATGAAGTTTTGGCCAAGTTAAGGTGGTCAAACATATGAGTTTTTATATTTTTTAAAAGTTGTAATAAAAAAATCATAATTAATAATTTACTTGGAAAAAAATTACAAAAAAATATGCATCACATCGAGACATGAGTCTTCTACTTATATCTAAAATATTAAAAAAAAAATATTATCATTTTATTGTGGTTAGCATGGTTATAAAGACACCTACTTCTTATTTTTTCCCTAAAATTTAAGTACTATTACATTGAAATTTCAAATTTTCACCCAATAGATTTTATTTAAAAATAAATAAACCTAGTAGTTTAGAAACTACATTCAATTTGCTACATATTCTATTCTTACATATTTTGAAATAATATAGATAAATTATTCAAATTTTTACGTCAAGTTCCCTAACTCTGATTTTTTTGAATTTTTCGCCACTTAAGGGCCTGTTTTTTCCATGATGATCCTGCACATACCCTATAAATTTATTTTATTATTTTTTTTTATTTTTAATATAATATAGTATGAAAAATAAATATTGTTCAAGATTATTTTACAAATTCAAACTCATTTATTTTAATTAAAAAAGTAGGGGAAGGGCATTCAACTCATATAGAACAAAAATAACATAGAAACAACAAAGCATATAGATGCATATCAACAAAAATTAGAGCTTGAACCCAAAAAATTTGCCCCAAGGGCTTGATAATGGAGTCTATCTTAGGAAGACATTTCTTGGACTCCAATGTACAACTATCCAAGTAGATTCATCAACCAAATTTGTATCATTTACATAAGAAGGGAAATATTTCCCCTTTGAATGTCTAACTAATGGAACAAAATGAATAGAAGAAGAAGGTGGAGAAGAAACAACCTTGTCCAAAAAATGAGCATTAGGAACAACAAGAAAAACAAAATTTTAAGCAATAATTTTATTAGTCATCTGAGAAGGGGGAGGAGGAAACAAAAGAGGCAAGTGAAGCTCCAAAACCTCACTAACAACAAAAAAATATTTAGGGTACACAAAAAGGTGGTCAGGGAAAGAATTCTTCCACCAAGTGGAAGAAGATGCTTTAAGAGAGCTACGAAGATAGTCATAGGTCAAGTGCCCAAGTGAAAAACTCCTACAATGAAATGGTATTCCCTCATAATCCACAAGTTGGGACCAAGACTAGCCATTAACTTGAAGCACAACCTCACCAGATAATGCTTTTGATAATTCAAACTCCACCAAAATACATGCATAGGAGGTGTGGGTAAAGTTTGTAGAAGAAAGATCCGCTTTCAAGAACCTACCAAGAGCATTAAAAATGGCCTCAAAGTAGAGGAACACCAAAATTGTAAGAGGATATAAGGTAATTGTTGATGCCAAAAGTTGGCAAGGTAATAGCCCTCTGTGGGAAACTCAGTTTTAGGGGGGGACCTATTGCGCCATATTGAGTAACCTCTAGATTTTAAAGAAGTCAGCTTCTTCTATAACTGGGGTTTGGAGTGGGAAAAGGAATCAAATATAAAATAAAGGGGTCTAACTAAGGTGATACACTGAGATTTAGATGTGCAACACAGTAAATCTATCTTGGGGATATGACTTAAGGGCCCATGGGTAGTTTGTTGTGTTCCAGAAAGGAAGAATAAAGATAGAAGCCTGAGTGATTCATTATATGACATAAAATAACTTCATACACTTTTACTAGAAAGAAGAGTCTAAGATTTGATCTAAATCATCAAACTCATATTAATTTATAGAAGTCTGGGAATGAAACATCCAGTACAATAATGGCATAGTAAAACTTATCAAATATCAAAAAAAATAGAAAGGACGAACAATGGCACAATCTATGACTTCTTTACAGTAATATAATAAAGAAATTAAAGGTATTGTTATTCTAACAATTCCTTTGCCCAAATTTGAACTAAAATTGGAACTCCTTGCTTTGAAAGAAGAAGCAATATTTATAATGAAAACCCAGCTTGACAAGCAAGTAACAGGAAAGATTCTTCGGTCATGAGTAATGATGCATTAGCAATGATTTTTCTTTGGTTGCTACAACCAAAAAGATTCAGGCCATGAACGAGGACGCCCAAGGGTCAGATACATCCCCTACAAATGATGGTAGTGGTCCCAACAGACCAAAGCACTAACACATGCAATCCATTCATGGCGGCAGTTTCAGAACATGGCAGTTGGTGATAGGTTGTCGTCTACCTAGTTTTCTCCTGCGATGAAGTCTTTTAGAAGATCACACAACAAGTAGTCGAGGCCTGATGTTTATCCTTCCCTTTGAGTGATCAGGAACTTGTGTGGTCCGCCAAAACATATGCGTGAGTTGATGCTATGTGGCATGCGATCGAGGCCTGAAAGGGAAGCTATGTAAAGAGGCACAAAATATTGTGAATGCCTTACACGTGGAAGCCTAGCGCAAGCTTTCTAAAAAGAGATCGAAGGAAACCTTGCAAGTAGCGCTCGGCTGACAAGTGGCGGCATTAACAAAATCTTTTGCACAAATGCGCCTGATATTGCCTATTCCTCATAGAGGCATGGCCAATACTTAAGAAAAAATAAAGTCACCCGAAGGGTGCTTGGGAATTTTTAAGTACACAACTTCTAGCGACTTATCAAGGGAGTTTCACTTGTGGAATGAGGAACCCAAGAAATTTTGGCCTGTAGACCAGAGACTTATCCATTAGGTGGTGTGATTAGAGATTTGAGAGGGCGGTCTGTAGGGGCAACCAATCATCTTTAGATGTGGACAACAAGTCACGCAGACTTTCTTGCACTCCATGCAACTCGATCACTTCTTCGTAAGGCAGTGCTGATGACATATCGGCCCATGAATCGAGCTAAAAAATAAGATGTGCGATCGACTGAGTGATGTTCTCAAATTCCTCTACAGCAAGGGGTTGGCCGAAATCCTGAAATGCAGACACATCCTGTTTCTTTTCTTTGATCTTCTCTACAATATGCTCCACTATGGCCACTGACTCATCTTCAAGGAATGGCTGAGGTAAGCCCATTTGAGCTAGGTGGGAGAACCTAGCCCGCATGCCATTCATGGTTTGATCCAACCTGGCGACACATTTGCTGGCATGAAAGATAATTGTGTGGAAATGGATGACCCTATTGGCTGTTTTAGCAGTGGCCCTTCGGTCCTCAATCCTTGCATTTTCCAAGGCTTCATTTGGGACTTGATATAACCTGTTTAGTAATCTCTTGGCCTTTGGAACCTTTTTCTCGATGGACTAAGGAAATTGTATGATTGCCTAATGAACTCTCCTACCTAGACCTATTGCCTCCATCATAAATCAGAGTGTTGGCTGTAGAGTTAGGAAAAAGGCCTTCACTTTGTCCCAATATGAATTATGCAACTACTAGGCTATCTGAAGAAGGTTCATTTGATCGGCCGAGGGTAAGGTTGAGTCCCTCAATTAGGCGATCTTCTCATTCCTTAGTTTTATATCTTGTGTGAGCTCTGCAACCTTTTGGTTTCCTATGGTGAGTTGCCCCTATAGGATCTGTGGCTCTGTGAGTCAACTAGCCTCAACTCGCTCTTTATTTGTCACTTCTTTCTCTAATGAAGACTTCAATTTTGCAATTTCATTCTCCAATTGAGCATAGTGGATCGGGAAATCTACATCCTTTTGTTGCACCTGTAGTTCTAAATGATGAAACTCTTCATCTTTCCGTTGTATGTCCAGCCCCAACTTTGCCAATTGTTTTTGATATTCCTGGTTCTTTTTTTGCAGCTCAGTGACTAGATTAAGATCAAGTGACCAAAGCTTCACAAGTTCTTCTTGGAGCTTTGCTTCTTCTATCTCCCTCTACTGTGATAGGCACTTGAATTTAGCCTCCATAGCCTTTTCCTTGAAAGCAAGACATCGGCTCTATCCTTCAGGTTTTTTAGTTCTTCTTCCTTTTTCTTGAGCTAGTGACTGGACTTCAGAAAGCCGATGATCACTACTCGTTGTGTTTCCTCCATGATTTCCACCTTGTCCCATAGTTGGGCTATGCTTAAGTCGAGCCCCATAGCGTACATGTTGTAATCATCTAGCTTCATCTCTCCTTGCAGTTTGTTGACAATCAGGAACATAGTCACAAAGTGTAGCAACTGTTGAGCCTAATCGAAAATAGTATGTATCTTTTGCTCTACAAGTTTCTTAGCATCCTTAGTTCTTCTCTTCTGGATTCTGATCGCTCATTCTTTTTTAGTGTTATCACCTTCAACAAGAATTTTTCAGGTGATCTGATGAGTCCACTTGCGAAAGGTGCACCGGGAGGAAGGGAGAAAGGGAATGAAAGGACATTAATCCTAGGTGACTTCTTCTTTGGAATTTTGACCGTCTGAGGTGAGAAAGGTGGGATACTCCAATAACCAAACTGTGGACCAGGAGGACTCGAAAGAAGTAGAGTCGTGAAGGTCTCCATCTGTTGGGAAGAGTGGATTAGCTCCAATATTGTTGTGGCAGGGGATGCATCTATGAAGGTAGTCGGGGAATAATGTGTGATGCTTTGGGACATGGACTGGGCTAAGGCAAATGATGTGAGGTTCCATGGAGGAGTAAGGGAAAATGGGGCCGCATGGGAGAACTATGTGAAGCCCCCCATAATCATTGAAGCAGAGGTCGAAATGCATTGATCGGTGCATGAAATAAAAGGCATTATGGACGCAACGGGGTCAACCATGATTTACGAAACTATAGAAGAGGAGGTGAAAGATACCTACGGTGTGAATGGTTGCGGTTCTTGGAATGTTGTTGGCTCTTCACTTGCATCTGGGTCCTATGAAAACTCTCTAGAAAGTGCCTTGGTTCGTTGTTGCTTGGCTAGTGGTGAGTTATCAACCACTACAGTTTCAAATTATTTTTGTGAAGTTGCTAGGGTTCTCCTCGTTGTCCAGGTGTGAGTCAGTGAAGACCTTGCACTCGATATATTGACTCGTATGTTAGAGGAAACCTTAACAGGTTGATCCAATCCCTTCCCCCCTGCTGCACTGAGATGTCCTATATTTCTATTTCTGGTTGAGCCCTTTCATATGACCGCGACTTGACTTCTTCCAAACTTGAATCCTTTTCACCAGTCTCGTCAGAATCTGGATGCTTGTTGTTCTAGAATTTGTCGAACCTATCATCCATCTCTAAGTTGTTATAGGGAGCCTTAGTTTTTCAGGTCTCTTGGCGGTATATCTAGAAGTTATTGATCTCCTCCTCCTTCTAGTCTTAATTATTCAATAGATCGTTGCGGATGGTAGCTCCCACCCTTCTTGGTTTATCATAATGCCCAATCGGGTAGTAGAATCTTAGCCAGAGCAACTGACCATCTTTGGTAGGAATGTAAGCTAGGTCAATAATACATTCATCCACATCTGATACTGGATTTCAATACTCTTCCCAGTAAGGTTGGGGATAGTGTGTTACCTTGAAATATTTGTTTGGAAAGTCATCGTCAGGGTTGTAGTTCCATTTTTCACAAATCCATACCAACCCTAGATGAGCCAGCTTTTCCTCTAGTATGTCGTGAGCCTTCCTTTTAGCCATGACTATAGTCTTGAAGCTTATCAGAGGATCCAAAAATCCTTTCTTCTTTTCCTTCCCGTAGCAAAAGGTGTCATCGATAATTGAAACTTGGCAGAAAACCTCCAATGCCAGTTCTTGGTCTGTAAGACATGATGGAATTCAAAAGGGTCCTCTAGTGAAACCATGCAATTGGATGAATGTGAAGTCCTTGCCCAAAAACCAGTCACATCTTGGAACAAAGTTCTGCATAAACTCAGTTTGGTCTAATTTCAACTATAAGACAGTGTTGTCTCCTCTTAAATCTTGCAAAATCAAATAAAAGAAAAGTTCCAAAAATGTGTAATAATCATATGTCACAGAGAGGAGGGGAGTCCATGTGGAAACTGACTTTCTCTTCTGGTTTTCATCAAAGATAGAGAGCTCGAAACGCCTCTGGAAGAATTCAGGATTCTGGTGCAAAAACATGTGTGTGAGGAAGGATGGGAACCTAAACCTTCGTTGAAGCTTGTATTTTTCTATCTAGTTGAGCATCTCTTGTTCAAGAAATTCAACAAAATCATACTAGAAGAAAGAATGTTTCCTTTGTAATTGGAAGCCCAAACCTAGTTGAAACTCTTGGACCTCCTTGTCGGAGTCCAATCCACAAACGAATGCCATCATTGAGAATACATCCTTCATATCATCATAAGAGCTCCTAAGTGCCACTGGGATCCGGATTGGTTTATTCTGATTCTCTTTGGGCCTTTGAGTCTCTATGTTGTAAAAATTCATTGTGAGGTCTCTGCTCCTCCAATAGGACTCTCCTTTTGCTAGAGTGAATGGCTCCATTTTTTTCACTTTGAAGCTTCGCTCTGGGATGCAAAGCATATTCCAAATAGCTTCTTTGCATATGTTCATAGTTTCTTCTCGGCCTTCGATGGTGTTGGTCTCCAAGTTGAAGTGTTTGATGGCTTCATCAACTAACTTAGGGTAGTGGTGCATGAATGGGACCATATATTGAGGAAGCCCACTGTACCAGCACTTTTGCAACAAAGAATCTTGGTTGCTACTCCCTTTCATCCTTTCACAGGTCACATCCCTTAGTGGCTTGGGATTCTTTGCAAGAATGGGGTCATGAATGTTTTCCCATTCTTCTTTAATTTGCTTCTTGTCTTTGTGAGGGCTCCTCTTCTCTGCAACTTGAGTATTTACCCAGGTCAGCCTTTCTGGTATTCTAGGTGAGGCATAAGAGACTCCTTCGAAGATGTAGGCTACTGGTGTTGCATGTATGATATTAAATAAGCTTTGTGCTCCTCCCTCCCTCAAATTTTTCTTGAGAACTTTGAGTAGTCACCATCCCTTGCAAATTCTTTGCCAAGAAAGCACACTGAAGCGGTATAAATGGAACCTAAAACATGACGCAAGGTTCTAAATTTTAATACCAGGTAGCCTTTCGTTTTAGGTTCAATTCACACCGGGGCAATGAATTCTCTACAATTATATGTGTTCAATTCCTTTCACTGCAAACTGCACCATGCTTGGTTTCTTTGATGACCCCATTCTTCTTAATTTCCTTTGTGTGTTGAAGAATTTTTTTATGCTTTGTCTTGCCTTTTGCATGCGACACTTGGCTTTTCTTTCAATTTCTTGCATTCAATTAAGTAGATAACGGTTGCCTTTTGTATTTAATTTGGCATCCACTGTCAGCTCCCTTGGCCATGCAAGATAAGCTACTTGCCTCTTTTGAAAAGACATGGATTCATAATTGTATTGGTAATAGCATCCTTTTGGAACAATTTTCATGGGAAATTGAGCCACCGATGCAATGCCTATCATCTCCTCGTCTGCTTTACCAATTAATATCTTTCAAAGCATGATCAAGCTAAAATTAGAATGAGTACTTTGAAAATATTTTTGTTCACCTTTGGAGCCTCAAAAATGCCTGTGTCATGCCACCTAGCCTTTGTCTGGATGAGTCGTCACCTGGGACTGCCACTAATTTGTGTTAATTGATTACCACTCCTCAAGTTTGCATGCAACAATTCATACCTACAGATGCAACCGGGTTCGAACATCGAGCTAGCCTTTTTGAGGGATTTTTGAGTAAGAATTCAATTACCATCATGCTTTGTATGCTAGCTACCTCAGATATTTCTATAAATAAGCTCTAATATAGTAGCAAAATCATACTTAGTGGCTTAGAAAAAGCAACATTGGGTGATTGGATAGGTTTAAATTTTGTATAGAGCTAGTCTTAGGTGTTTTGAGCAGAGGCTGACACAATGAATACTATAATTAGGCTAGTGTGTAAAAAAGCTCAAACAACTTTGCTGGGGGAGATTTCAAGTAGGCATCTTAAACGTATGACAAAGAACAAGCATTCGCTAGCCATCATCACCATCAAGTGGGTCCTGGGTAGAGACTATATTGAATATGAAGATAAATATCGGGTAAACAACGATATCAGCTCCCATTTTGTTGCTTCACTGCTCGGTGCTCAGGCTCCAAAAGCTATGATTATTTTTTTGGTGCTTCATATTTTTAGAAAAAGTACCTCAGAGGACTCAATGAGGCAGTGAGAAATGTGGTGTATGGCCTGGGGCTTCCCGTTGTGAGTGACCTAAGAAAGAATGTTGAAGAAGATGTAGCGGTACCGTGAGTGCCATTCCTAAGTGGTTTTTGATTTCAGTCACTTGCAGAGCATCGTGATAAGGCCACCCGTGCATGCCATTTTTTGCTGCATTGCTACAACATTGTGTTGTTCTACAATGTGGATTGGTACACTGATTTCAAGAACCTTGTATTTCCTTCGCTGCTCATTATGGGTGTTGACACTGCTTCCACCACAGGTTCTGTTGCTAGTGATAATCTTCCTATTGCTCCTGATAATCCTCCCGCTACTCTTGACAATGTCCCAGTTGATGAAGACAATACCCATAATGCCAAGATATGAAGTCTGATACGCATTTTCCCCTTTGTATATATACGCCTGAAAGAAGGCTTGCATATATGTATGTAATGAAGCCGTGTATATGATCACTTTTGAATGCTTAGTTGCAAAGCCATTTTGACAATGTTTTATCATAGTATATATAACAGATATACTTGCTTATGTTAAACCTCTTTGTCTTCATTTTTATGTTTTCACAACATGGGTTGAATCCCTTGCATCTGAATTTAATTTCTGCAACTTGAGTAGCATAAATTTTCTCTTTTCTATATGATGAAATTCATGAATTTTTCTTTCTCCTTCCATGGTGAAAAAATGTGTAGAAAGAAATGGCCGATAAAACACGAAAAGAAAACTAATTACACTTTTTACAAATTTACACCTGCATGAAGTAATTGCAGCCTAATTGAACAATTTTGAGTGAATTTTGTTCATCAAAATTCCCAGTGGCTCTTGTTCCATGTTTTCTAATTTGAATGCATTGTTTTGTTTGCACTGATTTATTTTGAAAGGGCCTTCCCGCAGCTTGTCAAATTTTCCATGTTGATCAAGCTTTGCAGCTCTTTCATTGAACTTTAGTACCAAGTCTCTGAATTTTAGCTCTTGGTCTTAAGCCTTTTTATCGATCCATCTCGTAACCACCTACTAGTGATTATTCATGGTTGTTAGGGCTTTCTCCCTTTTTTCCACCTCCACTAATTCGGCCAACCGAACTTCCATAGCTCCATTCTCTTCAATCTCTAAAGACTTGAGTAGTTGTAGCATAGGTATCTCTATAGAAATATGCAGTAGTGCTTCTTTCTCGTAGACCAACTCATATGGTGAAGTCTTCAGGGCTTGTTTGGGAGTTATGCAGTCCACCCATAACATTGTTCAGAGATGCTTATGCCATTCCTTCTCATGATCGGACCCGATCTTTTTAATGAGTTGAACTAAATTTTTATTAGTTGGTTTGGCTAGGCAATTCCCCTATGGGTAATAGTTTGATGATGTTTTCAAGAATATTCCATGCACAAGCATGAACTAACATACCTTAGAGCCTAGGAATTCTTTGGCATTGTTTGAGATGATGGTCTTCAATGGGCCAGATCTTGTTACCAGCCCCTCGAGAAAATCCACAATTTCTAATTCAGTCGCATCCTTCAAGGGTGTGGCTTCAGTCCACCTTGTAAAGTAGTCTGTAGCTATGAAAATCCACTTATGGTTGGTGTTGGAGGTTGGATTGATCATTCCTATGAAGTCTTTCCCCCATTGCGTGAATGGTTCATCTAATACTATCAAATTGAGGGGAATAGCAGAATTTTTCCTCCTACTTGCGTAGAATTGGCATTCCTTGCAGGCCTTTATCATGTTGTAGAATTCATTGAATAGCGTGGGCCAAAAGTACCCAGTGCACAAGATTTTGATGGTGGTAGTTTTTGCAAAGAAGTGTTTGCCTTCAGGACTGTTGTGGAACATGTCAAGAATTAGTGACGCATCGTAACAAGAAACCATTGAAATTTATCCTGAAGAGAACCCCTTTAATGAGTGCATACCCATTGTTTTTTAATCGATAGAACCTTCTTTTCTGAGAAGGAAGGCCTAATGGATATTTTCCAGTGTGCATAAATCTGGTCCTATCCATTAGCCAACATCCTTTGGGTTTAGATTCATTCATCAGGATCACCTTCGTTTGCTCTACTTCTATTTCTATCTCTTTGTTGTGTGACAAATATTCACAAATCCCTCTTCGTTTGACAGTGTTTGTAGGCTTGACCTTGATGTCATATTCCAGAATCTTAGTGATCTAGTTGGCCCTATTTTCAGTGATTTCACCTTCCATAATATATTCATGCAAATGGAGTGTGTGACATAAACGATCACCTTTCTGCAACCTATCATATGTCAAAACTTTTTGAGTCCCTTTAAGATTATGAACGCTTGTCTTTCGACAAAGTTGTAGTTCGCCTCATATTTCTTCAAGGTTCGGGAGTGAAAAGCTATTGGATGTTCTCCCTTTCCTTTGTTGTCCTTCTGGGTTAGAATAGTGGTGATGCTTGTCTCGCTACTAAAAACATACATCCTGAAGTCTTTAGAAAAGTCTAGATTTACTAGCATAGGGGTCGAATAAATAGATTCCTTTACCTTCTCGAAGGCTTCTTTCGGTTCCTTCATCCATTTGAATAATTGGTCCTTTTTTAACATCAGGGTGATTGGCCGAATTATTTCTACAAAATCAAAGATGAACTTGCTTACAAAGTTTACCTTCCCCAAAAAGGACTGAACTCCTTTTTCGTTGACTGGAAGGGGTAGCTCTTTGATCGCCTTTACCCTTTCAGGATCAATAGCAATCCTGTCCTCTAGACACTATGTTCCCTAGTAGCTTGCCTTGCAACATGCCAAAAACACACTTTTTAGGGTTCAAGGATACCCCGAACTCTTGGCATTTTTCAAGACCATCTCCAGATGATCGAAATGGTCATCTTTGGATTTGGAAAACACAATCAGGTCATCTAAATAGATGAGGATGATCTTATTGATTAGTTCACTAAAGGTGATGTCCATTGCCCGATGGATAGTAGCTCTCACATTTGATAGGCCGAAAGGCATTTTGGCATATGTGAATGTTCCCCATTTGGTGGTGAACATGATTTTATACTGATCTTCTTCTATAACCCGGACCTAATTGTAACCCGAGAAGCCATCTAGTAGAGAAACATTTCTGAACCTGCCATGGTCTGCAGAATAGATTCCATGGAAGGCAGTGGATAATGATCTTTTAATGATGCTCTATTCAGGTCGTGAAAGTCAACATAGACACGAATTTCTCCATTCTTTTTTTGGACTGGCACGAGGTAAGATACCCAAGTGCTATTTTTAATTAGAAACACGATCTTTGACTGGATCAACATCCCTAGCTCTTGTGCCATCAAGGCTTCAATCTTTGGATTTACATGCCTTTGTTTTTGTTGGACAAATTTAGCACCTTCCATGAGTTCTATGGTATGTTGGATGATTCTAGAATCATACCCTCTAAGGTCATCATAAGACCGGGCTACGACTCCTTTGTATGCTTCATAGAAGTGTATCAACCTATCTTTGCTGTGTTGTGGGACTTCTTTTCAAACTTTTAGTTTTCTTCCATCTTTGACCTCCAGGTTGATGTAGTCTGCTTGGTTTGCCAAAAATTTCCTCCTATCATTTCTCCTATCATCATAGTCGAATAGATTTTCGAGCGTGACTAGCCCTTTCAAAATTTTGTTTGATCTCAATTGGATGATCTATCCTTCGTATGCTTCTTCAATCTTTGGTTGGATCGAAATACTCATAGGCTGTGGAGTGACCGACTCGCCTGTGAATCTTCTCTTCTATCGGGTGTTATAGTTAGACTGCACTTTCGGGGTCGCCAATGTGGATGCTTCATAAGTGAACACTGCTTTGTCCCCTTCCATCCATGAGAGGAGGGCATGGTCAGGAGCTATGTCACCTTCTTTCTCCAGGGGCATTCCTTGCATCTATGAGGTGAGAACCGAATCCTCCATTTGGGAAGAGGCATATGTATACCCTCCCGAACTTGTCACTGCGCCTTGGTTGTGTTGTTAGTTAATTTTCTACTATAAATAGCCATGTGGACAATTTTGAGGCATATGAGAGTCACCACAAGGATAGCACCAGGGATTGAAATCTTTGACAAGATTGTTTTTTCCTATAGTCAGCTCCCTGCTTGTACTTGTCTGAGCAGTTCCCAACGAAGTTGGTACTAGTACTATTTGGTTATTTGTTTGAGTTGGCGGAGTTGTGCACACACCCTCTTTATTAGGGATAAGGAGTTCTTTCTATCATCAAGATAGGCATCTAAGACAGCAGTGCCTTAGTGATTTCTATTCAAAATCACACCAAAGACACACACAACTCTACCATAAAGTGGAAACATGCATAGTGAATCCCCCATTGATCCTCTAAGAGAATTAAATAAAAAACTATTAAAATATTCAACACAAGAAAAAAACCATGAAAGACAAACATGATGACACATAGATATACGTGGGGAAAACCCTTTTGGGTAAAAAACCCCACACTCCAAAAGATCGAGCCATTGTATTATTCAGCAACAAAAAATAGTTACAATACAATCTCAGGCTCATAGCCTATACAAGAGTCACATCTTGTTCATCTGGAGAAATAGTAGGCAACAGTAAACCAGAACCATCATGTAGTTCCAATGTCATCTTGCTGACATACTACATAGATTCCCTTCAACTCCTCAGAAATAATTGTCTCAGCCAGCCTCTTGGCTAGCATAGCCCTAAGGCCTCATAGCAGGTTCACATCTTCGCAACACTATAATAGTCAGAGTTAACAGTTACAATGTTCTTGCATACCGTTCTAACTCTCTACCACCTTTTGTGGCTATTTTCAATGAATATCTCTTACCAAGCCATACAACACATTCAATGACCCAACCAATCACTGACCCTCAGGTTCATGCATCGAATAGCCAAGCATGCATCCGATCTGCACAGATTGCATCGAGCCACCTAGGCAATAAATCCATCACCTTAATTGGGTTCTATTTCCACGACCTGTAATAACTGTCTTTACCTCTTTGGTCTTCATTCAATCAGATGCTACCAACATGCTATGTGTCACCTTCACATTCATTGATCGATCTAACAAAATCGGTCCAGCTCGGTCAACTGAGCTTTGAGCTCACCGGAGCACCTACCATGTCACCACTAAGTCCAAATCACCTAGCCGCGGTATGGTGATGAGCTCGCCCGAGCTCACCCCACCATCTACCGCACTACTATTGAGTTATCTTTCTCTTGCTGCAGTATAGCAATGAGCTCATTCGAGCTCACCCCTTGACTTCACCGAGCTCCGTCACACCTTGCCTATGCTACCGCTGCCCTGGCTGACTCACCTCGTGGTATGGCGGTAAACCTGTTCGAGCTCACCTTCTAACACCACAGCGCTACCACACCCCTATTTGAGTCACCTTGCGGTATGGCGGTGAGCTCGACTGAGCTCACTCAAGTCATCACTGAGCCCAAACTCTAACTACACCACACTGATCACCATCTCCACTATGCTACCGCTAACCATCCAACACCTTCCTATGGTGTGGCGGTAACCACCAACCAGACCATCAGCGGTCTCACCGTGCTACCACAGAGGTCGCTAGGCCACCCCATGGTAGAGCAGTGACCGCTCTGGCAAACTGCCAGCAGTCTCACCACAACCACCATGTGAGCATCCTCATCGCCTATGGTGGGGCAGTAATAGTCACCACCAATCACTAGCTGCATACCGTTTCCACCATGGTGAGGCTTCTCACCACCCGTGGTATGGCAGTAACCACCAGCCCGCCACTACTACATCGCTCACCGCGCTACCTCCACTGCCAGACTGACACCCCGCGGTAATGAGGTAACCACCTTCCAGACTACCACCACTTCACCATGCCACCACCATGTAAGATGAAGACCGTCGTGGTAAGGTGGTAACACCACCCAACCGCCAAACAAGCTGGCTGGCAGTATGGCGGTAAACGCAATAAACATGAAGAAAATGCCAAGGCCGAATGAGAAACAAGCCAAAAAGCTAAGACAAAAGCCCAACAATCTCCCGCTTGACGTGGGCTTTCAGGCATCCTCCAAAACCTGAACAAGGACCAAAACATGCTCTCACACTACAACCAAGACCTCTGCAATGACATCAGAAAGATGTCCACCATCATAGGCAACCGCTCCAAAACATCCAACTCAAGAAAAAAGGAACAAACCAAGGCATATATGCACCAATCTCAGGAACGCAAGAATCAAATCCTCTAGGTGGAAAAAGGCAACACAACAACAAAAACAACAAAGCACCAATGTGAGCACAGGAAATAGGACACAAATCACAATTCTCCAAAACAAGAACACCAATCAGTGAGAACAACAACCAGTGACCTGACTATCTGCATCCAACTGACCAAACCCACGCGGCTAAACATAGCACCCATAGCTCATGCTAATCCATCCAACCACCCATACCTCAAAGGTATGATAACCAACAACAAACTCATGCCATCATAAAACCACCCATCTCAACAACAAACAAGCACACTATGTCAACCAGTCATAGACCAAACATTTCTAGGTACTCCCATTGCAAGGGCACTGTGCAGATGAGTGCAAACAAAGAACCATCACAAATTATCTAGGCATACCAAGTCCACCAACCCCTGCATATAGAATAAAGTAATCATGTAGTTCCAAGGAACACCCACTCTGATCTGCACAACCTACAACCTCCTACTGCAAGAAAATTTTCTCTCATCAATCATCCACTATTCTTCCAAGGTTCCATATCTGACTAAAGAAGGAAAACCCCTCGTGTCATCACCTACGTGACAAACACATGACCATGGGAAGTAGTGACCATCACGGCTCCACAAACATCTAAAGTCATATGAAACAAATAGGAAGAACAAAACTAGATTAGGGAGAAACATCAAATCGAAAGCATGCCCTTCTACAAAACACTTCAATATGCCAGCTATGGCAAGAGTGATCTTCTTCACATCCCAAAGGAAAAGCCTTAACAACACCATGGATATAAGCATCAAGAAGATCAGACTAACCCATACACCATCTCCTCTCAATCCTCAAAAGCACAAGGAGATACTCATTGCTATCCATCTTCCATTATGAATCCTCTAGAATCTTAAAATAGCAAATCAAGATTCATACAAATGAAAGATAAAGCATAACACACCTGAAAAGTATAATGGGAAAATACCTTTCACAGGAACACTGTCAAGCAGACCAAGGAGAATTTAGAAAACATGCTCCTCCAAGATATATAGCTCACCGTGACTTACCCAAGAGCATTCTCCTTCAAGGTCACTATTGACCTCACATTCAACCAAGGTGCAGGAAACTCGGACCTTCAACTGTAACAACAACATTCACAAAATAATCTCATCCTCACCTTATTCTCCATGCATCCATGAGTATTAGCAACCTATCATATCATGCTGACTCCAATCTACAATACTGCAGCAACCATGAAGTCCACCAACATATGACCAATCCACTCAAAACATAGAGAAACCCCAAACCACTGTCAAAGCTTCAAAACTTATCATGACACCATGATCTGCACATCCCCCTTCAGAGATACCATGCTTCAAGTGAACAAGCTATGGTCTCAAGATCAAAGAAAAATGACAAGACTCTAAGAAAGAGTAACCATGACATAAAGTAAACAACTCTAAACCAAAACCAACATCACCTGTCAAGCACCACCAACAACTCAGCCAAAACTAACAATGTCTTCCATGGCTCTAAAATGTTGCACACCTTCAAATAGTGAACATGCAAATATGAAACAACACAACAACTACAACACCAAAGAAGGACACCAGTCACTACTAAAGCTCCCACTGCAACGTGACACTGAGCTTTCCAAGCACCATGACTAACCACACCATCATTGCCAAAATCTTACACAAAACCTGTGCACCAATATTTCCATGACATCGTGACCCACATGCTATAGGTTCCCATCACTAACTATTTAGGTACTTCAATGCCATCCATCATCTCATCTCAAAAAAGCTACGCCAATGCACAAGTGACCATAGACAAGGTCAGCTAATAGATCTGCAACAACACAGAAGCAATCTTGTGGATATTGGCAGTCCACTTTCGAGTTGTCCCACTACACCCAATGGGAAGCTAATCCATCAGTCACACAACTCAGAGATCCACTTCAACAACTGCAAATCTATCATCACACTAGAAACTACAAAACTGAGATAAACAAGAGGAACAACCACGTAGACAACCATGACTCAAACACTAGATCAGCAACAGATCTGACTTACCAATCATGTCCACAACTCAATCACCACAATCAAGGACACCAACAAGCAGCCCCACAAGAATGTTGAATGAGAAAGAACATACCAACACTCCCATGCAGAGAAGACACCCTCCTCAAACCATGTTGAACTGCATCTATCTCATCCAGTCACACCCCAGAAGCCAGGGTCTAGAAAATAGTTGAATAGAAGCTCCACTCCCCACAAGTTTTCCTTGACTGTGTAAAACCTATAAAATCACATTGTTTCCAAAACACCCATGCATCTCCATATTCACTGCTCATCTAGATGACTCAAGAGTCTGCACACAACCATCACTGTTAACCAGAACAATGAAAAACATTAATATGCATGATAGAATTTTTAGGAAAATCTACACAAAACCTTCAAAGCCAAAGACATGAATCTGAACCATGCGAGTGCAAGACACAGGTAAGAATGGAACAACAGGTCCATTTTAGACCAGTTCCAAAAAACCGCAGTCATGCACAAGCATATGAGAGAGCCAGGCTAATCAGAAGTTGCAGACCACCAAGATCAACTTCATAGCCTCCATGTAATTAGAGCAATAGAGAAAACGCCTTCAGTACTAAGTCAAAACACCCAGCACAAGCGCACAACTTCATGGTTGAACAAAAACACAAGAATCTCCATACTGCCAGGGAGCCTCTCACATAGACACCCAGTATGAAACCACACTTCATTGCAACACAACCACAAGCACATCTCACGCCCTTTGCATCAGGAACATTTGTTGCAAGCCAGGAGCCTCAGACCACATCGCCACAATATGATCAACTCCAGGAAACTCCAATGTCTTTCAAAACTGTGTTGAATCAAAGAAGCAACAACTTCCACTCATCAAAGGATCAATCACTAACTGATTTCTCTAGATTTCCTTAAGCTTGCTAGGCTAAGAAATAATCACAAGAGAAATACACAAAACTTCTGTAACTAGGAGAAGGCTATGACAACACTTGTTGGTATCATCAAGCCTCAACCTCCTTCAACCAGCTCTGATACTGCTTGTTGGTATCAAGAGCAACAAGCTACTAGCTTTGATACCACTTATTGGGGATAAGGAGTTCGGCCTATCATCAAGATAGACATCTAAGACAGCAGTGTCTTAGTGATTTCTATTCAAAATCATACCAAAGACACACACAACTCTACCATAAAGTGGAAACAGGCACAGTGAATCCCCCATTGATCCTCTGAGAGAAGTAAATGCAAAACTATTAACAGATTCAACACAAGAAAACAACCATGAAAGAAAAACATGATGACACACAGATATACATGGGGAAAACCCTTTCAAGTAAAAAACCCCACACTCTAAAAGATCAAGCCATTGTATTATTGAGCAACAGAAAATAGTTACAATACAATCTCAGGCTCATAGCCTATATAGGAGTCACATCTTGTTCATCTGGAGAAATAGCAGGCAACAGTAAACCAAAACCATCATGTAGTTCCAATGTCATCCAACTGACATACTACATAGATTCCCTTCAGCTCCTCAAAAATAACTATCTCAGCCAGCCTCTCAGCTAGCATAGCCCCAAGGCATCACAGTAGGTTCACATCTTCACACCACTATAATAGTCAGAGTTAATGGTTACAATGCTCTTGCATATTGTTCTAACTCTCTACCACCTTTTATGGCTATTTTCAATGTATATCTCTGACCGAGCCATACAACGCATTCAATGACCCAACCAATTGCTAACCCTCAAGTTCATGCATCGAACAGCCAAGCACACATCCAATCTGGACAGATTACATCGAGCCACCCAAGAAATAAATCCATCACCTTAATCAGGTTCTATTTCCATGGCTTGCAATAACTATCTTTACCACTTTGGTCTTCGGTCAATCAGATGCTGCCAACCTACCATGTGTCACCTTCATATTCACTAGTCGCTCTGACAGAATTAGTCCATCTCATTCAAGCTTGATTCAGCTCGGTCAACCGAGCTCCGAGCTCACTGAATCACCTACCGCATCACCGCTGAGTCCAAATCACCCAGCCACAGTATGGTGGTGAGATCGCCCGAGCTCACCCCACCATCTACCATGCTACCATCAAGTTATCTTTCTCCTACAGCGGTACATTGGTGAGCTCACCGCGGTAAGCTCATCCGAGCTCACCCCTCAACTTCACTAAGCTCCATCACACCTTCCTCATGCTACTATTGCTCTGGCCAACTCGCCTCATGGTATGGTGGTAAACCTATTTGATCTTGCCTTTTGACACCATAGCGCTACCGCACCCTTGTTTGAGTCACCTGATGGTATGGTGGTGAGCTCAACCGAGCTCACCCAAGTCATCACTGAGCCCAAACTCTGACTACACCACACTGACCGCCATCTCCACCATGCTACCATTGACCATCCAATGCCTTCCTACACTACAGCGGTAACCACGAGCTAGACCATCAGTGGTCTCACCACGCTATCGTGGAGCCCGCTAGGCCACCCGACGGTAGAGCGGTGACCGCTCTGGCAGAACGCCAGCAATCTCACCACAGTGAGCATCCTCACCACCTATGGTGGGGTGGTAATGGTCACCATTGACTGCTAGCCACATACCACAGCCACTGTGGTGAGGCTTCTCACTGCCCGCGGTATGGCGATAACTACCAGCCCACCAGCCTGCCACTACTGCGCCACTCACCGTGCTACCTCTACCACCAGATTGACACCCCACGATAAGGAGGTAACCACCTTCCAGATCACCACCACTTAACCATGCCACTACCAGGTAAGATGAAGACCACCATGGTAAGGCGATAACATTTCCCAACCACCGAACAGGGTGGCCCACAGTATGGCGATAAACGCCATAAACATGAAGAAAATGCCAAGGCTGAAGGAGAAACAAGCCAAAAAGCTAAGGCAAAAACCCAACACCCTTGATATTGGTTATGTTGGTAGGAGTTTCTATTACCCTGATAACTTTGATAGGTTGGTCTCGGAGGAGCAGCTTGATTACGTTTGATAGTGGTTACTTCATTTGTCAAGTTTCGTAACATCTCCCTTATGTCGCTCATCTCGTCCTTCTAAGCGCTAGATGTAGGAGCAATGTTTGGTTGTGTACTTAGATATGTGTACATAGATGGTGGAAAAGGCATGGTTCTGCTAGCATATGCAATCTCCTGATTAGAAGTTGATACTTTGGGGAATATCGGCATGAGGGGGCAAGGTGGAAACTTCCCGGCATCAATCATATTTTTCTTCGCCTTCACTGCTATGGTGTATGCATCTGGTAATGTGGTTCCGCCAAGTGACTGGATCATCGTAGAAATGTTAGTGTTGATGGACTTTAAGTAGAACATGAATGCTAGCTCGGTCAGTGGTCAGATGGAATTATGGATTCTTTTATAAGTTGTATGAAATTGGGCATTGGAATCTATCATGGCTTTGGATGGGGTCCTCTTTATTGTTGATAACTAGTGGTATAAAAAATATCTATCTCTGTCATTCGAGAATCTCTCAAAGAAGGGGTCTCTGAGCTGATCCCAAGTACCGATGGTATTGGTAGGCAGAGTGTGATACCAATCTAGCACTCTCCCTCTGAAAGAAGTTGCAAGCAATCTCAGTGCTATGTTTTGATCTATTACTTCATGCACCAAACACACATTCGCAACATCTTGTAGATTTTCGGATGGTGTTCTTGAGCCATCTTCGGTGAACTTTAGAATAGCTTTTAGAGAAGAGACTAGGATAAGGGCCCATATGGCAGGTGTTGATGGGGCAACAAGGGGACTTCCAATGTCCCAAGCCACATAATTTTGGTTTGCGATCAACATTATGGCTAGGATCTAAAGGTTTTATTGGGTGAGTTTGGGTACGAGCTATTACCAGCAGGGACACTAACAAGCCAGGTTTATTTTGTGGTTCTTGGCCTAGTAACAAGCTGATGAATTACACACCCTTTTGATTTGGTTATTGTTTAAGGTCCCACTGGGCATGCTAGGAAAAAAAACTATTGATGCCAAAAGTTGGCAAGGTAACAACCCTCTATGGGAAACTCAGTTTTAGGGGGGACCTATTGTGCCAAATTGAGTAACCTCTGGATTTAAAAAAAGTCGGCTTCTTCTATAACTGGGTTTTTGAATGGGAAAAGGAAGCAAATATAAAATAAAGGGATCTAACTAAGGCGATACACTGAGATTTAGATGTGTGACATGGTAAATCTATCTTGGGGATATGACTTAAGGGCTCGTGGATAGTCTGTTGCATTCAAGAATGGCAAAATAAAGATAGAAGCCTGAGTGATTCATTATATGACATAAAATAACTTCATACACTTTTACTAGAAAGAAGAGTCCAAGACATTATCTAAACCAACAAACTTGTATTAATTTATAGAATTCTGGGAATGAAATATCCAGTACAATAATGGCACAGTAAAACTTATCAAATATCAAAGAAAATAGAAAGGTCGAACAATGGCACAGTCTATGAGTTCTTTACAATAATATAATAAAGCAATTAAAGGCCTGGTTCTTCTAACAATTCCTCTACCCAAATCTAAACTAAAATTGGAACTCCTTGCTTCGAAAGAAAAAGCAGTATTTATAATAAAAACCCAGCTTGACGAGCAAGTAATAGGAAAGAATATTCGATCATGAGAAATGATGCATTAGCAATGATTTTCCTTTGGTCGTTACAACCAAAAAAAATTGGGCCATGAATGAGGACTCCCAAGGGTTGGATACATCCCCTAAAAATGATGGTAGTGGTCCCAAAACACTAGAGAACTTACACATGCAATCCTTTCATGGTGGCAGTTACAGAACATGGCAAATGTTGATAGGTTGTGGCCTGCCTAGTTTTCTCTTGTGACAAAGTCTTTTAGAAGATTGCACGACAAGTAGTCGAGGCCCAATGTTTATCCCTCCCTTTGAGCGATGAGGAACTTGCACTACGAAGACACGTGGAGGTCTCTAGCATATCGCATCGAAGATGGGGTCCACCAAAAAATATGTGTGAGTTGATGCTATGTGGCGTGCGATCGGGGCCCGAAAGGAAAGTGATGCAAAGAGACACAAAAGATTACGAACGACTGACACATGGAATCCTAACGCAAGCTTTTTGAAAAGCGATTGAAGGAAACCTCTTGAGGAGTGCTCGGATGACAAGTGGTGGCTTTCGCATAAATGGGCCCGATATTTCCTATTCCTCATAGAGGTGTGGTCGATACGTAGGCAAAAATAAACTCACCCAAAGGGAGCTTGGGAATTTTTAAGTTCATAGTAATCTCGTCCAAACAAGTAGAATATCAATGGATTCCTTCAAAGGCTTAAAGGAAGAAGCCCAAGGCCAAATCAAAAGTGGACTACAATCCCATTCCCAAAAACCATTATCTAAAACAACTTGTCTATCCTTTAAAGAATCAAAATAACTAACAAAAAAACCCTAGTAGAAAGGTAAATCTTTATCTTACCCTCCACTAAAGGCATCTAATGCATCAAGATCCAATGAGGAAGGTTAGGAAGAGAAGGGTACAATTAACATAATCTAAAGATCAAAACTCTTTCAAGAGATGACATACATATATTCAGTTACTTCCTACCCAAGAGAAATCATATGAGAAGCCTTAGCACAGGGGAGAGGCACTTAAAGTAATTGAATATTAATGAAAAAAATATTTTTTTCAACTTGCAAAACTATTATTTGTATTTTGTATAGTTGATAATTTATTAATAAAAATAAATATGGGCTTTCAATTGAGTAAACAATTATTTCAGAATTTTGAGATGGAAAGAAAAAATTGAAAACCTTCAATTTTATTTTTTGTTAATTGATTATTTGATTTTTTGTAGCAAAATGCAAGCTGAAAAATATAGTGTCTTTTTCAACTTTCAAAATTATTGTAGTATGGTATATATTTTGTGTTTAGTTCATCATTTATCAACAAAATTCATTGAATTTTTCAACATAGCCACAATTGATTAGGATTTGTAAGTTGAAAAGCTATAAGATTCAAATCAACTAATCAATAGAAAATGTATTTTTTGAACCTACATTTGTCACATGCAAAAAGTTTAACATTTAGAATTCAAATCCTTCAATTTTATTTTTTATACATCAACTACTTGCTTTTTCATGAAAAAAATCTAGGTTGGAAAAAGTGATGTGTTTTGCAATGTATAAAAGTATGTTTTAGATTCCTAGAGAGTAAAATAGATAATTTATTATTTTAGTAAATGTTTTTCTATTTATTTAATACCAAATATAGGTTGAAAAATTATTATTTAGGACTCCTAAACTATTAAAAAGGTTATTTTTTTATTTTTTATTCTTTTATTCTATTTTGGTTGATCATTTATCAAAAATGAAACTAAAACAACATGATCTATGTTTCAACTTAATCAAAATTTATTTAGGATTTGTCACTTGTAAAATAATTTTTAACATAGTGATCAATAGATCATTTATTAGAAAAATAAATTTGACAATCACATAGTATTCTTATCTTGCTAAGATTTATGTTGTTCATTATTCAACTTACAAAAAGGAAAGTAGAAAAAAATAATGTTGTATTGAACCAAAGATAATCTATTCTCTTTCCAAGGTTATGATTTCTATATTGCACAAATGAGGGGCTACCCAATTCATGACTGTTTATATTGTGTAACTAAGTTTTTTCCTAATTTAGGTCTATTTCAAAATCTACAATTCCTTAAAACATGAAAATCTCTAATGTTGTTTAGATCTTTAGTTTAACATTACCCTATTTACCATTCATAAAGGAAATCATATATATCATAGTAGGGTGTCTAAATTTTTTAAGTATCATTTTCCCTATTTATTTGTTCATATTTTTATGTTTCTTATTGATTGTTAATGAAATAAAAATATATTTTGCTTTGCAACCAACATATGTTTATGAATATCAATGCTCTAAAACATCATGCAAACTAAAAATAACAATGAAATAGTTAATTATCCTATTTATATATAAATTATATAGAATAAAGGGGAAGATAACACACTTAACTAATTATCATCAATGCTTTTTCTCTTCCAAACCATCTAAGATATTGCCCCACCTTTTACTTGTGATTATCTTCAAAAATAGTCACTCTTTGCATAAACAATTATGATTCATTTTGAACACACTTACAAATGTCTTTTCGACGTTCTTTTGTCTATCTGTAAACTTTTGTTTCTTGAAATTAAAAAATAAAGGTAATCACAAAAATATATTGTAATTTGTAAGTGAGTTGTGGTCATGTTATCATCATTCATTAATGTAAAAGGGAAGAAGGTGGTGGATATATCAAATAGAAATCTATAACAAAGACCACACAAACAATGTGTGGAAATATGGTAGATATATCCAATAACAAGTAATGACACATATTAACTTGTTATTTGATATCTCCATTGTCATTCATTTTTTATCTATTTTTATTCTTAAAATGAATAAAAAATCAAATACAATATAAACCATAATTATATCTTACAAAAGTATGGATTGTATGTTAGAAAATTATAATAATATATGATGAAGTGCTAACTCTCTAAAATCATGATAATAATGTTGATATGTCCAAATATATGAGGCATGCCAAAGCATGTCTTAGGAATGCCCATAGACACATCTAGTATGGATTCCCTCAACTCTACAACTAGGCAATTATTTTCTTTAATTTCCCTTTTGTGAGAAAACTTCCAATGCCATGTCACTCAATAACACCTAAACTTCCATGTACTAATAACAACTATTATTTAATATTTTTCTTAGACGCATGTTTATATTTAAACTTTAACTTTCAAACACATACAAATACATACATATATATATATATATATATATATATTCATGCATGCGTGTACGTATTGACCTCCACGGTGTATATATATGACAAAAACTAAAATATAAAAAAATGGGGCAGAAAAAAAGTTTACACATATTTAGAATGGATCTCAATTTTAAAATCGGCCAGTCATGGGGATGTTGTTAAATGTCAACATGTGCTTCTTAAAAGATGGCACTCCCACAGAGAGTTGAGAAAGAGTGTTGAGCTTAAAAGAAACGTATCAATTAATTTAAATGGTTTGTATTTTTACGCCGAAGGGATGTCCCTATTTGAGCTTTCGGAGCTCAATTTATCAATCAACAATTTATAAGCACCAAGAGGGCCTGGTTGACATTGTGGTACCTAAAATGTAGTTGTAGATTGTTTAAAGCAAGCAGATTGAATGATTCCTTGCGTTCATCATCGTTGGTCTGTAACTCCTCGTCAGCGTTGCTCTTCACTTATACTAGTACTCCACTAAAGGAACTTGCATGTGTTGGTCTTAACTACTCCTACTGCCGGTGAAGACCTGAGACTTATCTGCAAATTCATTGTAATTAACTGCTGCCTTCTATTAGGAAACTTGTGTTAATTGTCTGTCATAGCCAAAATTCGTATGAGATATTTTCTTCTTACATTCATTGCCAGATTTCCATGATACTTATGTATCCTTTTGTCATCAAATTTTCATTGTAAACCTGATCCCCATTGAAATCAAAAGACTAGTTGAAGACAGAGTTCTTGATAGTCGATGTAGTCATTGGTAGAAAAACCATTGTTCTGACATCTAGGAGTTAGGAATAAGCTAGCTTTTATATGTGCAACCCTTATGATGGACAAAGTGTTCTCCTTGGTGGTAGAAAGAAAGGTAAAATAGCATCCAGGACTTTGTCATAATTTCCTTTTTTTTGGGGGGGGGATCTCTTGCATATCAGTTGCCCAGTCCTTTAGTCTCTTTGGAGATTGACAAAGGTCAATAATTCTGAAGATGTGCCCTCTCTTTGAACATCCAAATTTTTCTTTTAGTTTCTTCTTTCATTGAAATTTCAACGATTGGGGTTTCTTGTTGTGCATATTCTCTATTTAAATTTCAGTTATACTCTCCTCTATAATAGTGGTTTGTGTACTATTTTACTGCATGCAAAATTTAAATTCATCCCTAGTTGGTAATTAATTTCCCTTCTTTAAGACATGTTGGTTTTCCTTTTTTTTTAAGGATAGTGGGAAGACCACATCCTTCTTGGATTCAGTCATGACAGCTCATTTTTGTAGGTTTGAGTTTCTTGTGTTGGACAAAAGCACTAGGTTATTTGCTTCTTGGATGAAAGCTATAACTTAATTCACAATCCTATTTTTAATTTGCATATCATTCAAAATATTTTAGGAAGCACTGAAAAGGCTTATACTCTATTTTCTTATTTAACGATAGAGCTCCTTTTGGCTCCTACATGGATCATTCATGGATAGTGATGTAATTTGTTTTCATTTCTTTCTTTCTCAAAAGTAATTTAATAGAACACTTGTAGGAAGTTTTACTTTGTGATTGTGATGTTCTAGAATTTGAGGATAGTTACTACAACATTTGTCATGATTTTAACATCTTTATTTTTTGAAATGGAGAAGGATCTTCCAAAGAGAAAATGTTTGTGCATTATTATATAGATTGGCACAAACCCCACAAATATTGAAGAAATTTCCAAGATTCAATGTATTTTGCGACACTTCAATTGTTGTGTTTGTAAGTACTTGGTTTATGATTTATATTTTTTCCATTGGACTTAATAGGGACTTGGAAGAAAAAATTGCATTTTTTCTCAATGATTGAAGAAAATGATGCAATTGTAAGTAAAATAGTGATTTAGTTTCAAAATAGAGGTATATATCTTCTTTTAGGTAGGGGAGAAGTTAGTAATTCTTTTATCTTCACCTGTAGGTGTTATCCTTAATATCATTATTCTTAAACTTTGAATGGCTTTCATGGTGAGCAATTAAATTCTGGGCATTGCAATTATCAACATTTTCATCAAGAAAGTGATTGATGGAAACCTAATATGAAATGACGAAAAAATATGATTTCATGTTATCTCCTTTGTTCAAACTTCTCAAGACGCTACCATTTGTACAATTTTTTTCTCCTTGAAAATATCTCATGCTGATTCATTACTAATTATTTTACCAAGAAACTATGAATTACTATCAAAAGTACAAATGCTTTTATAGGGCTGATAAATTATAAGAAAACATCATCCGGTAACTTGTTCTTCTAGATCCAATTTGATAAAAAAACATAGCTATGAGTTTTTTCACTTCTCCCCTTTTTAGACATACACATAGAGATCCTGTTTAAGGTGGACTCAGATCTATTAAAATCTAGGAATATCTAGAGATTAGAAAACAAGCACATAGAGAAATATGAGAAACGATAATAATTATTGATCACTGAATGAACACAAAGAAGGATTGAAGATCCTTATATAGACACAAATGAACTCAACATCAGATCCCTGATTGGTGGAGTTCAACTCAATATGAGATGGAGTTTTGACTGAGACAAAAGTGAGATAACAAAATGCATGAATTAATTAAGTCACTTAACTGATTGAAATGCATGATAAATGGAATAACACTCGAGATCAAAACTAGATGATCTCTTCCTAAGTTTGCATTAAGCGTTGAGTAAATTATTGATGTTTAATTTACTCCAACACCCCCCCTAAATTAAAACTGAAGAGAAGCAAAAAATGATGAAGGAAAAGAATGCAATGATTGAAGCCTCTGAAAACTGCTCACATGTCCACATGTTAGAAAGTGATGATGTCGATCCAAGATCTTGTGAAAATGGATAGAGAACAAGTTGCAAAGGTGATGAAGATGGTGGGCCAACAACGATGATGTGGTTGTCAACAATTTATCCAAACTAAAGAAGAAAGCTGCAACTGCTGAAGAACTGCAAAGATGACCTCCGTTAGGGATGATGCCATTGTTTATCCAATGCTCAATATTGTCCCGCTAGAAATAAACTCTAGAAGCACACAAGGATGCGACTCTGGAAGCTCATGTAGTCAAGAACTCTGCTAGAAAGAAACTCTCGAAGCACATGAAGATGCGACTCTGGAAGCTCATGTAGACAAGAATTTAGAACAAAAAAACACTTTTGGCTACCGATTGGAGGAGCATTATGGAACTTGATAGTTAATTAACAACTTTCAATATTCTAAGTTTGTCTATTTAGAAGAAAAATAAATTAAAAACCTATACTAGATGCTTAAAGAAAAACATGCATGCATCTAGAACTAAAGATTTACATTTGCCTCCATTGGTGAAAACTTCACCAAAATCTGCTTGCAAAAAATTAAATCATAGGATTGAGTCTCCGCTTTGTTGACATAGAATTTTGCATGTAGCTACAGTCTTATGGGAAACTTAACTAATGGGGGACATTGTGCGCTAGATAAGTGACCTCTGAGATTTTATCGAAGCCGGCTCTTCATTTAGTGGGGGGAGAAAAAGCTTAGAAAGATAGCGAGAATGTAAAAAAAAACTACACTACGGGCAATGCGCCAAGATCATAGATGAATTTCAATAAAGCACAGTGCAAAATGCAAAGGCCCGAACCACCAAAATGCTGTTAATTAAGTTATTTTTCTCAAAATCATTTATCACGTAAAAATACCCTCTAATTTGCATAATATAATCAAGCATAACTTTATTTAACACAAAGGAGTCGAAGAAACATGATTTGCATTCAGTGAACTATGAAAGATTACCGAAGCTGAAGAACAGGTATTCATACCAAAAGAAGATAATAGCACAGATTAATAGTTCTAACAAATATTTGAAAACAGAAAGGCCAAATTCATTTGGCACAGTCCAAAGTCTTTGAATTAAAAGAAACTATTACAAACAACTTTCTTCCTAGTGCTCAAGAGTTTTTTGCCAACTTAATCAACAACCAAAATAAAAGAAGCATGGCCATATTTATGGGCCAGCCCACCACCTGAAAATGAATCGAGAGAAGAGAAGACCACGAGCAAAGAGCGACAGCTCAAATCATCCTGAGCCGCCACAACAATCATCGACTAGCCATCAACATGCCAACGAAGCCACGATATAGAATGAAAACCACGCAGTAGCAGAACGAAAAACCATGCAGCAATAGGAGAGAACACGTGATAGTAGGCGAGTACAAAAGGTCCAACGGCAATTCCAAGGTAACTGGTGTAGTAACAATCACCACGTGTCGCTCAAACGGAGCCCGATAGAAAGTTGAAAAGATGCCCAGCAGAAAGCCTCGAGAGGGAGCCACGTGGAGTGCTCTGAGAAAAATAAAGTATGAGGTGGGCCCAACTCAGAAAACAACCAAAGAGAGCCACGCGGCATGCAGATGGAGACTGCTGAAAAGTGAAGCGAAAGAAAAGTGAAAAGCTTCGCAAGGAAGCCACATGGAGCGCTCCGAGGGCAGTGAGCATTTGAAAATTAAGGCATAGCAGCAAAGGTAAATATTAAACTGCAAAGGCTTTAGTAGTTTTTTGTTGAACAGTTTGGCGACTCATAGGGGCATTTCACTCGCAGAATGGAGAACACTAGAAACTCTAGTTCAGCATCCCAAATGCTCACAACCTTAAGAGGGTAGCCTATAGACCGGTCCATACTTCATTTGATGACGCAAAGAGAGCTTGCAAATGCTCGTGAGCTAGTCGGAGATCGATGATTGCCTTGAAGGGAAATTCACTTGCCACTTTTATCTCTAATTCCAACTGGAAGAAGAGTTGCGTCAACTGATGCATGATTCCCTCAATTTCTTTGGTGGTCAGAGATTGATCAAAAGTCTAGAAGATAGAAAGGTCTTGCTTCTTCTGTTCGATCATTGCAACAACATGCTCAACACCTGCTACCACCTGATCTGCAATGAAGGGTGAAGGAAGACCGCATTGAGTCAAACCAGAAAACTTTGCCCGCATGTCAATGGTAACATGGTTCAACTGAGCTTTGCATTCTGCTACCTGTTGAATGGCCTCGTGTATAGAGATGAGGATACTTATGCCCATAGTCATCGTTGTTCGGTCATTGATGCCCACGCTGCACAATGCTTCATTGGAAGCTATATATAACTTGCCTAATAAAATTCTAACCTCTGGAACCTTATCAGAAGTTAGCTCCTGAACCTGTTGTATTGATTCACTCACTATTCCATAGAGGCTAGCCACTTGCACCATAAATTTCAAGGTGGGCTAAAGAGTAAGGCACAATACCTTCACCTTATCCCAATATGATGCATACAACTCTTTGGAAATTTCCAATGAGCTCATCTAGCGCACAAGGGGTTAGGTCCTTAGGGTAGCCAATTCTGCCTCTTTGCTACTCAAACTTGCCTTTAGCTCTGACAAGCTTCTATCTAATGTAGACATCTGCTCCCTTAGAGAGAAAAATTCCTTTTCTTTTTCTGCCAGGGCCAATTCGGCCTATTTAGTCTTTTGAATTTCCAACTCTAGGTTGGCATTCATTTTAGTAATTTCGGCAGTGGTGTTCTGTCAGAGCTCTTTCATTCCCTCAGTTAGCAATTCAAATTCAGCACGGAGTTTCTCCTCATTTGCTCGGCTCTACTCGACCTCTTGCTAGAGAGTTGGAATGATCTCTGTGCTCAAACTTGCAACTCCTTGATCTGACTTTCAAAGGCACTCCTCTCCTTCTCAAGTTGCTTTATTTCATTCTCTTGGGCTTTAAATTTGTTTACCCAGATGTCAACCTTGCCTTTGAGCTCTACTATCTGATCATCCTTCTTTTTTATTTGGCGGTTAAGCTTGAGATAATCAGTAGTCACTATTTTTTGGGTCTCCTCCATCAACTCAACTTTATCTTGTGGGCAAGCCTGCTGCAAGTCTAACCCGACAGCATTCATAGAATAATCACTCGGTAGTATTTTGCCTACCGCCCTAATCACATTAGAAGTGATTTTTGTACACATCAAGGAATTTTGACTTTCATTGAATACGGTTTGCAAGTGGGGCTCCGTCTACCTAGTTGCGTCTTTTTATCTTATTTTGTTGATCCGGTTGGCATGGGCGCTCTTATTTGCATCAACCTATGAGAAATATTCCTGGGCAAGGATACTCAGGCCACCAGCAAAAGGATACTCCTGAGGGACGGCCAGTGGGAAAGACAACGTACTCTATGCATCAGAATTCTTGTTGGGCTGTGTTATAATAGCCGGGGAGAATGGAAAAATGAATTGGCTACTCAAAGGAGATCAGAACAAGGTGTAAAGGAAGATTGGAAATGCACCAACCGCAGAGCTAGGCCTTAGAGATAAAAATTGTTGGCCCATGAGTCCAGTACTTATACTGAATTGCATTTCAGGCAAGGTATGCAAAGCGGAGGATAGAGGTGGGAAAACAAGAAGGGCAAAGAAAATTGGGGTAGATGAAAAAACAGGGGCCGATAAAGAAGAAACCAGAGACATAGTAGAGAGAGAAAAGGGAGGAAATGTTACCTAAGGCTCATGTGGAGCTGCAGATGCTTCGACCACTTCCTCCATCAACTGTTCTTCCTCTCCACTAGCCTCTCTAGTTCATTGTTGCTTTTCCTCTGAAAAATCATCAAGGTCAAAAATGACCCATCTCTTACCACTGGTAGTCCTTGCCCGCTTTCATGTTCATTTAGAAAAGTCGGTTAGATCTAATGTTTGTGTGTGCAGCTCTTTCTCCTGTGCAAGCTGCTTACCGGTATCCCTCTCTTGTACTAGACTCTCGGCAACGATAGGGGGATTCTGAGTTACCTCCTCCTCAGATTCCGTGGCAACCTCTTCTCTTCTATATTACTACATGGATGTTGAGCGGTTCGGAGACCTTTCAACATCTAGATGTTCATTTTCCTAGATATCATCAAATATTTCATCAAGGGCTACCTCATCATGAAGTTTGTCAGTTGCCAGAGTCTCTTGTCGGTATACCCAGAAGGCCTGAATCTTCTCGAGCGCCCATCCGAGCTTACTCAATTGGGTGACCAGGGAGGAGTTGATCTTCTACTTTGGGTTGGCCTTCCCTACAATATGGTAAAAATTCAACCATGGTGGTTGACCATCCACTGTAGGAAAATATTCAAGGCCTACATACCTAATTAAATTTCCTTCCTTGACATTCCTCCGAAGGTCCCAGAATGGTCAGGGCGAATGTGAGATTTTGATGCCCACTCCTAATAAATTATTGTCAGGATTGTAATGCCAAGCATCTTCTATCAGTACCAACCTGAAGTGACCCAACTTTGAAAGTAGAATCACTGAGGTATCAATCTTTGAAGTCCTCTTCTTCATTTGCTCGCTTAGACTTGTTGGAGCCAGGATCTGTGATGGGTTCTCTGCAATTTCGGCCATATTTGATAATCGCAAGAACTTTCTGCAAACCTTTGCTAATGACCTAGCTTTTCTAAAAAAAAATTTCCTCTTGCAAATGCCTTAGTTGCTTAATCCTTGGTAACTTTTTCAATAAATATATTCTCTGCATGCCATAACCTGCGTTTTCGATCCTCGAGAAAAGTGATCGAAAAGGGTACATGCCAGCCATTCATACCAAGAAGCTATTATGCGTCGCTAGCTTTTATTCGTGTGAAAGGATCGCCAACCAACCAAATTGCTTGAGCATTTAATAGACAACCTCTCGCATGTGATGGAGCTTGGTTTTCTCTTGAAAAATGAACCAAGGCAACCTTGTGAACACCCCCTCGTAGGCTATTTGCATTAACTAATTTCATTGTACGTACAGGGCACGTCGCCCAACAGCCTTTTCTCTAAGATTTTGCCTTGATTCGGATGGGACGGTGGTGCTTTGTGTCGACACCTGGCCAATCATCGAATGAATGTGGCAACTCAATAGAGCAAGTTGCAAATTGTACCTGCACTTTCCTATCACCTCGCACGCTGCAACACTGAAAACTGAGGTAATGCGACACACTTGGGCTCAATCGACAATTATGATTTTCCTCGGTTGGTGAACCCTAGCCAGTCTATAAATAATACCCCTTTTGCAGCATTGCAAATTACAAAATCTGCTAGCCTCCCTAGCTTAGTAAGTTTTTCATCTTAGTAATTTCGTTTTTAGCCAAGAAAGCGAACGGCATGGAAATGCCAGTGAGGCTTGTCTACAAAAAGACTCAAGCTGCCTTTCTTAGCAAAATTAGATGCAGGTCCCTAAAACGCATGACAGGTGTGAAGAACTTGTTGTATGTGAAGGCAATCAAGCGGGTCCTCAGGAAAGACTGTGTGGAGTATGAAGAGTAGTATCAGGTGAATACTAGCATTTTCTCCCACTTTGTAGCCTCACTACCAGACATTAGCATTTACAAACACAAAATCTTAAAGCTGACAAAGCGGGTCTTCCCTTGATGCTACCTCAGAGGCCTGGAGCAGATTGTGCATGCGGGTCAATTTGACCATGGAATTCCCCTGGTTCGCAACATTCGCCTGCAACAACTACATAGAGGCATTGTTCCAACCAGGCCTTTCCTTTTCGGGTTCAAGTTTGAGACTCATGAGGAGCATCGTGCCAAGGTCCATGTCGGATGCTACTTCCTTATGCGTGAGCAATACATCGAACCATTCCAAAATCTTCAGTGGTACGAAGATTTTGAAAGAATGGTGTTTCCCGATCTCGCGCCGCCTGCTGCCATGATTGTTAGTCCTTCCCACTGATGACTTGAGAACAAAGATGATCCCAATTTTTGTTTTTCTCTTTACAAGCTTCGCTCTATAGCAGAAATATGTAAATATTAATACCAGGTTTTTGGCCCCCAAAATATGTTATAAATTTTCGGTTCATATGAATATAATATATGTCCTTTCAAAAAACTTAGCCCATTTACAATATTTTCTTATATTTTTATGCACCATTGCTGTTATTTCATTTCATTTCTTGCACTGAGAAGACCCAAAACTTAAAGCAAGAAAGAATAATTACATATATACAATGTACAAAACATTACGCAAGTAGAATTAATGAAATATTTTAAGATGTATTCCATTGACTAGAATAATCAAGGCATTACCTTCAATGTCTTCCAACTCAAAAGAGTTGAATTTTTTACACTGGGCAATTTTGAATGGCCCTTCCCAGAGACTGTCAAATTTTTCATGTTGTCTGGGCTTTGCTCCGCGCTCATTAAATTTAAGAACCAAATCTCTGCATTTTAACCCTTGATCTGAAGCCTTTTTGTCGAACAATTTCTTTACCACCTACTAGCGGTTGTTCATTGCTTCCAGGGCTTGCTCTCTTTTCTCTTACACCTCAAGTAACTCGGAAAACCTCACCTCCATTGCTCCATTTTCTTCAATTTTTAGGGATTTAAGCAACTGCAAGGCAGGAATTTCCGTGGCAATAGGCAACAATGCCTTCTTCTTGTACACCATCTCATAAGGAGATGTCTTCAATATCTACTTAGGCATGATTCGGTCTACCCACAATGCTATCCATAGGTTCCTATGCCACTCTTTCTGGTGTTTCGAGCCTATCTTCTTTATTAACCTTACGACGTTTTTGTTTGTAGACTCTGCGAGGCCATTCCCTTAGGGATAATAGTTAGAGGAGGTCTTTAGGAACACTCCATACTTTAGTGCGAACTGGATCATCTTTGAGCTGAGAAAATCCTTAGCATTATCAGAGATGATTGTTTTAGGCGGGCCGAATCTGGCCACCATCTCTTCAAGGAAATTAACAATCTCCATTTCTATAGCATTTTTTAATGGCACTGCCTCTGCCCACCTGGTAAAGTAGTCAAATGCTATTAATATCCATCTATGTCCAGCTGAAGAGAAAGGGTTGATCATCCCAATGAAGTCTAAACCCCATTGAGAAAAATGTTCTTCTACCACTATAGGCCTTAAAGGCATAGCAGCATTTTGTCTCTTCCCAACATGGAACTGACATTCCTTGCAAGACTTAATTAATGAAAATGCATTATTAAAAAGTGTTGGCCAAAAATAACTAGCACATATAATTTTAATTGTCGTGGTTCTTGTAGAAAAATGTCCTCTAGCTTGGCTATTATGGTATTGATCTAATATCTTCCTAGCTTGCTCTTCATTCACACATCTTAGCAAGATACCGTTAAAATTTCTTTTAAACATGACACTTTCTAAGAGAACATAATTGCTATTTTGTAGGCGATAGAAGCATCTTTTAAAAGGTGGGAGATCACTCAGATACCTTCCTGTCTACATGAAATTTATTCTATCTTCTAGCCAGTTGCTCTGAGAACTCTCTTCATTTATTAGCACAGGTTCCAGATCCTCAAGTTCTGTCATTGTTTCACTATTTTCCATGAGATATTCACATAGTCCCTTTCTTTTGATAGTCTTGATAGGTCTGACTTCAATATCATATTCTAGGATCTTAGTAATCCAATTGGCTCTTTTTTTAGTGATTTCCCCCTCCATAATGTATTCTCGCACACTAAGATGTGGCACACAAACAATCACCTTATTGTATGATATTAAATGTTGGAACTTCTTAAGCCCTTTAACAATGGCAAAGGCCTATTTTTCTACAAAGTTGTACTTTGCTTCGTACTCTTTCAAAGTTCATGAATAGAAAGCAACAGAGGATTCCCTTTTTTCTTCATCATTCTTTTGCATAAGCACCATGGCAATACTATTTCCACCACCAAAAACATACATAATAAAATCTTTTGATAGGTCGGGGTTCACCAATATAGGAGCAGAGGAAATAGCCTACTTTATAAGCTCGAAATAATTTTTGGCTTCCACCATCCATTTGAAAATCTGATCCTTCTTAAGCATTAAGGTAATAGGACGAACAATACCTGCAAAATCTGCAATGAATCAGCTAATAAAATTGACCTTACCCAGGAAAGATTGCACACCCTTCTTGTTGATAGGTAACGGAAGTTCCCGAATTGCATCAACTCTTTCCAGATCAATAGAAATGCCTTCCTTAGAGACCACATATCCCAATAGCTTCCCTTGGGGAACTCCGAACACACATTTCTTCGAGTTTAAAGAAATCCTAAATTCGTGGCACTTCTGGAAAACAAGCTCCAAATGATAGAAGTGATCATCAACAAATTTTGAAAATACTGTCAAATCATCCAGGTAAATGAGTATAATCTTGTGGATCAAATCTTTAAATGCAATAGCCATAGCCCTCTGAAAAGTAGCTCTAGCATTTGAGAGCCCAAAAGGCATTTTAACATATGCATAAATCCCCCACTTGGTGGTGAGCGTTGTCTTGTGTTGGTCCTCCTCTTTTACTTGAATCTAGTTGTAGCTCAAAAATTCATCCAACATTGAAAACATTTTGAAGCCAGCAACAGTTTGCAAAATTACCTTCATTAAAGGCAGGGGCAGGGATAACTTTAGTGGTGAATCTTCACCAATTGGCGAATATTTGAAATCGGGACCTCCAAAATGGCAAATAATACAAGCTAGAAAGGATGCCAAATCGCCAAGTTTTTACAAAAAAAAAATTGTCTCGATTAATTCACCAATGTATTATTTTTTTAACCACACATCGTCAGATTTGATTCGCCAGTAGTTTATACTGTAATTTCAAATATTACTTATATTCACCAGTAATTTTATATTCTTACAATAAATTTTTATGGTATATTCGCCACTAATAATAATTTACCATTTCATTTTAGGGATATTTTAGCCTCTAATAGTTTTATTATTTATTGTCATCGATTAGCTTTTTAATCAAATGGTTGCAAGTGAATTCTGTGACTTTATTTGCACGTGCCTTTTAAAAAGGTTGTTGAGTCCCGAAATTTTTTTTGGGCCACATGATTAGATTTGATCATGTGGCCCAAAACAAATTTTAGGACTCAACAACCTTTTTTAAAGGCACATGCATATAAAGTCACAGAATTGACTAAGTCATGAAATTCACTAAGTGCATATTAAATCGCTGTATCAGCGAGACATCCCTAACTGTCCCACCGATAATGTTAACTCACACTGATAAGGCTTCCATACTCCACCTAGGGTCCACCAAGGCACAGGTACACCACTTGTGTAATTCCAAAGAATCATGAAGGGAATCTACAATGTTCACGCGAAGCTCTCGGAAAGACATCCGATCAAAGCTCTCTATTGTTGTATCAGCAGGACATCCCTAAGTGTCCCACCTATGATGTTCACTCATGTCGATATTCGCTCACGGAATGAACTTGCAGTCATCCGATTTTCAAGTGATAATTTTTTAAAATACTTGATCCGTGTGTGCTCCAAGGCATTTTCAATAGTGAATTTATGCTTGGTGGCGAGGGGCTCTGCCCCTTGAACCCGCCTGTATCGCGACAGGAGCGCGTCGGGGCTGCTATCCCCGAACCCCACGAGGGGGCATTTCCCCCTCGACCCCCACAAGGGGGCTCTATCCCCTTGACCCCTGCAACGGGCACTACCCCTTGACCCCGCCAGTGGCTATCGCCCCCGAGCCCCTACTTCAATATTAAAAAAAAAAAAATATATGGGGGAACTGTGCTGACCAAGTATGCAAATTTTTAAAGGAGAGATTCGCCATTTTAATGAACCGTTTTAGTGATTATTCACTAGGATTCACCAATGTGATTATTTTTTTTTACCAATTATCCATTAAGATTCACCAGGATTTTACAAATTTTTGAATAATGTGCATAAGATTCGCCAAGGAAAATTAATATATTTTTCAAATAAAAGGAAAGATTCGCTAGGATTTTACACCTTTGCTGAGGGGGGGGTTTCTTAAAGTTATCCCTCGGTAGGGGGTAATGATCCTTTAAGGATGCTCTATTTAAATCTCGAAAGTCTACGCATAGGCGTATATCCCTATTTTTCTTCTGGACTGGCACTAGGTTTGACACCCAAGTGTTGTGTTTGATCGGGAACACTATTCAAGATGCGATCAACTTATTTAGCTCTTGTGACATGAGAGACTCTATCTTTGGTTTTACGGGTCTCTGTCTTTGATGAACTGGTTTCGCCCCTTCCGACAACTCAATTGTATGCTCGATGATTCCAGAATCATATCCTTTAAGATCATCATATGACTAGGTAACTACGCTCGAATATTCCTTGTAGAAGTGTCTCAGTTTGTCTTTATTCTTTTGTGACACTTCTTTCCCAACTTTGAGCCTCTTATCTTCTTGATATGTAAATCGGTATAATCACATTTGTCAGCCACGAGATTCCTTTTGTCTCTCATTGCATCATCATAATCAAACTGGCTTTCTAGAGTGACTAGGCCCCTTGGGAGCTTGTTGGATTTCAACTAGATGATTTGATCTCCGTAAGGTTCAATGATCTTCGATTGCAGCTAATCGGTAAATTCTCTAGATGACTGGAGGAATGATGCAATATGAGCATTGCTATCAAACACTTTCCAATCTTGATTCTTATTTGGGATAGCGGGTCTTACAATTACCTTTACCGCATGTTTATTTCTCAATAATTCAGAGGTCGGCTCGAATTGAGCCCCGATAGTTGCCATCTTGTCGGCTTTAGAATTCATCTCCCTTGGAATAGCTTGAATATTGAATGCCTCGAAGTTGTCAATCAGATCCAAAACCCTATGTTGATAGGAACGCCTACAGATATTCTTTGTAGCAGAAGTTCTACGGATTTGGTTAACCACTAGCTCCGAATCTCCGAAGACACTTATCTACTTTACACCCATTTGTTCCACAAAGCTTAAACCATGGATGAGACCTTCATATTCAGCTTCATTATTCGAACCTGTAAACTAGAAGCGGTAATACCTCAAAGTATTTTCGTCAAACGGGGATATCAAACAAATCCCCGCTCCAACTCCTACTCTACATCTGGCTCCATCAAAATATAACATCCATATTTCCAAAGATTCTTCACCTTCAGGTTCTTTAGTAACTTTGGCCATGATCTGCCCCTCTTCATGTATAACATAGGTTTCGAGTCCAATTGCATGGTAATTCCTGAAAGGGTCTGTATTAATAAATTCTTTCAACAAGTTTTCTTCGTCTTTTGTCCAGGAGCTAGCATCCTCTTCTTCAAGAAATTCCACATTGAACCTTTCTTCCTAAGAGATTGAAGTGTGTGATGCTTCAAAATTGAATAGGGCCTCGTCAATGACATTTTCAGAATGTAGAGTTTCCGACAATAGTTTCATCTTAGCCCCATGCTTGGTCCTCAGAATCAGATGCGACCAGTCTAGTGCTAGATATCCTCTAACATTTGCAGTGAACTCTCGGGATAAAAAAATCCTGAATAGAGAAGGAATATCAATGAGTACGGTATCCTGGCTTACAGTGATACTAGGGCAGGTAAACAAAGTCATAGGCAATCCCTTGATTACCCCAACGGTATCAACCTTATTTCCATCTAGCTGCTTGACTCCTTTGTTGAGAGGCTCATATTTCAAACCCAAAGCATCAGCTACTTGGTTTGGCATGATAGTGGTGCTAGCTCCAAAGTTAATCATACAGTTATATAGCAACTTATTGCCAATGATGAGTGTTAGAAAGAAAGGCTTAGGTTTAGGCTTACTTTCTTTTCCAGATTTGAGCTTCTCCTCTGGTTGAATTGTTAGCACTTTATCCAAGTCCAGATTGGATACATTCTCTTCATTAGATTGAGTAGGAACCTTCACATCCTCTTCTCCCGACAACGCCTTTTGTACCAGCACCTTCTGCTCCGAAATAGCTAGGACGTCCCACAGAGAAGCTTTGGCAGATGACTTCTTCAATTGTTCCACCACGTTGAATTGTGCTTTCAACTGGTGAGTCACGATTGCTTGCTCTTTAGATTTTTCAATCACCATTGGTTTTGTAGCTGGTACGTCCGGTAGTTTAGCAACAGGAGAAGTGATTGATTGAGCCTTTGCCTTTAGTGGAAGTGGACTCAGAGAGCTAGGAATCACTGTCTCGGACTATGGGGGGATGGGCAATAGTCCTTTCGCTGGGCTAGGCATCGGTTACAATGAAGTATTAGTAGGTGAGGTTGTGAACTCTCTGGTGAATCTACACTTAGAACGCATATTGTAGTCAGATTGCACTCGCGGTACTTTATCTATAGGGATGTCATTCAGAAATGTCGACTCTTCTCCTTCCATCCAAGAAAAGAGAGTCTGGTTCGAAACAATGTCTGACTCTTGCTGGATGGACATCCCCTGCATTTGAGTAGTGAGGACTGCATTGTCCATTTGTTGAGAGGCATATGGTGGATTGCCAGAAATGGATGTGCCGCCCTAACTACATTGATTCACGATTTGTTGTTGCAAATTTCCACGTAGATAATTTCATGACATATGTGCATCATTGCAAGGAAAACACCATGAGTTGGCATCTTCATCCAAATTGTTTTATCCCGCCACCAGCTCTTTATTTGAACTAGGATGAATAGACTGCATCGGTAGGGTTACTGGAACCATCTGGTTACTTGGCTGAGACGAGTTATTCCTGTGTGACCTATCCTGCCACTGATTTGATTGGTATGGAGCTTTTCCACGTTGGTAACTCTGGTATGTTGGCTTTTGATAGTTGTATTCCTACCGCTTTAAAGTGGTCAACTTATTAGTCATGGCCCACATTTGTTCTCTCATTTCGTTCATCTCGATGGCCATGTGATTAGGCACAGGAGCTACCACAGGAACTGTCGACAAGGCTATGCTCAGAACACTTACAAGATAGATGTACATAGATTGGGGAGGAGTCGTAGCTGCGCTGGTGGAAGGAACTTCGGCCTCTACAACGTTGCACTTGGGGAATAATGGCATGATGGGTCTTGGTGCTAACTTTCCTATAGTGATCAAATTATTTTTTGCAGCGACGGCCAAGGCATAAGCATCAGGAAGAGTTTCTCTACCTAGAGCTTGTAACATCATGGAGATATCAGCATTGATCGACTTTAGGTAGTTCACATGAACGCTAGATCCGGAGGTGGTCGGCTACCAAAGGGAACTCTCTGTCAGGTTGAATGGAACCTCACATTGAAATCAAGCAAAGCTTCATGAGGGGCTCACTTTATGTTTGCTAGCTGATGGTATAGTGAAGATTTGTCACCAGCGTTCGAAAAACTCTCGTAAAATGGGGTTTCGAGCTGATCCCAAGTAGCAATAGTACTAGCTTCTAAAGTCCTGTACCAGTTTAGCGCCTTTCCTCGAAAGGAGGCAGCCAACAATCTGAGGGCTAAATTTTTGTTCGATACGCCATGTACTAGACATATGTCTGCTACATCTTGTACATGCTCCATTGGTGTCTCTAATTCATCCTCGAAATATTTAGGGATAGCTTTTAGAGCGAAAGCAGGGATGGGGGCCCATACTATAGGAGGCACGGGTGCTACTAATGGACTGTCAGAGTCCCAGGCTACATAATTTCTAGCAGCCATAGGTGTAGGTGGATTAGGTGATGGCGGAGAAGGAGGAGATAGAGGAGGTGAAGGGCTACCTCGACGACCTCTCGGGTGTACAGAAACTAAAGGCAGTACAAGTTGGCCAGGGACTCTTGCAGTCTACGACCTAGTTACAGGTTGATGGCTCATACACACTTATAAAAATCAGGCGAATGTGCTAGTTCATGGTCCCACTAGGCATGCCAGAAAAAGAACTGTTGACGTAGAATTTTGCATGAAGTAGTAGTCTTATGGGAAACTGAACTAATAGGGGACATTGTGCACTAGCTAAGTGACCTCTGGGATTTTATCGAAGTCGGCTCTTCGTTTAGTGGGGGGAGAAAAAGCTTAGAAAGATAGCGAGAATGTAAAAAAAAAACTACACTACAAGCGATGCGCCAAGATGATAGACGAATTTCAACAAAGCACAGTGCAAAATGCAGAGGCCCGAACCACCAAAATGTTGTTAATTAAGTTATTTTTCTCAAAAGCATTTATCATGTAAAAATACCCTCTAATTTGCATAATATAATCAAGCATAACTTTATTTAACATAAAGGAGTTGAAAAAACATGATCTGCATTCATTGGACTATGAAAGATTACCGAAGTTGAAGAACAGACATTCATACCAAAAGAAGATAATAGCACATATTAATAGTTCTAACAAATGCTTGAAAATAGAAAGGCCGAATTCATTTGGCACAGTATGAAGTCTTTGAATTAAAAGAAACTATTACAAAAGGCTTTCTTCCCAGTGCTCGGGAGTTTTTGGTGAAATTAATCAACAACCAAAATAAAAGAAGCATGGTTGTATTTATGGGCCAGCCCACCGCCTGAAAATGCATCGAGAGAAGAGAAGACCACGAGCAGAGACCGACAACTCAGATCATCCTAAGCCGCCACAACAATCATCCTAAGCCGCCACAATAATCATCAACCGGCCATTAGTATGCCAACAAAGCCACGACATAGAACGAAAACCACGTAGCAGCAGAACGAAAAACCACACAGCAGCAGGAGAGAACACGTAGTAGTAGGCGAGTACAAAAGGTCTAGTGGCAATTCCAAGGTAACTAGCGTAGTAACAATCACCACGTGTCACTCAGACAAAGCCCAACAGAAATTCAAAAATATGCCCAACAAAAAGCCTCGAGAGGGAGCCACATGGAGCGCTCTGAGCAAAATAAAGTATGAGGCGGGCCCAACTCAGAAAACAGCCAGAGTGAGCCATCCAGCGTGCAGACGGAGACTACCGAAAAGTGAAGCGAAAGAAAAGTGAAAAGCTTCGCAAGGAAGCCACGTGGAGCACTCCGAGGGCAGTGAGCATTTGAAAATTAAGGCACAGCTGCAAAGGTAAATATAAAACTGCAAAGGCTTTGGTAGTTTTTTGTTGAACACGCTTCTCCTTGCAAATGCACACAGGTTTTAGCTTCAGTTGAGGGTTGCGCAATTAAATTCACACATTCCAATGAACAAGTTGTGCCAGAAACAAAAGAATCGCTCCTACAATAGTGATAAAATTATGCCCTCCACCACATAGGCAGTGTGACTCAGTATTTGGCCTTCTCCCTATTGCAATCTCCAACCCACGCAACCATGTAATCTCAAATTCCTTCATCCCATGCTATCAAGCTGAGATCCTTCACTGATGCAATTGAAACGCGAATATTATTGTTGGAGTTAGATTTGCTTGGTCACCAAAAAGAAGTGCCTTAAACTGCATGGTGCGACCTGTAGTTGTTAAACCACTTGCAAATAACCACAATGCAGCCTCCAAATTGAATCACGAAGGTCTTCAAAAAAACAAGAATCTATGACAGATCTAGGAGATCAATTGGAGTGGAGGTCTCTATGCAGCACTAGAGATATAGACACCACTGCCCACCAATGATCTTGAAAAAAATTTGTGGCTATGCCCCAACACCACCGACCTCTAATGTGCCTTGGTAGATTTTAAATGCCATAATATGGTGTGTAAAAACCATATATGCAAGCACTCATGAAAGGACCCCTTTATGGCCTCAAATTTTCATGGATGCAATAAGAGATCTGCCATGAAGGGAGTGGAAAGTTAGCAGGTTTGCAAAAACCTATAAATAATGCCTCAATCTCGCTTAGCTCTACTACATGCTACACCACAAATATAACCTGAATTCATAAATTCGAGCCTGTGAATGGCTATGTGAGTTGAGCAGACTGACAAGACTGAGATGGGTGAATTTATTTTTGCTGTGAGCCAATAGGTTGACTCAAAACAATGCCCCAAAATGATTTTAGAGGCATCTAACCATCTTCCTCAAATTATAAACTCACAACAATGGAAATAAACTAAATACACTAGTTCAACTATGACTTGTATTATCTCTACCTAAAGCTTTGATGCCATATTAGAATCTAGCAAGATCTAGAGATTAGAAAACAAGCACACAGAGAAATATAAGAAACAATAATAATTATTGATCACTAAATGAATACAAAGAAGGATTGAATATGCTTATGTAGACACAAATGAACTCAACATCTGATCCCTGATTGGTGGAGTTCAACTCAATATGAGATGGAGTTTTGACTGAGACAAAAGTGAGATAACAAAATGCATGAATCGGTTAAGTCACTTAACTGATTGAAATGCATGATAAATGGAATAACACTCGAGATCAGAACTAGATGATCTCTTCCTAACTTTGCATTAAGCGTTGAGTAAATTATTGATGTTTAATTTACTCCAACAAGATCATTAAAATATTGTTTGCATAAGTGAGTTGCAATTGACTTGTACTATTACTAGCATTCACATTAATGAAGGTGTCATGCGTGTGCCAATAATTGGAGCAGTGCAAAGGGTTATTGGAGTTGTGTTGAAAAAGTATGAGCCATATTCATTTTTATATTTTATGATTTAGGTGTTTGAAGGGTATATGATTGACATTGACTTGTTTATTCCTTTCAAGGATGCTAATTATTGTTCTTTGTGGACTTGTTTCACATTGTGAAATTCTCCAAGTGGGGAATGTGTATGTCTAATGTAATTATAGGAACTTTGAACTAAACTTTACTCTTCTAAGATGAAGATCTACTATAATGTGCCCTTTTTATCTCCGAGTTTTATTTTTTCTTGGGAAAATATATAGTGTTTAATAATTGGTCAACAAAAATAGAATTTATGCTTTTTAGAAGTCAACAAAATTTCAAATTTTTGTTAGTGAATAGCTGTAAATTTATGTTTTGGAGGTGGGAGATGATGGTATCTTGTGTTTCATAAACTACCTTTGTTGACCTAAAACAAAATAAATCACATTCTAATGTATTAGGTAAATTAAAAATAATGAATAAGATAGTGTCTAATATAAGAAAATATGTTATTGTCTTATAAAATGTAATGGGTTTCAACTAATCTTTTCATTCAATAAACAAAAAAAAATTATAAACATCTAAAACAAAGAAATATAATGAAATAATTATATGTACTAAATATTCATAATTAACTTAAAGAAATAATATAAAGATATTTTGTATTATTCTATATCAAACACTTAAGAGTCGTCGATTTGAAATTAGAGATATTTGATATTCAAGTTGATTCATAGAAGGAGAATAAATAATTTTTACTTGTAAGTAATTTTGAAGACCTTCGATGCAACTCTCTTTCAATTCCACTCATTTTGTAGCCACCAAAATGAGTTTACATCAATTCAAGTAATTTCTATATTTAATTTATTATTTTAATGTATTCATTTGATATAATACATAAAAAAACATAAAAGATGTAATATTTTTTCTTTTCATTCAACAAGCTCCATACAAAAAAAAACTAAAAAAAATTAATTGAATTCAAATAATGGATATTTATGTTAATTGTAATTTTCTAAAAGTTTCTAGAAAAAAAATAATTTAAGATAGAAAACACTAGCATAAAACATTTTTTCCCTCCAATTTATATTTCCTTTGTTCTTTTCAAATTAGATCTCTTCGACGTACCCATTGCACACACAAGTGCAATTGCTAGTTTATGGTTGCTTTTATAAGTAGAATGCAAGTCGATAGCAACTATGTAATTAAGAAGCGCTTATCCAATCAGTATATTGTTTTGTGCTGTCACACAAAATAAAACTGATAAAAAATTAATTAAATTTACTTAAATATGGAGTAGAATTGGCTAAGCCACTTCCATCGAAATTAACAAATCACAAACTTAAAGCGAGAAGCAATTTTCTACAGAGCCGGCATGGTGTTTACAGGACAATTTTCTCTATATATTGAAGAAAACTAGAGTTTAAAACCATACAATAATAAGAAAAACAGAGTTTGATGATTAAGCTGCATAAATAGGGTTTTTATCCTGAAAATTACTTTTCATGACTGGAGTTCTCTTTGTCATGGACGATAATAACCAAGCACAGAGTAGAACTATATTAACAAACAAAAATTTAGACATATTACAATCTATCCTCCTCGGTTTCTATACATGTTCCTATTCTTCTGAAATTTTTGAATTTAAACTGGAATCTTCATCTATAACAGCAACGGGAGGAGATTCATCTGCACCTGAATCGGCTTCTACACTTTCATTGTCCCGCGAAATCTCATTTTTCACATCGGCCTTTTCCATCGCCAAGCGCAGAGCCTCAATCAGCTTCTGAAGAGCAGCAGAGGGATCGTCACTCGCCCTCATCAATCCCTCGCTCACATCTGCCGGCGTCATCCTCGCCTCCTTCATCGAAACCCTAACTTTTTCAAACAAAGGATGATCTTTAATGCCAAGATAATTCCGAGCAAGAACTTTAAGCGCAGGAAAAGTGCAGAAAGACAAATGAATATGCTTGTCCATGCGCCCCGACCGAAGAAGCGCAGGGTCCAGCCTCTCAACATGATTCGTCGTAAAAATAATAATCCTCTCACTGCCGCAGCACGACCACAAACCGTCTGTAAAATTCAAAACCCCAGACAAAGTAACCTTGCTTTCCTCACTGCCGCTCTCATCTTTCGCAGGGTTTTTCTCATCGTCGCTCTGTTTGTTCGCCTTCTTTTTCCTGTTGGACAAATCCAGTGAGCAGTCGATGTCCTCAATCACAAGAACAGACTTATTCGTAGTTCCAATCAGAAGCTTCCTGAGCTCGGTGTTACTCTTAACCTCGGTTAGCTCAAGATCATAAATGTCATACTCCAGAAAATTTGAAATAGCAGCAATCATACTCGATTTTCCGGTGCCAGGGGGGCCATAGAGCAAATACCCCCGTTTCCACGCACGGCCGACCTTCTTATAATACTTTTCTCCCTGGGAAAACTTTCTTAGGTCCTGCATTATGTCATCCTTTACCTCGGGATCAAGAGCCAGGGTTTCGAACGTCGCAGGGTGCTCGAAAACCACCGACGTCCAAACGCGGTTTCTGTCCTCGTACGACTGCGACTTACCGCCTTTGTTGGTATAAATCTTCCGGTGGCGGTTTTTCAGCTCTATGATTTTGGCCTCCTCAATAACGTGAGGCAGATAGGATTCAAATATCCTGGCTTTGTCCTTCTTGTGGAATGTGAGCTCGAAGTGGCGCTTTTCATCGGAGACGTTATACCAGGAGAAGAGAGGCTGCTTTAACTCTCTGCTACGGAAAGTCCACCAGGCTTTGACGCCATGAAATTCGTCCATGATTTGTTGCCTTTTGTCCATGGTGAAGGTAAAGGCCTTATCATTTTTGGACTTACTGAGCTTCAATCTGGTGGCGGCGGAAGAGGATAGCATGCTCAAATAAATCTGCGCCGATTCGTAAAGATCGCTGACCTTGATGCCTTCGTTCTCCTCAATCACTAGAGTGATGTAGGAAGACAGAAATCGCGAAAGCTTACGCAGTAGCTCTGTGAAATATTCGTAGAGTTCAGGAGGGAGGAACTCCCTGGCAATTGTTCCCATGAAAAGTATGGCTGCCATGAGCGTCCCGAGATTCGACCACATCTCCATTGCCATTTTTTTCGGTTGCCTTGCGACAAGGCCTCGCAGTAAAGAAACTTATAGCAAGGGAAAATCCTTGAATTCATTAAATAATTCATGAAGACGCCACTCCAATCGCCATGGCGTGATCTACTGAAACATCAAGGTTTATGGCGTGAGAGTATTCAATTGGAATTCCACCAGTTATTACTCCTTCCGTATACATCTGGGTTTCGGTAGGTGCCTACCTCGTGAGAAAAGACAAATTGCGGAACTCATATTTTATGTATTTCGTCAAAATAAACACCGACTAGTGTAGTCACTAGGACGAATTTGTGAATGTGCCTTCCCTAGCTCAAGCTCAGCGGAGGAGGTTTTCAGTCTTTAAAATCTTTATTAATTATTTCAGGTTGACTTTTTAAGTTTTTGAAAAAGATTTTTTATATAATAATATTATTTTATCTATGATTTATTTTAATTTATAAATTATAGGGTAGTAATGATTTACAACATCATGTTTTTTAATTTCATTTAAATATAAATTATATTAAAGTTTAATTGTTGTAGTGATGCATGCAAATATATATTTATTTTAAAAAGTAATTCTTAAAGTAAGATGTTGCAAAAATAATGCTATTAAGTATCTAGAAGTTTGAAACTTTCAAAAAAAATATTATCATTAAAATATAATTTATAAACAAAAATAAAGTTGTCATCACAATCAACTATTTTCTCAAATATTTAAGGAATAAGTCTATTGTAAAATATAAGAAAAGTTAGAAGAGGTGTAATAAGGTTTGAAGGTAAATTTACTTTGTTTAATTGAACTAAGTTTCACTATTGAAATGTTGACAACCTTTTCAGATTCTATGGTAAACAAAAGGTCTGAAATTTTCTCACCAATTTTATTTTATTATAATTTTGTTAATACTTCAAGTCCCTTGTTATTGGTATTATGTCTAGCTTTTCCTTTCCTTTCATCAAGGGTTGAGGGTTTGTGTGTATTTTTCTAGTGCCATTGTGATAATTGGTGTCATTCACAAATTAATTTTTGACTCATTCTCACAATAATACTTTACTATTGCCCTTCATTTTACCTAAGTGATGAATTTCTTGAGTCGACGCAACACAAGTTGGCCTAATGGCTCAAAATACTTTGTGGTTGAATGAAGTAGTTGTTTTGACATATAGAAAAAGTAATTTAATAGGGTGAAAACTACTTTGAGGCCTTGTTTTAACTCTTTCACTAGAACAATATGAATTTGCATGCCATGGGTAAGGAAAAAATATATTTTTTATTAATGGCTGCTTGAAGTTAAATGGTATAAATACACTAAAAATATAAAAAATATATTCTAAAATATTTTTCAGTAGATTTTAAGTTTTCCCCTTAAATGACTTGTGATTTGATGGGCTTGGACAACACAAATTTAACTCTTGAACCCAAAATTATATCCATTCTAGGGCAATGACCATATGGAATTCCATATATAAATGAAAAATTATTCAAACAAGATATTTGAGATTAGATAATCAAGAAAAGTGATATGCATTATAATTGAATTTTAATGAAAATTTTAGCATACATCAAAATTTGAATGAAAATCTTAAAGAAATTATTTAGATTTTTGAATAGTTATTAGGACCATAGGATAAGATATTATGTGGATCTAGGGTCTTAAGGGTTCATTTTAAAACTATGGTTATCATATATATTCTTGCAGGGCCCCAATATTTATGCTCTATGCAAAACAGTAAAATTTCAACTAATCTTTTAATTGACACTTAAAAGTTTTCTTAAATATATTCATACATGAATATCCCTCATTTATCACATGATAAAGTATATATTTTGTATAGGCTTACTGAGGTTTATACTACCACATTATTTTCACTTTCAATCATGTTTTATAATTTATTTTTATGTCCACTAATTTACTAGTATGACACCACTAAGAGGTATATATTCACCCTAAACCTAATTTCAACATCACTTTCATATAAGCTATATTCTCTTAAGGATAAAATATAAGAATCTATGATCTAGTCAAAGGTGAAGAAACAATAATAGGAAGGATTAATCTCTTCATGGTTGAACAAATATATGTGTAGCCAATGTGATCTCTTCATGGATAAATGTTTAACTATTCAAGTCAATGTCATTTGTCACTTCTAGAAAAATATTATAGCCATTTGTTTCATGAGTATACTAGAGCATAACATAGCTTACGAGCCTTGTGAAACACACCATATTGCATGGAAACCTAGCATAACACAACTTTCTATCCATTAAATCTATGTATCTCATGAGTGATCTAGCATAACATAAATTGCTAGTCCTTATGAGAGCATTATCTTGTCTAACATCATATTCAAGAGATGATGTTAGGTGCGTGAGACAAATTTAAGACTGAAGTATCTTTACCTTACCAACTCAAATCCCTTTTATTGTACTAACCTTGTGTTTATATTTCATTTTTATTGTTTATGTTATATTTTTTATGTATTTCACTTGTGTCTTTTGTGTGTGGACTTTGTGTCTACTTTATGTTTTCATTATTTTTGTGCCATGTTCATATTGGTATTATGTTAGGTCATGTATGATTCATGTTTTTCCTGTCACATTGCACCTCATGTTCATGTGTTCCTTTATCCTTACATTATCTTACCATAGGATCTTGAGTATGGGGGCTAGTGCTTCCCCTAGATTCAATGTTGTCCTATCTCTTCAATGTTTGGATAATTGAACCCTTCTTGACATATTGTTACTTTAGTGTGAATCTAAGTGTAAGTTCATACTCTCACTAAAGTGGGGGCTAAATTTAGTGTCAAAAATTGTCATCCTTGACAATTTCACACTAGGTTTAGCTCCCTTTATGGGATTGGACCTAATTATGCATTTAATTTTCCCATTTCATGATAATATTTGAAAAATCAAAAGTGGAACTAAAAATAAATATTTAATATTTAATACTGATGTTTACAGCCCTAAAAAGGATGGTTCTGGACTAGGGTGCCTAGTACCCTTGTCCAACCCATTTTGGCTGTCAAAATTTTAATATTTAAAAATCTAAAATTATTTGTTGACTATTAGTGTTTGATTTTTGGGAAATTAAAGAATTGCATATAAATGCAAGTGATTTTATCATTTTAATCCTAGCAAGATAACAACTTTAAGAAGAAATAATATAATTTTAAATTGAGTAATTGAGAATTCAAGAGAAAAATTATAGCAACATTATTCCAGTCAAGCATCATGTTCGCAAGGCATCATATTTTCATGTGAGTTTGTTCATGTTTCATGTTTATGTATTTTTTGAGTACTAACACATGTAGGAATCCAAACCAAGTATCACTTTCTCCTTAAAGGTGATGACTACAATGACTTTAGTCCCTAAAGGAATGCAAATCTAAGTGGTGAGTTGTCGAAATTGTCAACTTATCACTTTTTTAATCATTTAGCTCTATTTTTATATAATCATAGCCATTGTGGAGGTAAGAAGACAAAAATAGGGTTTGACTAATGCACTTGCCCCTATACGACACAAACCCCCTTCCCCCTCTTTCATGTGTGTAGGTTATATATCTAAATTGGATTGGAGGATTGAAGAAATAATTCCTCACTTAAGAATTCAAGCCCTACAATTCAACAAATCAAGAAAAGTGGATTTTATCAGTGACAAATGAAGTTTTAACACTAAGTTCACGAGAGAAGAACCCATGGGCTACGAGAAATAGGAAAATAAAGTTTGATTTTGAGTACTTTCTTCCAAGTCTAAGGCACCTAGTGCCCATGTCTAGTTGTTTTAGACCCAAATTTATATGCTAGATTATTTTATGTCTACCCTTTATTGTCTTGAATTCAGTTTTTTTTTATCAGTTCTATAATTTCTTGAAATCATCTCAATTTGTTTCATTTTCATAGTTAGCCTAGTAACATCTTTGCATCATCAAATTAATCAATTAATCAAAATCAAATCACACATAATTACTCTCAAAAGGAAAAGGATTAAAAGCTTGATCAAACATTCTAGATCTTCCATTAAGCTTAGTAGCCAAGTGGGTGTTTGACATCACTTTTAATCCAATACCCCATTAAGATATTGGAAAGAGTGTGGTTTAATTCCTAGATCCCTTTTTCCAACATCACAGTTTCATGGTCTAGGTTCCATTTGATTCTCGCAGCTAGTCACTAAAAGCTAAGTTTCTTGTTGTTGGAGTTGATGGTGAACCCACGACTGCCAGAAATTACTTGTCAATAAAAAAGATCAAAGAAATGTAGATTTTAGAAGAAACTTGAGAAATGATATTGTGCATTAACTTGAATTATTGATTACAATAAAAGATTAGATGAGGATTTGATTAGATGGTGACAAGTTTCTTCATCTTATGCAATGTGAAAACATGTCCTATAATCATCTAAATCTAATAATGAAAAATAAATTCCTAAGTTTAGCTCAAGTGTATAAAGTAAAAGGGGCCTAATAATTAATTAATGATTAATTATTAGGTGTGCACCTATTTACTCCAACACCCCTCCTTAAGATCAACTTAGGGAGAAGATTAAAACCTAATGAATAATTAAATTATGGATGCATGAATGGGTACCAAATACAATCCCTAATGATCCACCCATGAACAAACAAATGAAAAATATCATAAATGGATAAAAGGAGAAAACCTCATGGGAAAAAAACCCCTCTCTAAAAGAGAGAGAAACGAAATAAAAATGTACATGTAACAAAAGAATGTAGGACTTAAGATTCCCCACAAGTGTTACTTCACTCACATGAGTACAATAAAGACCCCCCTATAGGAGAGAAAAATATATATGATGAATCCCCCATAAGGAATTATCTCCTCTATGAAAATTGAATGCATGAAGAAGTATGTTGAAGGTGATCCAAAATGAACAAACATTGGTCCTCCCCTTAAATAGAAGCACATACAATGTTGAATGTAAAATAAAATACCTTAAGAGAAAAGGTCTCAAGATGAGTGCCTAAAAAAACTTCTCAAGGTTCCACATGTTTGAATCAAAAGAAGCCTAATTAGATGAAGAAAATATAAACAACTGTGAAGATACATGTAGAACAACCTCCAAAGGAAATGATGAATTGATGGTAGGTGGGTTGTAGCTATCATCAGAGAGTAAATGAATATCCTCAATCATATCCCAAATATCTATAATATTTGACTCGTCAAATAATGTAATGTCTAGCAAGAAGTCGTGCCAAAAATTTGAAATTGAAGGACTAGAAAAATATTGTTGAAGTAAGTTGATCTCTAAAGATATAGGAGGTGAAGGAGTTGGAAGCTTAAAAAAAGTCTCATGAACCAAGATGGGTGATGGAAGTACACATAGGCTCAAGTGACCAAACTTCTCCTTAGGTATCTAATCCACTCTACATACATGAGAGTGTAAATCAATTAATGGTAGTCCAAGCTCATCTCAAGAAAAATGAGAGAAGGCATACAATTGAGAGGCATGATTCACTATCCCAATTGAAATAATCTTTCTACTATGCAAGTATCTAATAAGAACTTAATCAAGTTTAAAATCTAATATCTTACCTCCACTCCACTATGTGAAATCTAATAGATGGAAATTATATTGAAGCATAGTGAAGGAACACAAAGTGCATCATGGAATGTGAGATCATAAATATATATAGATCCTTTCCCACTAACACTCATATAAGTTTTTTTCACATCAATATGTGTGATGAATTGCAAGGATCATATGAAAAGAACATACCTAGAGACGAAGTTGTGTGATGTGATTTGATGAAAAGAGTGCATGGTATATCATCTTATCTACTCCATGTGCCATGGTGGTTGACCCTGATTCTGAAGTTGCTAAAGTGGATGAAGAGGATGTACCAACAGACATAGATGAAGACAAATGAATGTGATTCTTTTGTAGAAGGTGTTCCAGCTCATCAATATTCTTTACATAACACTAATGCTCATCATATTGTAATTTTTTTCATTATGTACATTTTGGTCTCTCCTTAGACAGTTTCCCTTTACAAAAGGAAGAAGAGAATGTAGATGTATCATGTAAATGTGATTCCTATGTCCGCTCATTGTTCTTGGAATCCTTACATGTTTTTTTTTTATTTCCTTTACCATTTGAATCCTTTTATTCTTTTCCTTGTGTTGCAATAAGAGATTGTGGTTTGGAAGAATTCAATGAGCCCATATATACCAACTTTTCTTGCTCCATAATGAGTGATGTAGAAAAATCATCAACTTAAGGAATAGTGAATATAGTATCAAATGCATCTCTAGTTCCATAAAAGGTAGAAATAAATATTGAATAGTTAGGACCAAGCTTGGAAAGGATGGAGAGAATCAACTAAGAGTCATATTTGTCAATACCACACTATGTCAACTAGGTGTGTGCAAGAAGTTGAGTCCACTTTTTGGCCAAAAAGTAGAAATGTATTCCCTGATTTTTAGAATTTATCTCATTTGACCTAAAAATTTGAAGCACTTAAAGATTGAATCTTAAAAAAAATCAATAACATAAAATTTAGTACTTGAGTCTAGTTTCCAAATATGTAATTTATTTTAATACTGAGATGATATAAATTGATTTTTAATAGGCATGTCTAAAAACCATTGTTTAAAAGTAACTTTTTTTACCATAACATGCATGTGTACATCATCCATATTTTGACATAAATAATTATATTTTTTGAATCCTTTTCGGAAAATATCTCTAACACATTGAAGAATATGCATGATATTTTTTGTAATTTTTTTGGATTTTTTTTGGTTAATTTTTTATTGGCCATAATTGTTAGATTGAAAATTACTCATGTACGCCACACATAAGATAACCTAAACTTATCAATTTTGGTCTTTTTTTCAAATTGAAAAGAATTGTCTAAAGAATGTGCACGTTTTTAAAAAATTCAAAAAATTATTTTAATAAAAAGATCTTAAAATACTAAAAAACTCCTTATATTTCAAGTTTATGGACCAGTTTCATAAAAATATATTTAAAAAATAGAAAAACTAATCCAATTGTAAAAAAAAATTGCATATTTGGAATCTATACAATCTCATCTATAATGGGTTTTAAATTTGTCAAAAATGTCTACAAAAAATATCTTCAAACATATGTCCAAATTCACTTTTTTCTACTAATAGGGTATGTGCAGGATCATGATGGGCCAAAAAGTGGCGATATGTAAGTGATATGATGGCCCATGTGGCTGACAACCTTTTTTTTACCCAAAATTGATGAAATGAAAAGGGTTTTTAAAGGAGATTCTCAGCTTGCCACTAGTATAAATTATCTTTTACTTTGAATTTAATAAATTATTATTATTTATTTTCTATTTGAATTATGACTAAAGTCCTGATTGATAGGTTGATTGAAAAACATCTATGGCTTTCAAATTATATCAAATTTTTTGAATCCAAAACATGCGTCACATTCTATGTTTCACATACTATAGGAGTTTAAAAAAAAAAAGAATTTCATGAAGTTTTGACCAAGTTAAGACGGACAGACATACGAGTTTTTATATTTTTTAAAAGGTGTAATAAAAAATTCATAATTAACTATTTACCTAGAAAAAAATTACAAAAACATATTCATCAAATTAGGACATGAGTCTTCTACTTATATCTAAAATCTTATAAAAAAATATTATAATTTTCTTGTGGTTAGGGTGGTCAGACAGACACCTACTTCTTTTTTTTTTCCTTGAAATTTAAGTACTAGTGCATTGAAATTTCAAATTTTCACCAAATAGATTTATTTGTTTAAATAAACCCAGTATTTTATAAAATACATTCAATTTTTTACAGATTATATTTTTACATATTTTTGAAATAATATAGATAACTTATTCAAATTTTTACGTCAAGTTGCCTAACTCTAATTTTCTAAATTTTCATCACCACTTAAGGGCCTATTTTTTCCATGATGATCTTGCACATACCCAATGGTGACATGATCTTCAAGTTGCAGGTCAAAGCAAGTCAAAGCTAAGGGTCGGCTCCCCAAGCCTCTTTTCTGACCCAAAACCCATAGAAAAAATCAGGTCAAAAATTGAAATTTCTCGAAACAAGATCTCGTTTAATTTTTTTTTTAAACTTAAGCCTTCATGAAATAGGATCCTATTTTTGGCTCAGGGTCTCGAAGCAAAATGAGATCCTATTTTCTAAATAGCAAGATCCTGTTTTGTTTTTCTTGATTTTGGGTTTTTTTCTAAGTCTGAAATTTCCACTAGAAGTGGACTCATCTTCTTTCATTTACCCAACTACAATCTAAGAGACTTGATTTTTGTGAATAATTCTTGGATGCTATCAAAAAAATAAAGGATTTAAACTAATACATTCATTATCCAATTGAAATCCTCTCAAGGTATCTTTCTTCCCAAACAAGGACTCCAATTGAGTCAAGATTTGATTGGGTGCGGTACAACCCTCAACATGAAAGAGAATATTAGGAGAAAAAGACATGCATAATATCTAAAAATCCTCATCACACCTAGTATACCATTTTCTCTTCTCTATGTCTCATGTAGGTTCAAGTTTTGTATTCATGGTCACTCTGTATAACCCTTATTTTTCAGATGTATTTCATTTTCTTCATCCATGGTAGTTGTATGGAGTGAGTGGAGTGATATAGGTTGGATACATGATAATCTAATAATAAAATATATAAATTTTAATACAAACAATAGTATAGACCCTCATAATGTAATAAAATTCCCCTTTGATCCCAAAAGATTGACTTGATTTTCATGTTTTCAAAAAATAACCAAAAAAATAGAAAACCTGATTTTAGATGAAAATATTAGGTGCTTGGAAATTTTTTAGAAAAATATATCTAATATCCATGAAGAAGACTAAATCAACTTTTATGTTGCAAAAATCGTGAAAATTTGAAATCTAAGTCAAAAGTTATGACCTTCTAGTGAAAACATATTGATATGACTTCAGAGGCCTATAAATATCACTAAGGGGGTAAGTGCACCAAGATGGTTCCCAAAAAAGGGACTTAAGTGGACAACTTTTTTTTTAAATCAGGAAATACTGACCTTGGACGTGAAATTGAGGATACTTAGACTCAAAATTTTGAGATGGAACAAAAAAAAGGTTTCAAGTGCTCCATGTCTACTTTCTAAACTACTAATTCATTTTGAAAATGGTTGAGATTAAGGGGTTCAAACGAGGGACATACACAAATTGGTGTTGCTTTTGTCAAAAAAACATAACACAGCAACTCTTGTACGACCCTCATACGGTGAACTTTTTTTTAGTATTTTTAAAATCGCAACAGTCAAAAGTTAGCTAATAGTATGTAGTTGATGCACGATTTTTCTGATAATTTTTTAATAAATATTTGATTTTTTACTAATTTGCAAAGTGGACATATCCTGAAAATACAATTTTTGGAAACTAATTGATTTGTTTTTTTTTCAATTTTTTCATTTTGTAGAATGAAGTCTAGTTTTTAAAAATGTAAATTATTTGAAAAATTGATGAACGGTTAATTTATAATAAAAAAATACCAAACACTACTTTTTGGAAAAAAAAAGACATACAGATAAAATAAATTATGGATGAAAGACTTAACATTTTCAAAAAGTGAAAAAAATTACATCGTTGGATAGCTAAGAGATAACCCAACATTACCCATGTGCTTGATTTTTTTGATATTGAACCACGTGCAATCCTGACGGTGAGCACAAACTCGATTATGAGAAATATGGTGGATTTTTTAAAAACACATCTCTGGTTGTTGGGAATGCCCTCCAAGCCTTTGGGTTGGTATTCCAAGGCAAATACCAAACTTAAAGTTCAAGAATTCCCAAAGCAAGATATAATGTGAGCGTGTTATAACGTGCTCGCGTTATATCTCACTTTTGACATGGTTTTTGCTTATGTGGGGAACATGTCTACTAACACATAACACAAGCGTGTTATGTCTTACTTTATGTTAAATGTTAATATATTACTGTATGTTGGTATATTTGTATGTACATGTATGTATGTATGCTTGTATGGATGTAAGATTATATGTACATATGTAGTATGCTTGTATGTATGCATTTATGTATGTCTTTAGATGAGGGGAGAATTTAGAGAGAGTCTAGAGAGATGGAGAGGGGGTCGAAGTGAGATTTTAAGAGAGAGGGAGTGGGAGAGAAGGGGTTGGATTGAGGGGGACTTAGCTAGGTAGGGTGGGAGGGATAGAGGGAGGGAGAAAGAGAGAGGGGGGGTGGGAGAGAGAGAATTGAGGGAGAGGGTGAGAAAGAGAGAGGGGGATGGGAGAGAGAGAATTGAGGGAGAGGGAGAGAGAGAGGGGGGTGGGAGAGAGAGAATTGAGGGAGAGGGAGAGAGAGAGAGACAAAGAGAAAGAGAGAGTTATGTAGGTAGGGTGCGAAAGGGAGAGACTTGAGAGTGTGAGAGTTAGAGACTTGAGAGTGTGAGGGGGGTGAGAGGGAGAGACTTGAAAGATAGGTAGTGAGAGGGAGTGGGAGAGAGAGGGAGTGTGAGTGAGAGACTTGAGAGAGGGAGAGGGTGTGAGAGGGAGTGACCTGATAGAGGTAGAGAAAGAGGGGGTGTAGTGAGAGGGACTTATCTAGGTAGGGTTGGAGGGATAGATAGAGAGAGGGGAGAGAGACAAAGAGAGAGTTACCTAGGTAGGTTTCTAGATGGAGAGACATTAGAGAGAGACGGGGTGGGAGGAAGAGACATGAGAGAGAGGGAGAGAGTGGGAGGGAGTGGGAGGGACATAAAGAGAGATGGATAGAGGGAGTGAGAGATGGTGGTAGTGATTGATTGAACAAGAGGTACGTAGAAAGAGGGAGACGATAGATAGAGACAATTAGAGAAGGTGGGAGGGAGGTAATGAGGGAGAGGTGAGATGTATGATAGAGAGAAAGTGATAGAGGTTGAGGGTATAGGGTTGAGGGATTAGGGTGGAGGACCTATATGGTTGATGGTTTCTAGGGTATTAGGGTTTAAGGTTTGAGGGTTGAGGGAATAGGTTTGATGGTAGAAGGTATTTGGTTGAGGGTATAGGGTAGAAGGTTTAAGGTTTAAGCATTTAGGGTTGAAGAGTTTGGGGTTAAGGGTTTAGGATTAAGGGTTTACTTGGTTGAGAGTGTAGACACATAAAAATGACCTAGGCTTGCAAGCTCTATTTCTAATTCTTTTCATCCTAGCATAATTATGAAATTTTAATTATTTTTCTAACTCACTTTCGACTATTAATTAAATAATTCATAATTATTTAATTAATTCATATCTATTTATTCTTCATGATTATTTATTTAATGTGTCACTAATTGTCCAATGTCCTTCTATAGTTATATAAATTCTTCAACATTTGCTTAGGGCTTGTCATTATCATTAGATTTTTCATCATAAATTTGAGGGCAACAACATATTTCAGCAAGTTGAGAAGGTGTAATGGAGGTCAGTCATGGAGGATGAAGATATCTAGTGAGATTGTTTCATCTATTCCTTTGTACTTCATTATCACTTTGGGTTTTTATGTTTTGCATGTGATATTGCTAACTCTAGGAAAATTCTCATTGTTACATTGGTGAACATGACATATTTTGACAAATTTTGAAGAATTTTGGAGTTGGATCCTTTTGTTGTAGGTTTGTTTGCTTTTTGTTACAGGTTTTGCAGTACTTTGGAGATAAAAACCCTAGTTTTCAAATATTTGGCCATAACTCTCAAACGGCTACATATTTTTTGACAAAATTATTTTTGCAAGTTGGTGACAATATCAAGAGCTTCTAATCCAAAAATCATATTTTTTGGAGATGTTTTTAATTTTTAATAATTTTCTTTGTTATTTTCATCAAAAATCAATTTTGAGAGGAAAGTAGCGAATTTTTCAGATTTATTTATATTTTTGGAAATCTCTCTCAATTTCAATAGGGTTATATTTTTTATGTTTTTAATTTTCCTACAAAATAATTTGACAAAAAATAGATCTTTAAAAATTAGTGTTTTACAAAGATTGACTTATATCTCACAAAATTTTGTAGATCTGTCCACAAATGTTCTTTTGCAAGTTTGGAATGATGTTAGGAACTTTCAATAAAAAAAATCATATTTTTAGGACTTGTTTTGAAATTTTAATAATTTGTTTATGATTTTTCATAAAAAATTAATTTTGGATGCAAAACAATGAATTTTTCAGATTTCTTTACATTTTTGGAAATCTCTCTGAATTTCAGAAAGGGTTTATTTTTTGTGTTTTTACTTTTGATGCAAAAATGAACTCCAAAAATCAGATTTATTTTGACTAGCTAACCCTCTAATATTAGTGATCAATAATAGAAGTATTCTCTCCCCTTGCGCACTTGTGCGATCCTAGGTGTAAGAGAAACTATTATTGACTCTAGGAATTGGGCTTGAACTAGTTCAATTAGGGTTAGGGAAAAACACTTTTTTTTGTATGGTAGTTTAAAGATTTTGGGGTTACTGATTTTTTGTTTGCAGCTTGTGGCGAGGGGTCTAACATTTTTCTTGTTTATTTCACAAATCTTAGACAAAATTGCATTTTACATTCGTGGGTTAAAATGAACATGCATGCGTACTCATTGGGCTAAAAATAACACAATCTTGCATTATAACTCATTGGTTTAAAATAAATTTGCATCTCTTCATAGCATTGGGTTAAAATGAACTTTTAGTTAGCTCACACCACAAATGGTTAAAATGAACCTCATGTTTTGACAAATACTACAAATGGTTAAAATGAAATCCATGTTTTCTATGTTTGTCAACTCATTTCATTTTGGGCTTAACAATGAACACCATGGGAGTGTCAGTTAGGATATTCATGTGTTCTCTCTTTGTTTTTAAACAAAGATTGACTGAACTATGAATATTTTTGCTTTCTTTTGTTAACCTTAGATTTTGGGCCATCTTTTGTGGGAAAAAGTACTCACCCCAAAGCAACTCAAACCGAAAACAAAGCTCTTTAGCCGAACTACTTCCAATCAGTATATAAATGTGAATCCTAAGGGAAAGCCTAGGATTACGAGTGCAGATATGTCATACAGACAAGTAGTACTCCCCAAAACCCTGTTGAGCTTAACCTCTTCAAGCTGGAGTGCCTCCTTAATGGAGCTTAATCTTGTGCCCCATGTATGACCACTCGAACGGGTTCCCAAATTAAAACCATTTGTTTTAGAAAGCCAAAAAGCTTCTATTATTTGGTGCAACAACGGTCATTGCCAAGGCACTTGCACCTACACAATACTTAGTAGAGATGATCAATTTTCCATGGGAGTTTCATGGAGGTTGGAAGCTTGGTTTCCCTGAGAAGTGAGTGCACTGTAAGGGGGAGCCTATGGGGCCAAGCTTCTGAATTCATTTGCTAAGGATATGCGGTTAGTGAGATCCAAAAGAATATTGTCCTTGCAGCCATAAGATTTTTGTAAAATGACTTATATGTGGTTGATTTTCATTTTTTACAACACCATGTGTTTTCCAACTATTTTCAGACAAATAAACATCAAACATGCCAAAATTTGAAACAACTTTGCCAACTAAAAAAAAATCTTTGTAATCGGCCTAAAATTTTGTCAAATCATTTCCAGCAACACATTTTCCATCATGAACAACATTTGTCAAATCAAGTCCTCAATTTTGCACACTTTGGGATAGGAAAACTTTCCTTGCTTTGTCAAACCATTGTCTCAAAAAGTAAATTTTCATTGAACCAAATCAAACAAATCAGTCCTTAGTCATTGTCCTTTGGTGAGATGCTTCCAACTCATAAGTCTAGTGTGGAAATCTCACCTTGTCATTTTGTCATCTTGTCCTTCAAACCAGTCCTTCGACAATCCAAATCGAGACATTGGCCAGACTTTGTATGGTTAAAAAAACCTTTCCTAAAAATCATTTGATATAATGCATCCCCTTTTATCACTTTGCACAATCTTAGTCTCATTCCATCCACCATCATGTCTTCAAGTCACTATGACATGCTTGCTAGTTGAATTGAATGTCAATTCATTAGTAATGGTCAAGCACAACTTTCTAGGGAATTCAAAACACTATACCTCCAATCCAAGTCCAAATTTATAACCCCTAGCCCTCCATCCATCTATCCATCTTACCAACAATCCATGAGTCCTAGTTCTCTTTCCATCTACTATCAGGAGTCCCCTAACACCATCCATGACACTAAGTCACAACAAAATTCCATTATTCATACCCACCCTAACTTTGACAAGGGAAATCAGCCATCCATCAATCCAAACCAACTATCCACATCATATCCTAGTCCTCCATCCACATCATATCCTAGTCCTCCACTCATGTCATATCCTAGTCCTCCATCCACATCATAACCTTGTCATGCATTCATGTTCTATCCTAGCCCATCATCCCTCAAGCAAGTCCAAACCTCCATGTCATATCCTAGTTCATTGCACACCAATCCATTCCAAGACACTCCATATTTTCATGAAAACATATCTAGTCATGGTCTCCAAAGTCCCATATTCTTACCTACACTTGAGGATACATGTTAAGAGGCAAGTCCAAAGCATGACATCATAACATCACCATCTTGTCTAGATCAAAGTGGTCCATTCCATGACCCTATCTTTAAATCTATCCAAGAAGTCCTCCTAGACAATCATGGAATACTAAATACACCTATCCTTGCTCAAGAGCCCATCCAAAACCATGTAATTCAAGATGAACCTATCCTTGGTCAAGACCCTATTTTTGATCATTTCATTCCAACTGAGCCCATCTTTGATCAAGACACTACTTTTGAAGAAATCCAAAATGATCCACTCCTTGACCTATATGCCATTCATGATGAAACACCTAAAGACAATTCCATCCAAACTTCAAGTATTGACACTACCAACAATGAGACACTTGCCTCCATGGGACACATAGATGATTTACCACTAGAACAAGAGTCTCCTAGCATGGACATATTTGCAAATGATTAAGCTATAACTGAATTCAATGGGCTCTATGACCATAACCATGAAGACAGTTTCAACATCAACTTCGAAGCACCAACAGAATCATCAGAATCTGATATGTCAGAAAATCAAACCGAAGATGTCAGTCAGAAATCTGTCCAACATGTTAGTGAAGCTACAACATCCTATCAATTAGGATCATCTATTTTTTTTAGAGCAGGCTTCCTTACAAAGGAGAAGATTTCAAGCATTAATTTCCACAATAAGGATGGATTAACATCTTGCTTCCAAAGTAACAAGTATCCCATCGCCAACAAAAAATTTTCAGAACATGCATTATCAAGGAAAAGGACTAGGCCTACATGAGAAAGGAATTATTGAACCAGTACAAGTTCAAACAAATTATAGACATGAAGGTCTTGGCTACTCCTCAGTCAAAAAAATCTAACAATGTTAGTGGTCCCTCCTTGATATTGGGGGCAACTTTATCTAATACAAACATCAAAATGGATGTCATGAGTAGTCCTTGTCATAAGGTTGTTGCCAACACTCCTTCCATCCACACCATACATTGTCATTCCAGCATGAATAAGCCTTCCATTTGGAATCAACAAAAACAAAAAGTCTTACAAGTCTAAAGTCCAAAATCAAATGTCAAAGGCCATTGAGTACAAAAATCTAAGTGGACAAATGAAGTTAAAATGGATCCCAAAGAAAATATGCCAAATCCAAAATTCAATCAAAATGTGGAGCGACAACACAAGAGGACTCCCACATATAATCAATGTCCACCTCCATCAAAATGGCCATCAAAAAAGATATATAAAAATGTTGGTTCCAAACACTATCCTAATCTGACACCCAAAGTTTGGAAAATCAAAATCAATACATTCAAACATCCAACCAATCCTCCCACGTCTACCATCATCCGTCATAATCCTACATCCTCCTAAAAGTCCAAACATCCCATGTCACAAATCTGTCACGTCTTGGGAATAACTCTCTATGAAAAGAACTCTCATGGTGCTCTATCGTGATGTGAGTATTATGATAAGGCCAACTCTAGTATCAACAAGGATCACAATGACATCAGTCAATTGTATGCAAGCGCTATCATCTTGACAAGGCAACTACTTTAGAAAGGTCATTATTGGCATGTCATGGCACCAGTCTCTACATCGGCACCGTCAAAGGCTTAAGCACAGTCAGTGGTCCTCTAAAGCATCAAGGCTATCCGACAAAATGAAAAAATACAAAAAAAATGAAAAATCAGAAAAAAATCATCACCTTGATAAAAACTTGACAAACAGGCGTCTTGGTGACACCAAAAAAATCAGAAAATATCAAAAATAGTAAAGAGAAAACTTATGTCCAACAGTGAAAACCTGGCAAACAGGCGCTCTAGATAAGTACCATGATGAAAACCTGGCAAACAGGCATCATGTGTACAATAAATTGTCTATGTGGACCATTGCACTTGGGAGAAAGTTGTCTCATCTCCCATTCCCTTTGCATGACATTTGGGTGATCCCACAATAGTGGTTTACAATTTTTGGCCAAACTAGACACTGCAGTTATTATTTTTAACTAAATCTTCATATTCAGGCACCTATAGCGACTAAACCGTGAGGAATTTGAAGATGATGCAAACTAGAGTCTCATCACATTTTGTCTGTAAATTCTAAAACTATTTTTTTCAAAAAAATTGGAATTAGATTGCACATTTTTTTCCATCTCCCATGAAAACCGGTTTTTTTCAGAAAACAACATTTTTTAAAAATGACACTCACCGTATACAACATAACTTTTTTTGTATCAAGGATAAAATTCTAATTTTTTTGAATTTAGATTTGTAAAAACAATATATAGCACTTTCATTTGGTCTCATAGTTTTTTATAGAATATTTTTTCCTTAATCAATTTTCAAAGTCAAACCAATTGCAATTTAGACATAGGCGGACTGTATACAACATACTTTTTTTGTATGAATCGAAATTCATTTTTTCTTTTTTTAATGGATCAAGGACATAAATACCCAGCCTGAGTGTATTTTTAAAAATTTTATTTTGATAATCTGCTATTTTTCCACATGTGCAGACCAAATATTTTAATTTTCAATGAAAAACCTATGTTTAATAAAATTAAAAAATAAAATACATAATAAAAGCAAACCATATTAAAATTATATTTGACGGATAGATCATTTGGAGGAATATTATTATCTAGTTGGGTTTCTGATGTCTTCTGAATTTTCATTTTCAAATTGAGCTTCGAAAGACAATTTTTTACAAAAAAAATTGAATTTTTGGGGAGATTGGGGAAACAGGGTGTTCGGTCGAACATAGGTTCGGCTAAACCTTTTAAAGAGGTTCAGCCGAACATAGGTTTGGCCGAACCTTAAAATAATTTCCTTTACAAAATTGGTTCGATCGAACCCCTTCACTATACATCCGAAATTCAAACATCTTTTCCAAGTTTGTTTGCATTTTTTCGAGCTCCTATGTAAATGGCGGCGACCCTCGTGCTTCCAAGCCTGTCAACTGAAAAAGACATTTCACAAGTTAAAAAATGATGAATATTTTGATAATGTTTGTTATTGTTGCATTTGTTTTTACTGTTGTAAGGTTTTTTAAGTTTTTTTAAAAATTTCAAGTTTTTGTAACAGATTTTTTGCATTTTGGAGAAAAATTTGTTGTTGGTTTAAGTCAATCATTTGTATTTTGAAGAAGAAAATGAGACAAAAAGCAAAAATAAAAAACAAAGCTCAACAAAAATTTTCAAAAGATAAAGAAGAAAATAGACGCAAACAAAATTTGACAAATTATCATAGAAGGAAACAAGGTACGTGTTTATTTCTTCTTTTTCTCGTCAAATATGGGTAAATTTTTTTATTTACAATTTAGTGTGTTTATCATATGTTTTATCTAGCAACAATGAAAAATGCATCAAATAATTGATATATAAGAAAATTGAAGGTTCCTCATTTCATTTTTTTGGAAATGAAAACTCAAATGCACATCATCAATGAGTTCTATAAAACTAAAATCTGCAAGTTATCACTAGATTTTATGAATCCTTATACTAAATATTTTGCTAGTTTTGATCCACAATATATTCTCTTTATTTGTATTTTTTTGTGGCACCCAATTTTGCATCTATCTATGTTTATTTCCTTTAAATTATTATATTTATTTCATCCAATTGTGCATCATCAATTATATAGATATGGTAGAAACACCATCTTTCACCACTATTTCCTCCTCTATCTTAGTATCTCCCTTTGTATCAATACATGAAAATCAATAGTAGGGAAATCATTATGTATAACCAAATTGGATAAAAGAAGATGACACAAGATAATTCAACAAAAGAGAATTTCTAAACTCATCTAAAAAACCTAAATAGTGATAATTAGTTGACAAGGCGGGGATAGCTCAAACACCCCACAAACACACAAAAATTGGTAAAAATTATAAATCTTATAATAAATAGAATCATATTAGTTAACAATAATTATTTTTGGATTATGATAGATTTAACAAGTACGATGAATATACACATAAAACATGCATTAACTAAATAATTTTATATGCGAGGAACATATAATGTAGAAATATGTATCTAAAATAATATTTTCTAAATTTTCTAACACATAATCTAACATAGAATTAGAATATTATTCATAACAATGAAATAATTCATAAAGAAATAAACATATTGATAGTAAAAATAAAAATGTATTGAATTTGATTACCTAAATAAAAAGTTGAAAGTTTTAACTAACTTTATTCCTATATAAGATTAATTACACAAAAATACTATCCAAAATAGATAAATCAACAAGTGTAAATGGTCTTATCTAAATTGGTTTCACCTATATAAACTATGCAAGCTTATTTTTCCTATAAAAAAAAGTACTATGTTTTTATTAAACAAAATATTAAAAATGGGATTTAATTATAAACAAAGAAAAACCTAGAATGAGAGTTGAGAAATAGATATCTTGAATCATGTGATAGGAATCTAGAATATGAATCAATAGAAGATAATAAAAATTAAATCATATTTCCTAGATGGTAGCATGACTACATTAAGACCTCTATATGACTACATAGATTTTTGTCAAGTACATAAAAAATACCAGTTTATACAAAAAATTGAAAGTCTATAAAATAAGAATAAAATACACAACCAATAACAAGAAACTAAATAGTAGAATAACACATAAATTTTGTAAAATAAATTAAATGATATAAAATGGTCATAATGTTATTTAAATTGAGCTATAAGATAATATAATTATGATAGATAGGAAAAGACACAAAACCTTCATATGAAGAGATTTCCAAGAATACATGTAGCTAGTTCCACAAAGGGAAAGGGGTGAATTTTGGTTATCTTACCAATATTGTCAAATCCTTAATTTGATATTTTTACCTCCACAAATAATCAAATAAAAATACATTAGATTAATATGGTTGTTCTCTTATCATATGTGCATCTAGAACTAAGATGAGTGCAACATAAAAAAAAAAAAAAAATCTATAGCAATAAGTGTATCCCTTAGATATACGAAAAAATAAAATTTGAGAAGATGGATCAACAAGCATTTCCAAGAGAGATATGAATCTACAAGAAGAAATATGAAAATTTGTGATTATGATATTTTCTTAGGTAGCTTCCTCAATGAATATAGCCATCTAAATATGTCATCTTCTTCTACATCTCTTTCTTTTGCTATAGATTCTTATCATAATCTTAATCTATATTCATATTCAAAGATATATGCACTATCTAGCCCTCCATGATGTATAAAATGTTAATTCTTCTTTTTGGGAGTCAAAGATTTCATTACATTCTGTATGAACCAATTTGAGATTAAACAAAATTTTAAAAGCACCAAAGAGTCATTTTGAATTTCAAACACCACAAAATTTATTTTTCCTTTAAACCCAATAGGTTGACCTTTATATTAGATACCATGTGATAATGAAAATTTTGGATCTTCTCCCTCATCTAGTACTATATCATAGGGAGCATCATGTAAATTTGGTTTCCCAAGATCCTCCCAATTTATTTTAAGAATAATTTTAACATCTACTCCCAAGTTTATTAATATATTTTTCATCCATAAAAATGAGCTATATATGATTGTGCCCATTTAATAATATTAAGATGTGAAAGACATGCATTTTGTTGTAATTATCATGTTCTTAGAATTAATGTCTATTCTAACATGTTCCAATCCAAAAATTAAATTATGAGTGTTGAAATTTATATATATTTGTTGTTTTATAATATGAAAATCAGATTTTGTTCAGTATTAATAGATAGGGATTGAAGGTTGAGACACAAATCCTAATGATCTCTCATAATGGGATACCTTATCTAGAAGAAAAATAAAATATTTAAATTTACTAGATCTTGACTATCTACTTAGGTACAAAGAGGCTCATAGACTTACCACACTATCTACAATTTTTGTCTCGGTTTTCTATATTTTTTTCCTGTTTTCTTTATTTCTAGATTAGAGTTTTTTTTTTGTTTGTGCTACTAATCTATTTGTTTTAGCATGTCTCCAGCTGGAATTAGCTAAATGTTATTTTAATTATTTTTTTTCTTTACAATTTGCATTTTACACGCATTGGTTAAAAAAGAACAGACATGCAAATGCATATGCATATGGGTTAAAAAGGACAACACACTTTATTTTTCATTGGGTTTAAAATTAACTCTTAGATAGAAAACACTACAAACGGTTAAAATTAACCCCTTTGCTTGACAAACACTACAAATGGATAAAATGAACCTTTTGCATTCTTTGTTTGTTCATATTTTGATTTTGGTTTAAAAAGAACACCATGCGAGTGTGATATGAAATATTCATGTGCTCTTTCTTTGTTTTTAAACAAAGATCAATTGAACTATGAATATTTTGGTTCGCTTTTGTTAAGACTTAGATCTTGGGCCTGCTTTGGTGTGAAAAATTACTCACCCCAAAGCAACTCAAACCGAGAACGTGCTAAATCCAAGTGACGCCCAACCGGTATATAAATTTGAATGTTAAGGAAAGCTTAGCATTACAGAACTTCCTACAGACAAGCAATTGACTCCACAGTACCCTTGTGGTGCATCGAAACCTGTAGAGCCTAACCTCTGCAGATTGGGATGATAATGCCTCTCGTGTGGCCTTCTGAACGGGTGCCCGAAATAAATTCTTTGTTTTAGAAAACCACAAACCTTCTATTCTTTGGTGCAGCAACGGTCATTGCCAAGGCACCTGCACCTACATAGTTCTTAGTAGAAATGATCAATCTGCCATGGGATTTTTATGGAGATTGGAAGCTTGGTTTCCCTGAGAAGTGAGTGCAATGTAAGGGGGAGCCTGTGGGGCTAAGCTTCTTAAATTATTTCGCTAAGGATATGCGGTTCATGGGATCCATAAGAATACTGTCCTTGCAGCCTTAGGATTTTTTTTTTGTAAATTTCTTTTATGTGGTTGATTTTTATTCTTTACAACACCACGTGTTTGCCAACTATTTTCAGACAACATGAAAAAATGAACATCATCCTCCAAATCTAAATCAATACAATCAAACTATCAAGAGTCCCCTAAAACCACCCATGACACTAAGTCATAAAAACCTTCCATTAGTCATACCCACCCTAACCTTGACAAGGGAAGCCAACCATCCACATCATATCCTAGTCCTTCATTCATGTCATATCCTAGTCCTCCAATCATGTCATATCCTAATCCTCCATCCACGTCATATCCTAGTCCTCCATCCATGTCATATCCTTGCATCATAGCCAAATTTGGACCTAGAGTTTCATTTGACCTCTTGCATTCTTAACTTATCACATCAAATCATACCATTTTCATATATGTCATCTTAGAATCATATCCTTTTCATTGCATCCTAGTCCTTAAATATTCCTACTCTTGCATACATAAAATATATCATTTCACCTAGGTCTTGCATGTACAACCCCTTGCATATATATCAAGATCATATCGTGCCTAAGTTCCAAGTTGCATACATTCCATGAATTTAGTCATTTGCATAGTCATCATTGATCAAATAGAACCCTTAGCTCTTGCACGAGTTCCACTACTCTTCATAGGTCTCAAAAACAACCCATTTTTTATCTATCACCCACATCACTTAAGGTTTATCATGGACTTTCAAGTTAGGGAAAATACCATTATCCTTGCATGTCTAGGGAAATCCTTTTGGAGTCCATCATCTCCTGCATACCCTCTCTTGATCATTGTTCCCTTGTGTTTATCCATCCTAACACAAGTCAAGCCTTGCATCATAACCAAATTTGGACCTAGAGCTGCATTTGACCTCTTGCATTCTTAGCTTATCACATCATATATCATACCATTTTCATATATCCCATCTTAGAATCATATCCTTTTCATTTCATAATAGTCCTTACATATTCCTACTTTTTCATACATAGATCATATCACATAGTTCATGTATACATATATATCATTTCACCTAGGCCTTGCATGTACAACCCCTTGCATGTATATCAAGATCATATCATGCCTAAACTTTCCAAGTTGCATAACTCCATGAATTTAGTCATTTTCATAGTCATCATTGATCAAATAGAACCCTTAGCTCTTGCACGAGTTCCACTACTCTTCATAGGTCTCAAAACCAATCCATTTTTTATCTATCACCCACATCACTTAAGGTTTATCATGGACTTTCAAGTTAGGGAAAATACCATTATCCTTGTGTGTAAAGGGAAATCCTTTTGGAGTCCATCATCTCCTGCATACCCTCTCTTGATCATTTTTCCCTTGTGTTTATCCATCATAACACAATTCAAGCCTTGCATCGTAACCAAATTTGGACCTAGAGTTGCATTTGACCTCTTGCATTCTTAGCTTATCACATCATACATCATACCATTTTCATATATCCCATCTTAGAATCATATCCTTTTCAAATTCATTTTTTCCATGGAATTCTTAAGTTCAAGAATCTTTGATTTCATTTGATTTCATATGTTCAACTCCACTTATATATCACCATCTCTCACTTTCTTTGCACAATATTTTGTGACATGTACAAATGGCTCAAAAAGCAAGAAGTTCTCAATCAGAAGTCGAGCCCAATCTAGATATTGGACCAAATGAATCATTTGAAGAACACATGGACCTTAAAGATAGGGAGGAGGCCTGAGTTCAAACAATGCATGTTGGAGAGGGGTCGGGATCACTTCCTTCTACACCAATGGATGAGCATATAAAAGTAGATGAAACAGTGGGGAAAAAAATTTCTTATAGAAATTTAGATCATTTACTTGAAATGGATATGGAGAAACTGAAATGTTATGTCGACCAACCTAAAAATACAAGTAAGAGGTCAATGACTAAATCTGTAAATAGAATAATCCATGATCATTTCAATCATCTTGAAACACTTGAAAAAACCCAATTGTTATCATGTTTACTTCTTCATGATGAGATGAAAGAGTCATTACAATTGTTGGGTGTACATTCTGTATCGAATAAGAGGAAACACATGAGATTGAAAAAAGATATTGTTGAAAATGTAAAAAAAGGTTTAGATTCCATTGGGAAAGGATCTCGATCAGTGGATAGAACCATTGCAAGAAAGGTGATTTTAACATCTGTTTTAAATAAAGAAATATCCAGAAAAATAAAAATTTCAACACTTTCCACTGAATTTGGTTATAGTAGAACCACACTAATAAAATATTTGAAAAAAAGAAAGGTTTTAGATGATAGTTCTGAAGGCAACTAGAAAACTATGTGTAGAGCTCCTCATTCTGACAGGATTGAAGATGTTGTTAGGAACTTGATCTCAAGTTTTTGGAATGATCAGACCCGTTCGTCATCAAATACTAGAGATGTTATGAGGCACAGGATTGGACCTGGTATTTATGAAGAACATATTAAACTTTGGCTAGACATAACACAACTTGAGATGTATATGAACTTTTGTAATATGTATACTCATATAAAGATTGGGAAAACAATGTTTGAAAGGTTAAAGCCATACTATGTGAAGATAAACAAGTTTTTTGAAACTTTTTGTTGTTATCACATTGAATTTGATCTCTACTATCAAGTGTTTCGAAAGATGAGAGGTGAAAGATATGGTTTTCAAAAGGCACTTCCTAAACAGGTAAGTTTGTTCATAAAGGATCTATTATGTGATCATGAAAATGGACTTCAAATAAAATGCATAAAAGGACTCTGTGAAACATGTGGAAATTCGGCTAACTTTCCTTCAACAAATGAAAATGTTGACCTAACAAAGACAGTAAATTGCAAAAGTTACAAGTATTTAAAGTTTCAAACAAATTTTGGGAAAGAATTCACAAGGTTAAACTATGTAGAAGAGGAGATACATATTGGGAAATTTATGGAAGATTTTGAAAAATTGATACAACCATACATACATAATTCATTTTATGGTAAGTGGCAAGCACATCAATTTCAAACATTAAGAGATACTTTCCCACTTGGAACAGTTCTATCAGTAGTTGACTTTGCAGAAAATTACTCTTTTGTACATCAAAAAGAGATTCAATCAGAATATTACTTTTCAAAACAAGTCACTATTATGGTTCATGTGTGTTATCGACATGCACAATTGGAATTAGATTGTGTTAAGAGTACAGATGAACAATGTGCCATCAAGAAAGAATATCACTTTTAAATTAGTGATGATAAAGAGCATGACACACTTTTTGTACAACATTATTTTACAAAATGTTTGTTTGAGAATTTGAGAAGCAGGGGTGTAAAATTTGAAAAACATTTTGTATGGTCAGATGGATGTGTGGCACAATTCAAATCATCACAACCATTTTATGCACTTTCTAGATATCATAAAATTTACAACATACCACATGTTTGGAGTTTCTTTGAGAGTGGGCATGGAAAGGGTGAACATGATGGCGTAGGAGCTTGCATCAAACGTGCTTTAAGAAAGCATCAAATAAGTTATTCATAAGATCATATAGATGATGCACATGATGTTGTTGAATGGTGCAAGAAACACTTTTCATCAAATGAGGTTGGCACATATTCAAGAACAAACTGAAACATTCCACATAGAGTGTTTTGGGAGATATCAGGTATGTATAAATTACATTTTTTTTTAAAAAAATTATTTAAGTTTAAAATTTACACATATATATATACACACATGTTCAAGTTCATATAAGTTTTTTTCAATTACATTTATCTAGGTGTGGATAGAAGATCGATGCATGGATGCAAGAGGGTAGAAAAAACAAGATCTTTGCATTGTGTTATGAGTTTAGATAGTCACCCTCAATGGACATTATCCACGAGAGATTACTCTTGTTTCTGCATTGAGTGCATTGTGGGAAACTCTCATGCATGCAACAATGAAGAGCTTGAATATGTTAGTAAATGGAATATTGTGCCACTATTTGTTTCAGACACATACGATGAAAATGAGGATGAAAGATTTCAAGACATTCCTTTGATTTCAATTGATTATGACCATATTTCAGGATTGGTTAGAAAAGGTACATGTGTAAGTTTTCAATAATTTAAATATTATATAAATTTAATGATCTTTAACTTGTGTAGAGACAATTCTATTTTTTTTAGAATTTTATTGTGTAAATCTAGTGTACATGAGATGTTTTTGTAATTATAGCAGAGCCTGGAAACATAGAAGGTGTTAGCTATTATTTATTGTATTGCACAAAAGAGAGGAATAAGCTAACATGGCCTGAAACAAATAATGGAATGTTATTTCCCACATGTGAGTTTGAATTTCAAATTATATACATACATTGTGTACATGTGTACATTACATTAAAAACATTAAATATATATTGTACAAACCTTGAGCACGCAAATGTTGTACACATGCACATGTATTACCTCAGGTTCATGTTTATTTTGTAGGTTCTATTGTTGTGCAAGGGATATATCTAAAACAAGTCAAAGTTGTTCAACGTGGGATTCATTTTGTGGACTATCAAGTTGATAACAAGGTATATCAATATAGTCACCTTATAATTGCTACCGCCCTACATCTTCATCCAGTTCCACATGCACATGGATGAAAAAATGGAGACTAGATAGTGACGACCATCATAAAAATTTACATGTTATTCAAGAGCGGGTTGAACCAAAATGTTTGAGTTAGATTATATCCATGATTTTCAAGTTCACTTGTACATGTACATACATGTTCAAGACGAGAACTTATAGTAACTTGTTTGAACTCTGGATTGTTTTAGTTACTTATAATATATGTTGATGGCAAGTGTTTTAAATTTGGTTGGACACAAATTAGGGGTTGAAATACATTGAGAACCTTAAATTGAGTAGATATTTCCAATTATATATTTGTTCCATGGAATTCAAGTACTTGTAATGTACATAATGTGCAAACCTTGTCATAAAAAAAATCATTGGAAGAGTGATGGTTGGAGTAGAAGAAAATTTAGTGTTAATTTCAATGATCCCCCAAATCTAGCATCTCAACAAAAAATACAACTGGCACATAAGGAGATGTTACATGACTACATCTCAAGATGTTTCTTCTCCTATACATCCAAGAAAAATCATTGATTCATTAGTCCATGTCTTCTATATATATAAAGTGAATGTTATCTCAATCTTCTTTTTTGTTGTAGAAAAAGAAACCTAACATATTAAAATTTGTGTCTTGTAGAATGTTGTACCAAACAAAAAATCCCAAAAGTGTAGTATGGACATGCTTCATGTTAAGTCAAAACCCATAGTGTGTGTGAAAGAATTATATATAATAAATTAGAGAAGATTGATCTCGAATTCATTCTCTCAAAGTATCCACCTAGGTCAAAGACCTTGAGATTTGATGGAAACTTCTCTTTGTGTCTATTGGTTGTCCCATCTTAGACCCACTAAGAAAATAAAATATCTTATTGAATACATTTTAACCTCAATCCTACATAATTTGGTGCATAAAATCTACTAATATATTAAGATAAAGTTGATCTTCACATGTCAACATAACTAAGTATTCAAAAACAATCAATCACATTTTTCACCTAATTTTACTTTTCTTAATCCTTTTCTACATTCCTCCTCTTCTTTTCTTCCATCATCTTCTATATTTCATATGAAATTTTCCTCATAATTCTTCTTTTGAGAGCTAAATTGTGTATTTTTTACACAAATAATCTCTTGAGTCCAATCATCATCAGCTACCTAATATTTTCTTATTCCTCCACCTAATTGAGGCATATCATTATTTTTTTCATCTCTTATAATTCGTTCTTCTTAAGTTATTTTTTTTGAAACAATGTTATTTTGAATATCATCTTGTAGGACACTAAAATAATTTTGTTGAACCACTATTATTATTTTATCATATGTACCATAATTAAAATCCATTATTATTCACTATCGTCCATTAATAATTTATTACAATTTAGTGAATTAATTCCTATTATTTATTTAAAGTTAATTAATTTCCCACATTTAATAAATATATTATATTCATATTTTCCATCTCTTATCCATCAAATAATTAATTATTTTATCAAACTGCACCTCAAATGCACACATTATCCATTTAAATAAAGAACTAAAATTTCCAGTTCCATCTCATTTAGTTAACTAATAAATCAAGATTAATTAACTCATTAATCTTGAATTAGTCCACTCACTGAATGGTAATATTATGCTAGTATAATGAGAACATGCATATCATTGTTATCTTGAGCACAATCATACAATGCTCGATAAAAGGTTTTCTTGAGTTAGTTAGGATTTTATATTTTTTCTTTAATGCCAAAAGTTATAATTTAATGCTTATATGAGTATATGGTTCTATTTTTATATGATTAAATGATTATATTTTAAAAATATTATATGCCTACATGTTGAGATTATATTTAATCCCCATGTACTATTGTTTCTCTTTTCTAGCAATTTCTTATATCCTATGAATGCAACCAATTTTTGAGAGGGAATATTCTATCACTAAGGTTTTCCTAGTTAGATCTATAAATAGTTGCAAGTGCTTATAGAGGTTCATCTTATGAAAAATATACATAGAAGGAAAACATTCAAGATCATATATATCCAAGGCATGCATGTGCAAAATATTTATTGTGATCAACATGTGAATGAACTTAATTATAAAGTGGAATTCATTTCCTAAAATTCTACTCTAGAGAGATCAAATGTATATATAATATAAGGAAATGTAAGTTGTAAGAGATCATAAAATAAGCAAATGTATACATATATCATATAAACATTTCAATATTGATCAATGTATAAACATGTAACATGTTATAAGCAAAGTGCCAAATGTATGTATATCATAAAAGCAAATGTAAGTTAAAGATCATCAAATGTGGAATACTAAAGATCATCATATATAATATCATCATATAAGGAAATGTTGAATACTAAAAATCATCATATATGGCAAATGTAAGTTAGAGATAATGAAATGTCAAATACTAGAAAGATCATCATATAAGAAAATACATGTAGTAACGATCATAAATCTAATGCATGGCCTAATACGAATGTCAACTCCTAGTTGAATGACCATCTAAATGAGAACAGTCCTACTCTGATGGATGCGCTGAGCCCTACAAATAAAATGGTGTACAAAATGTGTTAAATACATATAATTTATATTAAATATGTATATAGATCTATGCATACATATTCATGTACATATACACATGCATTTATAAAAATTTAAAACTCACATGTCCACTAGCATCATATTCATCCACAGAGTCACGTCGATGTGCACGATCTGGAACAAGGCTAGGAGTGACATTAGGTATGTCCACCTACAAATATATAAATTCATATATATCAGTACATGAATATCTAGTTATTAAAACTAAAATTTAAAAATAATTATAAAGGAATTGAAACATGCAAATGCACACATACATGCACATCATCTAATATCGGATGACCCAAGTCCTCTGAAACGGCCGCCTCCACCATATCAACTATGGGATCAAGTGGTGAATCAAGGTCTGCATCCCTTTGATCTATCTCATGTCGTACCAGCAATTATGAGTGGAGAGGACTATGTAGGTGAGATGGCATCAACGATAAAGAACTAGCACCAACCAACATCTTAGTAAAACCCATAGTCTGTGTAGTTATCGAATGGTCAGATGGTGGATCCTGACGTGCACTAGTGCTGGGTTGAGAGTGATGGGATCCTAGAAGTGAATGACCTCCACATGCCAAACGATCTCTAACATTCTCTATATTGATCCCATAGTCTGATGCAATGAAGGCATATGCCTCCAAGAGTTCCTCAGCCAAACAATGCAGAGTCCTGCATGCCATATCTCCTATAAGTGCCTCAAGCTCTGTGGGAGTAGGGATGCCTGCTACTATGAAAGGATCCATGGTGGTCCACTATGTTGAATATGGCATGGGTCGAGGATGTCTAGACATCAAATACTGACCTACATGATCAGCAAATATCCTAGTGGTGGCAGCTGCAATGTCACCTATACTATCGATTGATTCCTTTTGGGAAGCAACAACAACCTCATCTGCTATGGGGGCTAGAGTTGGGGTGAGAGCAGGAGACCTTTCACTAGTGAATACCCTAAACACTAGGGTTAGTCTATCTGCTCGACAATAAGTGGGTCTGTCAATAATCCTGCCATGCCCCTGACCAACATATGGTGGAATGTCCAGGTAGTTGACTTTGAGGCCCAAATGGACCTCAGCATACAACTAGTGAACAAAATATAATGGAATCTAGTCATTGTTTGGGTATTGACCATGTGCTGTGAGAAATCGTGGGTAGATCAATGAGGCCATAACATGATCGACACATCTAGTGACCTAGTATCCCCTAACCTTACGTGCATTTTGATAAAATGGAAAATAATTTTTTTTATCATTTCTTTGGTCACACTATCCTATATTTTTTTAAGGGGAACCTCACCATGTACTTCTTCCCACATGTGGGAAAGAATAGCATCTACTCTATCTAGAGAAAATGCACTAGTCCTCTCAAGTTCATCTCTTAGTTTTTCAAGACTATGCAATATTGACATGCATGGTTCAGAATATATCCCTGGGTTTGCACTTTGCGCTAATGAGTCTTTCAATTTATTAATCTCATTAGTGGTATGTGCAAACAAAGATTTCGGAGGTGGAACATCTGCATTATCCATGTTATGTATGTATGTATGTGTACCTAAAGGAGCAATGAGACCTTAGTTTAAATAATCTATCTAGATATAAGGAATAGAAATCTAAAATAGTTCTACTAATTCATCTACTCATCAATAATATTTCCATACCATTAACAAAAAACATGTTCAACATCTATCATAGTTTTTAATAATCAAAACATTCACACTACTAGATTGCACAAAAAACATAATCTAAAATAATTCTAAAATTTAAATTTACAAGTGTGCGTGTGCACTCTAGTACAAAATGTGTCATTAAAGACAGTTTAAAAAACATTGATAAAGGTTGCATCTAAGATTTATTTCCTACAACTAGTAATAAAGGGAAAACATCATTACTTAACATTGGTGGTCATGTAAAATCAATTTAGTCATTATTGAAGGCACAAATAAGAGAAGAAAATGAGACAAATGATAAGCTTGTAAATATGATTTCTAAACTATGGAAGGACAACATTAGTGCTTCCCAAAAAAAACCTACTTCATGAAAATATAATCGTTTGAAATTGGATGGAAGAATCTTAATGCTTAAAGCTATGATCTAATACATTCTAATCTATATGATGTCATGTTTATTGATCCTCTTCAAGATCTCTCAAGATTTAGATAAAACAATAAAGAAATTATTATGGGGTGGTTCAAATGAAAGTAAGTGTATTCCTCTTATTAAATGGGACACTATATTTCTTCCTAAAGGTCTTGATGGCTTATGAAATAAAGTCTTATCAAAATGGAAATAAATGATTAATTACCTATTTAGAATTATATGAATGTAAATATATCATAGAAGATATCTAGGGTGGTTAAATGCTTAATTATTTGAACCATGTGGATTATCCAAGTGGCTTATAGTGGACTTGGAATAATTTTGATTTGGCTCCCATTCCACGTAAAATCAAAAGGATTTTAAAACATGGATGAATTTCACAAGTAAAAAAATTATATACCACATAGGATAATTATTTAATATTATATAAACTATTTAGCCATAATAAAAATAAAAATGTTGAACATGAAAGGGAAAATGTTGCAAAATGTTATGAAACACATATTGAAAAGAGTAACATCATAGAAAAATAAGAATTCAAATTTAGAAATATTTTTGAATAATGTAGAAATGAACCCCATGATATTAAAATTATATTCCATGATCCAATTGTTGATAATATCAATAAAATTGATAGCACACATAAAAAAATGAAAGTCATTGTATCTCCAAGTTACTTAAGAAAAGAGAGGACCTTTTCGAATAAGAATGATATCCCATATTCAAAATTTTCTAATGAGCTTGATAAAATTGTAATAATTCTGGAACCCAAAAATGGTTACTTAAAATTGATGAGAACATAAGATAAAATCTTAAATTAAAGAGATCATCATGAACCATTCAATTTTGAGCTTCAAAAATTTTAAATGAATACTTTTTTAAAATTACTAAAGTTGTAAAAATAAGACCTTTACAAAATAAATTAAATATTTAGGCAATCAAAATTTCTAATTAAAATAAAATTATTATTATTATTTTTTTTAATTCTCTCAATTCTATTAGGATTACTAGTAAGTAGAAAGATAAAAGAGCTACTTGTAGAGTAATAAAAACCTCAATAGTGAGAAATAAATCAATAAAGGTTTGATTAATGAGGCAAACTCATCTTCACTTAAGCATAAATTGTAAAATATTGTGAAAAGCACTAGCAATAAGATCAAGACTAGATAGTCCTATTGAAAATGGTACTTGAGATTTTAATGGTAGGATTCCATGAGTTCATAAAAAGATAATTAATAACACAAATGATGAAATTGAATGATTTTGGCACTTTAACTCTAGAGTATCACTCAATGTAAATGATGTTTTAAAATAAAAAAATTGGTGATCAAGACCACACACCACATATTAAACATTAATTGGAATGTAGCCAAACAAAATTGTGTAAAATTTCTTGAAAAATATATTCATTTAAAAATATCATAAAGGGAATTTGAATCTTGTAAGCCTTTTCATTGTATGTCTCTTAAAATTTATAATACATATTGTAAATATGACATGTAGTTTTTATCTATCATGAACTATTATGTAATATTAATTATACTTTGTATATAGTAACCAAATTTTACAAGAATGTGGTACAGTTAAAATACCAAATTTATCTAAGGACTTATTAGATTTATTTTAATGTGTTAGATACAATGATTGTAGTTTTTGTAAAAATGTGTTTAAATGAGAAGCGTTTACAATGCGATGGGTTATCAAAGTTTATATATCATGTTCCCATGATGGAAGAAAAATGATCTGGGAAATAAAATGTTTGAGAAAAAGAGATATGAGATAGTAAAATACAATTTGAAGAGTGGAGGTGAAGATTATAGATGTGAGTTGGTCACAAGAGAAGCACTACTAATTTTATTTCTTTGTGGAGACATATGATATAGATCTTAATGTGGCATCAAACATAATTTAAATTATTTTTAAGTAGTGATTCTTAATCTTCCGATATATTTTTTGTAATAAATGCTAAGTTGTAGTTGATTTCAATTTTATTTTGCTTAACGTTTTTTAATATTTAAATGTAGGTGTTTTGGAGAATTTAAATATATTTTATATGAGGATTGTGATCAAGAGGTTAAATAATTTATATTTCATCATAAATACTTTCAATATAATTTGGATACAATTTTAAAACATCTATTAATCAACATTTTGAGGAGATATTATATTTTTTATATTTAATTTTTTAAAAGTGTGTTTCTTGGAAATTTTAAAATTTGGTAATGATATTACCAAAATATCTATGAAATATGTTTGCGAATTAAAATTTTGATATTGAGGCCTTGATAAATAAATTGTATGAACTTGTATTATCAATATTTGATGTTTAAAATTTTGTTCAAGCTATATTTGATTGATAAGTTTGTGAGAAGATCTTTCTTATGCTTGAATACAAAAATGGATTGTATACCTTCCTTGTTTAACTCTATTTTCCTTCTTTGTCCATTGGAATTGCATATGAAATTTGTTCATGTGATTTTATGGTTATTTGATTGGTGTGTCCCATCCACTTTTTTTGTGGTTTTCTTATGGGCACTATTGCATTACTATTCAATCAAATTAGGTTATCAAATGGAAAATTTAATATTAAATTCCTGAGGTTGGATTTCTAGATTGTGTTGGGGAAATCATGCCTCCCAAAAGCTAGTGCATTTTCCTTAGATGAAATTTCACATGAGAATACTTATAGGATATCTAGACAATTCAACATTTGTCTTCACTTATATCTATCTCTAAGGTTTCTACTATGCATGTCTACTAAATAATCTTCCAATCACCTATTACTCAACTATTCATATTCTTCTAAGTTCTAGAATTAGCATTGTTCTGAGTTAGAATGGTCTAATTCCCTCTCACAATATCTCTTATCTCTATTTATCAATTGAAAATTTATTCTTATCATTTAATTCCACTTGGGATAGAATTGGAAGGCTAGCCCATTTAAGATGAGTTAGAATTTATGGAAAGAAATAAATTGATGAATATTTAATGATAGGGACATCCCATTTAATTATTTACAAAATAAAATTGAAATAATCATTTATGAGAATATTTCAACCAAATTTAGAATGGTTTCACATAGAGCAATTGAGTTCACTAGCTAGGACAATAGGATGACAAATAACTTAGAGTTAGGTTTCAGTCTCCTATTGGGTTTCTCCTATTGCTTGAGTAAGGTGGGTATGATGGAAATCAGATGGTTGGAACCTGATTTTGGAAGATAATAAATAAATGTGGATGAGGCTTGCAAAGGTAATTGAACTCCAATTTGAGTTGCTTCTATAATAAAAAATGACAAAGGTAATCTCCTTTGAGTTGTATCTAAGATAATCCATCCATCCACACATAATGAGGTTGAGTTAGATGACTTATTTGAGGGGATAAGATTGTGCGAACATATCATTAAAGTTGTGGGTATTGAAGGAAAACCCTAAATTCTAATTAATTTTTCTCTTTTAGAAGATCACCAATTATAGGCTTAGCTCAAAGTTACAAAAAAATATTGTTATTTTTGGATTGTATGAGGCCCTTCTTGATTAGAAAAATATACAAAGAGGCCAATATACATAGGTGTAACACATGATCCAAAACACACATGATCTATCAAAATGATATGTGAAGTAAGTGAAATATTTTTTTGGATCAATCAAAGTGATATATGTAAATCATTTTTTTCAATGTGAAAACATCTTCATATTTATATGCTATATTTTTCAACCAACCAAAAAATTTATGAAATAAACTTTACTTCATTACCTAGACCAATTATAGAGTTAAACACTATTGTATAATTGGTGTTTCATCTATCAACTTTGCACTAGATTTAAAGTATATTTCATCTAAATTCTCATCCATCCTAATAAGTTCCATATATATTGAACACCACTCTTTTTATGCATCCTAATTAGCCAATAAAATATATGTGAATATATAACTTTTAATGCACAATTATTTGACTATATGTAATATGCTAACCAAATATGATGCTCCTACTACTTCCATATATAATCTAAAATTAACCTTGAACAACTCTCTAGAATAAGTGCATGATCATCACTAGTTTAAAATAATACCAAGTTTCAAGGTCTTTCTATCTTCCTTTGTATTTTTGGTTGGATTAATGAATGTTATATGTACATAAATATTTCAATTTGAGTGGAGTTATAGTATTGTGATTCAATTTCTTAACTACATGAAGTTTTACATTTTCCCTTTTTTTCTCCATATTCTTCTTAAATCCATACCTTGAATAAATGTTTCATGATCTAATTAAATTGGAAAAGATGATATATCTTCATCTATGGAGTTCAATTTCTTAGTTTCATGAAGTTGTATCATTTATTGTTTTTTGTTTGAATTCTCAACTTCATACTCTTTTGATATTTGAGTCTTTGATTATTTTCTTGGTGTTATGTTGAATTAAATACCAATCAAATACAATTATTCAAAAAATTCAAAACAAAATTATTTTCAATTATCAAAAACAAATTAAAAACATGGAATCAATTATTCAAATTATTAAAAATATAGTATAGCAAGAAAGTTAGATTAGATGATGATGGAGAAAATGGGGGTTTTGGAATAGGGTATGGATACCCATCAAAGCATGATGGAAAAAATGGGGGTTTTAGAATAGGGTATGGATACCCATCAAAGAAAAAATGGGGGTTTTCAAACAGGGTATGAATACCCATCAAAACATTTAAATTCAACAACAAATCATTTAACTATGTGAATGGATTTTTTGAAAATGCTTTAGAAACTTTCAAACAAATTCATGCCATGGATTTTGCATAGTGCAACCAACCTAAGAGGACGAAGGTGATGGAGGTTGCTAGAAGGTTCACATGTTTGTGGGTCATGTTTCTGCAAGTGCTTCTTCGCTGATTCGCCCCACGTACTGCCTTTTTCATCGGTCACCTCTATCACTATTCGCCAAACTCTATTGGCGAAAGTGACAAAGTTTTTTTTTTTAAATCTCTATTAAAGGGGTTCGGTCGAACCCCTTTATTTTAATACTTTTTCCCATAATTCAATGGGGTTCGAGTGAATGGTGGGTTCGCCCAAACCCCTTCACTTTGTGTAGGGGGGAAAAATGACTTTTCCCTTCCTCCACAAAAATGTTCACCACTTATGTGGGTTCACCCATTTCCATCTACCCATCTAAACCTGATTGCGTCCATCCATTTTCTCACCTATTTTGATCTTGACAAAGATTAGGGCAAAAACACAAAACATGCTTTGGAAAACTTTTGACATGTCTATCTTTTGGTTATACCTTAGTCATCGAATATCGTGTCATTACCATCATAGCCTCATATGAAATTGTCCTTGACAACTATATGATAATAGTCCTCATGTCTCATATCTTTTACATAAGCCATCCATTATCCTTTTATATCTATCACCCATCTTGGTTTTCCTTGTCAATGGTCTAAAGATCCCTTGTCATCCCATCTAGTCCTACTTAAGTCATTCCAAATGCAACAATATGGAAAACCTGGTGCATCATCCAAATAATTCCTTGACTTTATCCTTGGCCCTGCTGTAGACTTTTATCCTCTTGTCATATCATTGTCATCCTCATGTTGTTTCGGGATGTGTCCTTCCCACGTCAAACAACGTTGTCATTGTCATCGTCACCTGTCAATCGATATTCAGCTTGACTAGCAGCAAAATCATGGTTGTCCTTGGATTCATGTGTGTTGGAATCATTCACATGCATTTGTCACAATTTTCGTAAAATATCAAAAAGTCATAAAAATTGGAAAAAGTCTTGAAAAAGGTCATAAAAATCTAAAAAGTCTTGAAAAAAGTTCTAAAAATCGTATTAAACCCTGAAAAAAGCCCTAAAAATTGAAAAATGTCCTGAGAAAATACAAAAGCATCCAAATCAATGTCAAAATCCCAAAAATAGAGTCAATGTTTGTCTTATCAATTCAATCAATCATATCAGTCAATCTTTTGTCCATGTCCAAACTACGTTGTCTCTGCGCATTTTCTATGTAGGCAAGATTCATCTTTGAATCCCCAAGACATTAGGTCCATCTTTCTAGGTTTGTCAAAAATAAAATCATGATTCAAACTTATGTCCTTTGGACAATGTCATTGGTTTGTGTCGAACTACGAGGTCTCTGAGTGCATGATGTAGGCAAGGCCATCAATCAATGAGCCCCTGAGGCCACACTAGGTCAGTCTATTAGGGTTCATGGAACAACATTTTCACACATTCCAAACTTTCTTTAGATCAAGCAAATCTTTCATCAATCCCGAGCAAACAATCTATCAACCATTTGTTTCATCATCAATTACGGTCAATTTAGCGATGGCTTGTAATCAATTTTATCAGGACAATTTAACCTGGTAAAGCTTTGGGTTCTTCTTCAGATGTGTCCTTTTGAAGAGAAACTCTCGCCATTTCTTTTGGCTTTTGGATGTGTCCTTCCTAAGCATTGTCCTCATCATCTGTCATTTTGATGGATTCTCCTAACTCTGAGAATTGATCACTTGGATATCAATGTCATTCAAGATGTGTCCTTCCTGAATTCGATATCACTCAACATTTAGCAACCTTGATCTTAAAACACCTGGCAAACAATTGGCACTTGTCTTTGGCTTTTTCACCATGTTACTAGTTTTTCAATGAGATCTCGACAACAGGATTTAGAGAAAAAATGACGTCTGATGACGTTTGTCTTATCTTTTGACACTCATGTTACTAGTTTCTTGGTGATATCCTAACTATGGGATTTAGAAAAACTGCGACGTATCATAAAAATGGCTTTATTTTGTTCTTTTGGCAATCATGTTGCTAGGTTTTGGAGGATGTCTTGGAAACAGGATTTAGAGAAGCAACGACATTTCATGGCTTGTCCTTCTTGTCTTTTTCCGCTTGCAATTGGTTATGACAAAAATACTGAGGCAATTGCACTCTTAGTATGAGTCATGATCATCCTTGTCTGCGACTACTTGTATTATGTAATGGTACGACCTTGCACATCTTGATTTATGTCATATCATGGTGTTTGTTGGTCATTATAATAATCTGCCCAATGATGATTAAAGAGCAATAAATATTAAAGTCCTATTGTAATATGTTGAAGTATTTGGTCTAGGAACTAACATGCATCTCATATAGGCATTGCATCCATGCCATCATCCATATTTTTTTTCACTAACATTTCTTTGTCTCTCCATATTCTAGTCTTCTCATCCATTTCGAGAGAACACCCGTGATCTTGGAACCCATCTGTCCTCTTGAGGGGGCATACCGCAACCCTCCTCGTCATTCTTTCTCATCCTATTTTGCATTGGGGCATATTTTGACTAATTTTCTTTGCCACAATGCAACAGGCTGCATTATGACAAAGAGGGGCAAATGTAGACACATAAAAATGACCTATGCCTCCAAGCTCTATTTCTAATTATTTTCATCCTAGCATAATTATGACATTTTAATTATGTTTCTAACTCACTTTCGACTATTAATTAAATAATTCATAATTATTTAATTAATTCATATCTATTTAATTAATTCATATTTGTTTATTCTTCATGATTATTAAATAAATAAATTTTAATTATTTATTTAATGTGTCACTAATTGTCTAATGTCCTTCTATAATTATATAAATTTCTTAATTTATTTAATTATTTTTGTCCATTATGTCTTCTTAATTATTAAATAAATAATTTTTATTTATTAATTTAATTACATCACTAATTAAAGTCCTTTTGTTCTAAAATTAAATAAATTCTTATTTATTTAATATTTTTCCACTTTCCACTATAATTAAATAATTATGTTCAATTATTTAATTATTCATTAGCCTCTTCTCTCCTAAATTAAATAAATTTTATTTATTTAATTTGGTCCACTTTCCTGAATTTTGAATTAAATCTTTATATTTAATTTAAAAGGTTCCCTTTGTCACATTCTTCTATAAATTAAATAATATCTTTATTATTTAATTTCTACCTAAATTAAATAACTTTTATTATTTAATTTCTTCTAAATCTTATTTATTTAAAATAAGTCCCACCACCTAAATTAAATTATTATTTAATTTCTCTTCTTTTACTATGCTCATTTTAAATAAAATGTATTTATTTAAAATAAGTCTCACTTTCTAATTTCCCTCTTTTAGTAAATTATTTAAATTATTTACTGTCACATGACCCCACCACTTTTGAAGTAAAATAATTTTTAATTCAAAAACTCAACATCACCTCTTGAATCAAATAATTTTAAATTATTATTTGATTCTCTAGCAACTTCGTTTTGTGTGCCCAAAATCTCTTGTCACATGCATTGTCAACCCTTGATTTGATTTTCTAAAAATAAATCTTGTCCATTCATTTCAAATTTGACCTAATGTTGCCCTAACCCTAATTGTGGGTTGTCATATTGAATCTTGTCCATAGATTATAGGGCACTTATCAATCTTTAATCTCATCCGTCCATACAAAATTGCATTTTCTATAAATGCCAATTTTGTCTTCATCTTCATAATAAGAAGATAGTCACAAAAAATATAAATGTCTTAGTCTCTGAATTTTGTCTACTTCTTCTTCTTAATCATCTTGCATATAGTCATTTAAATCCTTCAACATTTGCTTAGGACTTGTCATTATCATTAGATTTCTCATCATAAATCTAAGGGCAACAACATATTTCAGCAAGTTGAGAAGGTGTAATGGACGTCAGTCATGGAGGATGAAGATATCTAGTGAGATTGTTTCATCTATTCCTTTGCACTTCATTATCACTTTGGGTTTTTATATTTTGCATTTTATATTGCTAACCCTAGGAAAATACCCATAGTTATAGAGGGTAGAGGGTTTAGGGTATAGGTTTGAGGGTATATGGTTGAAGGATTAGGTCTAGGGTCCAATGTAAGGGGTAGAGGGTTTAGGGTTTAATGATTGAGGGTTGAGGGATTAAGGGTTGAGGCTTGAGGCTTGAGGCTTGAAGCTTGACGGATTAAGAGGGTATAGGGGTTGAGGGATTAGGGTTTAAGGGTTGAGGGTTGAGGGTAAAAGAAGGTATAGGGGTTGAGGGTTCAAGTATTAATAGGGTATAGGGGTAAAGGGATTAAGGTTGAAGGGTTGAGGGTTGAGGGATTAAGAGGGTATAGGGATTGAGGGATTAGGGTTTAAGGGTTGAGGGTTGAGAGATTAGGGTTTGAGGGTTGAGGGATTATTTAGGGTATAGGGGTTGATGGATTAGGGTTTAAGGGTTGAGGGCTGAGAGTTGAGGGATTAAGAGGGTATAGGAGTTGAGGGATTACGGTTTAAGGGTTGAGGGTTGAGGGATTATGGTTTAAGGGTTTAAGAGGGTATAAGGGTATAAGGGTTGAGGGATTCAGGTTTGAGGGTTGAGGGATTAAGAGGGTATAGGGGTAGAGGAATTAGGGTTTAATGGTTGAGGGTTGACGCTTGATGGATTAAGAGGGTATAGGGGTTGAGGGATTAGGATTTAAGGGTTGATGGTTGAGGGATTAGGGTTTAAGGGTTGAGGGATGAAGAGGGTATAGGGGTTGAGGGATTAGGGTTTTAGGGTTGAGAGTTTAGGGATTAAGAAGGTATAGGGGTTGACAGATTAGGGTTTAACGGTTGAGGGATTAAGAGGGTATAGCAGTTGATGGATTAGGGTTTAAGGTTTGAGGGTTGAGGGATTAAGAGGGTATAGGGGTTGAGGGTTTAGAGTTTAAGGGTTGAGGGTTGAGGGTTCAAGGATTAAGAGGGTATAGGGGTAGAGGGATTAAGGTTGAAGGGTTGAGGGTTGAGTGTTGAGGGATTAAGAGGGTATAGGGATTGAGGGAATAGGGTTTAAGGGTTGAGGGGTGAGGGTTCAAGGATTAAGAGGGTATAGGGGTACAAGGATTAAGCTTGAAGGGTTGAGGGTTGAGGGTTGAGAGATTAAGAGGGTATAGAGATTGAGGGATTAGGGTTTAAGGTTTGAGGGTTGAGGGTTCAAGGCTTAAGAGGGTATAGGGGTTGAGGGATTAAGGTTTAAGGGTTGAGGGTTGAAAGATTAAGAAGGTATAGGGGTTGAGCGATTAGGGTTTAAGGGTTGAGGATTGAGGTTTGAGGGATTAACAGGGTATAGGGGTTGAGGGATTACAGTTTAAGGGTTGAGGGTTGAGGGTTGAGGGATGAAGGATTAAGAAGGTATAGGGGTTGAGGGATTAGGGATTAAGGTTTGAGGGTTGAGGGATTAAGAGGGTATAGGAGTTGAGGGATTATGGTTTAAGTGTTGAGGGTTGAGGGATTAAGAGGTTATAGGGGTTGAGGTATTATGGTTTGAGGGTTGAGGGATTATTTAGGGTATAGGGGTTGAGGGATTATGAGGGTATAGGAGTTGAGGGATTAGGGTTAAGGGTTGAGGGTTGAGGGATTAGGGTTTGAGGGTTGAGGAATTAAGAGGGTATAGGGGTTGTGGGATAAGGGTTTAAGGGTTGAGGATTGAAGGATTAAGAGGGTATAGGGGTTGGGGGATTAGGGTTTAAGGGTTGAGGGTTGAGGGCTGAGTGTTGACGGATTAAGAGGGTATAGGGGTCGAGGGATTATGATTTAAGGGTTGAGGGTTAAGGGATTAGGGTTTAAGGATTGATGGATGTTGAGGGTATAGGGGTTGAGGGATTAGGGTTTAAGGGTTGAGGGTTGAGGGATTAAGAGGGTATAGGGGTTGAGATTAGGGTTTTAGGGTTGAGGTTGAGGGATTAAGAGGCTTAGGGGTTGATGGATTAGGGTTTAAGGGTTTAAGAGGGTATAAGGGTTGAGGGTTGAGGGTTGAGGGATTAGGGTTTGAGGGTTGAGGATTAAGAGGGTATAGGGGTTGAGGGTTCAAAATTTAAGGGTTGGGGGTTGAGGGTTGAGGGTTGAGGAATTAAGAGGTATAGAGGTTGAGGGATTAGGTTTTAAGGGTTGAGGTTGAGGTTGATGGATTAAGAAGGTATATAGGGGTTGAGGATTAGGGTTTAGGGTTGAGGGTTGAGGTTCAAGGATTAGGGTATAGGGGAAAGAGGATTATGGTTGAAGGTTGAGGTTGAGGTTCAGGATTAAGAGGGTATAGGGGTAGAGGATTAAGGTTGAAGGGTTGAGGTTGAGGGTTGAGGGATTAAGAAGGTATAGGGTTTGAGGGATTAGGGTTTAAGGGTTGAGGGTTGAGGGTTGAGGGATTAAGAGGGTATAGGGGTTGAGGGATTAGGGTTTAAGGGTTGAGGGTTGAGGGTTGAGGGTTGAGGGTTCAAGGATTAAGAGGGTATAGGGGTAGATGGATTAAGGTTGAAGGATTGAGGGTTGAGGGTTCAAGGATTAAGAGGGTATAGGGGTAGAGGGATTAAAGTTGAAGGGTTGAGGGTTTAGGGGTGAGGGATTAAGAGGATATAGGGATTGATGGATTAGGGTTTAAGGGTTGAGGGTAAAGGTATTATGGTTTGAGGTTTGAGGGATTATGTAGGGTATAGGAGTGGAGGGATTAGGGTTTAAGGGTTGAGGGTTGAGGTTTGAGGGATTAAGAGGGTATAAGGGTTTAAGAGGGTATAAGGGTTTAGGGTTGAGGGTTGAGGGATTAGGGTTTAAGGGTTGAGTGTTGAGTGATTAGGGTTCGAGGGTTGAGGGTTGATGGATTAGAGTTTAAGGGTTTAAGGGTTGAGGGTTGAGGGATTAGAGATCTCCCACTCTCCCCCTCTCTCCCACCCACTCTCTCTTTCTCCCACTCTTCCCTTCTCCCTCCCTCTCTATCTCCCACTCTCCCTCTTTGTCCCTCCCACTCTCTCTTTTGCCAACTCTCAAAAATATACTAATAAAAAAAAATTTCATATAACACGCTTGCGTTATAATGTGAGCACGTTATAACGCGAGGGAATTTTTGACTCCAGTAAAATGGTAAAAAACTCTATATACCCATGATTTGAAGGCCCATAATTTGCATATTCCCCTGGTTTTGTGCATGCTCCGACAAAGAATAGCTTTTTGATGATGTTTTGAAGTGTGCAAGCATCTTTTTCACATTCCATCACCTTTTCCATGATCGTTTTACCACCTTTGCATGAAATAGCAGATTTTCCACGTTGAAAGACATATAATATCAATTGAAGTTTGAATTCCATTGAAAATTGATATACAATTGAAGTGTGAAAGGGAACAAGCTTTTGAACAAGTCAAATTGTTGTGGAGTTTGAAGAAAGGAGAAGCTAAGGCTACATAATTGGGTTGAACTCCTCCATTTGAAAGTTTGGTTTTTAAGGTATGTGAAGTCTTTACATTTTTTCTTTCATTCTATTATGGCTTGCTTTCATTTTTGTTTGTCATTATAATCTTAGGTTGTCAATGCATATTTTAAATTACCATTATATACACAATTATATACACTTGCCAATTACCATTTTAATCTTGATGCAAAGAATCTTCCAGGATCCACAAATCATCAAGGGTAATTTTGACCCTAACTTAAATTTGAAGAAGATCAACAAAAAAACTCAATCATCTTTTCATCAAAACATTAGAACTTGGTTTCAACTTTTTTTTAGACTCAAAAAAATATATTAACCATCATAAAATTGATTGTAACAAAGCATAAAGCTGATTAGAAACTCAGAACCATTCACAAAAATTCATCTTTTAAGACAACTCCAAGCCTCTCCCATTCCTCCGAAGGGTCCAAATAGCTTCCAATACCTTTGCACAAACTAATGTAGTACAAAGGAAAAAATCAACACCTTTCTTGACACACTTATTCAACTATATTTCCCTTCACAAAACATTTGATTCGTATACTCAAATTAGCATTAAGAGTTCCCAATTCCTTAAGGACCTTCAAAACACCTTGAAAATCTTGAAAATAATTGATTAAAATCAACTAGGTTCCTCAAAACATCAACCAATGATTATATCATTCACAAGTTGTCTTAAATCATCCATAATGGCACCATTTTTTACAAACACAAACTATAATTCTTAAGACACAACCAAACTATTATTTGCTTAATAAATCTTTGTTTGAGTTAGTAGAACAAAAATGAAACCTTTCAGAAGTCTGCCCTTACACACAAACTTAGTTCCTTTGTTCACTATCCACATTACTAGTAGCCAAGCATCTGCAAACTATCACATGTATCTCCCAAACCATGCACACACTTCAAACTGTGATACTCATTTTTGATGTAGAGTTAGAGGACCCAAAACCATTGAAGATGTCAACTTTCCTTCAAGAGGGATCTAAGAAGATTAAAAAGGTGTAATGGACCAATCCCAACACTCCTCCAAGCTGGAAAACAAACAAAAACATTATTTCCCACATTTCACCCTTAGAATCTAGTTACTGTGGAAAACCAGTTTTAGGCCCTTAACTCCAAAACTTTCCAAAACACCAGAAAAATAAAAGAATGATTGTAGCACCAATTGCAGAGTTTCAAGACATACCTTAACCCATCACATGACTCCTTTGGGACAACTTTACGAAAACTGACTTTTTCAGTATTTTAGGCCTCCAAGTTCAAAATTTCATTACATAGACCACTCCTTCAACACTTTTTCAAAATCACTCCTTGGTTCCTCAAATTCTCATGGAAAAGTGCTTGTTTGAGCTAAGAACCCCATCCTATTGTTAACCTTTTTACACGATGATTGTAAGTATTATTAAAATGAAGCCCTCAATGAAATATATTTTTCAATTAACTTGAATGGATACATTTTTTAGGAAATAATATTCATCTCATTACCATGGTATAGATAAAATTATCCGCCATGCCAAAGAAAAATACAAAGAGGAAACTAACAGATGAAGAGAACAAAACCTTGAAAGAAAAGGAGAGAGTTTGGGTGGCGGCATATCCTAAAAAGAATAAATTGGAAACGATTGATGAAAACAACCCAATTGTAGAGGAACCTCAATTGTCAAAAAGAGAATGGTAATTGGTAGCACAATAGGCACGAATATGAAAGCATCATCATAAGACAAATTTAGATACCGTAGTTGGAGACACACCCTCTATGACAAATGAATATGAAGGGAAACCATTAAGAACAAGCGAATATGGAGGGACACCATATAGCACAAGTGAATATGGACAGACACCATCTACTACAAGTGAATATGAAGGGACACCATGTACCACAAGTGAATATTGTTGGACACCATCCAACACATCTCAAGTTGAGATTACATCATCACTCAGAATTGACGAAGAAGGTATGCCATCATCCCCATGTGAACCTCAAGGTATGTCTTCTTCTCCACCCTTGATCGAAGGTACGCAATCTAACCCACCTCAATTAAATATTGATGAAATTCTTAATGTTGAGATGTATGTAGCTAGGAGAACACCACCTAGAATTTTGCATAGAAAGCCAAAGTATTTGATTAATATTGATGTTGAGATTTTGCAACACATAGAAGGTAATATTTCAAGATGCACTTGTAGAAGATATGCTGATAAGATTTGGGAGTGATTCTTTGAAAGGCTAAATGAGACTAAAAGATGTCAACTATTTGTGGAAATGATGCGGGGTGTAAAGTATAGGAACACCATGAAGACTCTTGGGTTGAGAACATCGAATGCATCGAGTGAAGACAGTATTGTGAAGAATCTAATGGATGCTTATGAGAGTGTGGGTAAGACCTCGCGCTCAAAGGATAGCAATGTCACTCGACGTGTCATTACATCAACTTTCATAAGCTGTCAAACAAAGAGAGCTCGTCTAATTAAAAAGACTAGTGAAAAAATGAGAATTAGTAGAAAAAATTTATCAAGAGCCATTCAAAGGTGACAAAGAATTGAGGGAAATGATACAAATGAATTATGGGCATTCTCAGGGAGACTGTCACGAAAAGATAAAGAAGTTGTCCAAGCCTTGAGAACACTAATTGAAGAGTTTTGGAAGAATAACACAAGGCCATCTCTGAATTAAAGGGATGTGATAAGAAGGAGAATCGGTAGTTGGAATCGTGAGCCACATCCAAAGCATTTTTTGGATATGACTCAAACCCAATTTTTTCGGAAATTTAAAAATGATTATCCTCAAATTAGTATTTCTCAAAGATTTTTTGAAATGCTTAAACCTTTTTATGTCAAGATAAATCACACATGCACTACTTGTTGTTGTAGACTACATATTGAGTTTTCTAACCATTATGATGTTTATCATTCTATATGTTTAGATTTGCATACTAACGATGTTTTGCAGGATCGTGGCATAGAAACCCCACCAAAATATTCAAGAGAGTTCTTATCAAAAAAATTATGTGAAATAGAGGATGGCCAGATATTCTATAGGACAACATGCTTGGATGGTTCATGTGAGAATTGTGGTGGCTTCCAACGTATGCGAGTATGTCAACATATGGAAAGAATAGATGAGGTGGGATAAAAACTAGTAGAGTTTCAGGAAGTATAAAACAGTGGCATATGCTACAAAATATGGGTCTCAAGCAAAAAGGTGTGATTTGGTTATTGAAAATATTTCAATGTACCAATTTATGACCACATTTCATAATAGTATACTTTCTAAGTATGCAATGCATACCCATAGAGCCAGATGGTTGGACACGTAGTTCAAGCTATGCAAGGGCACCTTTCCAATTGGAAGCATAGTATCCATGGTTGACTTTGTAGAGAACTACACTCTATAGCCACAACATGAGGTGTAGTCATAGTATTACAACTCCTGACAAGTTTTGATATTTGTGCACGTAGCATTCATTCATGCATCTGATAGTGCAGATGAGCAAAGGAAGGTATTGAGGGAGTACCACTTTTACATTAGTGATGATCACACACATTCTCTAGAGTTTGTGCAAGGTTGCTTCTATATGTTCTACAGTGGTTTGGCTCAGAGGGGCATAGAATACGATCAGCATATAATATGGTTTGATAACCGTGCAGCACAGTTTAAGAACACATGCATTTTCTACTAGTTGTATAGGATGCATGTCATTACAAGTGTTCAACATATGTGGAACTATTGTGAGGCCAGACATGGAAAGGGGGAGCATGATGGTGCAGGAGCATGCATGAAAAGAGCATTAGCATGAGAAGAGTTAAAGTATAAAGACAGTGCAAAGTTGACAGATGCAAAATCAATCGTCAAGTTGTGTAATACTTTGATGGGTCCAAGTAATGAAGTTACGTACGTCTTCAATTCATAGATTTTTTTGGTTGATGAACTATACTAACATTGCACCATATGAAGATTGTTGTACACTAATAGGATCAAGTGAGGTACACTCTTTCCTTAGCTCAAATGTAGGTTCATGGAGTATCGATACACGAAATATGGCATGCTTGTGTTCTTCATGTACAATGCAAGACTATAATTATTGTGAGTCAAGGGAGTGGGTTGACAAATGGTTCACAAGTTATCTTAGCCCACTTCACATGTAGCGCCCTCTGATGACATTGGAGCTGACATAGATAGAATCATCGGTCAACTTTGACCACATATCAAATCTAGTTCAATGAGGTGATATATCTACTTTCTTAGTTGTTGAAATTCCATATCGTTAGATCTTAGTTTTTACTACATTCATAATGTTGACAAATTTCAAGAGATTTTTTGCACATATCAATGCAAGGCATGTTTATACAGTTATTGCAAATGAAGACAATGAAGAGGGAACAAAATATTACTTGTGTCATTGTGTTGAGACCAAAAAGAAATTGGAGGCCCCAGTTATAGATGGAGAAAACATCAAATACCCTACAGGCTCAGTTGTGGTTACTGGAACATGGCTTAGAAGGTACCCACATTCAAGTGTTAAATATTGGCTATTTCAAGACTTTGACATCATCGTAAGATTCTTTATTACTCGAACCTTGTCGTGGCATCCAATGTTCATTTGACCAAATATGGGGGTAGACCTTTGAACAAGACATTATGGAAGGTCTGTGAGTATGACCATGAGGCAATACTTGAAAAAATAAAGAGTAGAGCAGACCCGAATGGTTCGTTGGATTAATTTTTCAGTATATGCACATTGGTTCTTATTAATTTATACTTGTATGCACATTAATTTGTTTGATTCCAATGCTATCATCTTATTTTACAATGATTGGTGTCCCCTCGCAAAAAATGCAGATATATGAGCCATCCAAGAGAATGTCAACCAAAAAGGAAATGCAACATCCTTATTTTGATGCTTGCATGCAACATCTATAAGTGCCTTCCATCTATTTTTATTTCATTTCTATTTTGGATACTCTTTCTTTTTCTCTTTTACTTTGTGTATTTGTAAGTAAACTACTAAGGGTTGATTGATCTTTCGTTGCAGAAAATGTTGATTTAAGAGCCATCAAAGAGAATCTCAGCCAAAAAAGCAATGCAACATACTTATTTTGATGATTTTGACAATTATCAATTTTGATTTCAAGCCATTTTAAGAGATCATGTGAAGCTTAGCAAGGGAATCTCAAGTTACTCATTTGAAGTTAACCTCATAATGAGCACCTATGATGTAGACATTTAAAGAGAATCTTGAATGTATAAGTGACATTGTAAAAGATCTAAGCGAACGAAGTGTCAGAGGCATTGTAATAAGATTTAATTACATAATGAGATATACTCAAATATTGTAAGGTTGGAGTTCATGTTTGGTGTAGTAGCACCTTGTTGTGTAAATGCCTTGAGTAGGAAAATTTGCAACCTTTGAATTTTGAAATGTAAACAATTTGTACACATTTTTCTACAACTCATGTGACCAAGCAAACTATTCCAACATGTCAGAATAGGTATGTTTACGCTAAGCATGGTCCTCTTTCACATCGAAACACGTAGAATCGCACTGAGCTATGTTCCACCGGATTGATCCCTTAAGGGTCCAAAGTGCAAAATGGCTGCAAACTTCAAGATGCTATTACTCGGATACCATGAAACTTGGAAACTTCTAGTCTAATCCTATAAAAAGGTGTTGGGCCCCTCTAGAGAAACCTCTCTCGGTTTTGGCTATCTTGGAGTGGTTTTCTCGTGGCAGCAGATTTTCACTTGATGGAAAATGTGTCAAATTCAATCAGTGCAAAGTTGCAAAGTGGTGCAACTTTCGCTCTGCAACTCGTGTGACCAAACTAACTGCTCCAAAATGTCTAATAGGTATGCTTACACTAAGAATGGTCTTTTTTTGCACTGAAACACATGCAATCGCTCTGAGTTACGTTCAATCGGATCAATCCCTTAAGGGTCCAAACTGCAAAGTGGCTGCAAACTTTAGCATGCTATTACTCAAATACCATGACACTTAGAAACTTCTCATATGATCCTAAAGAAAGGAACTGGCCCCTCTAGAAAAATCTCTCTCGGTTTTGGCTATCCTAGAGTGATTTTCTCGTGGTGGTGGATTTTCACTTGATGGAAAAAGCATCAAATGCAAGCAGTGCAAAGTTGCAAAGTGGTGCAACTTTCGTTCTGCAACTTGTGTGACCAAGAAGACTATTCCAACACATCTAAATAGGTATTTTTACACTAGGCATGGTCCTCTTTCACACCAAAACATGTGGAATCACTCTAAGCTATGTTCCACCGAATCGATCCCTTAAGGGTCCAAAGTGCAAAATGGCTAGAAACTTCAGCATGCTAGTACTCGGATACCGTGGCATTTAGAAACTTCTCGTCTAATCCTACAAAAATGCATTGGGTCCCTCTAGAAAAATCTCTCTCGGCTTTGGCTATCTTGGAGTGGTTTTCTCGTGGCAGTAGATTTTCACTTGATAGAAAAAGTGTCAAATTCAAGCTATGCAATGTTGCAAAGTGGTGCAACTTTCACTCTGCAACTCGTGTGACCAAATTAATTGCTCCAACATGTCCAAATAGGTATTTTTATGTTAGGCATGGTCTTTACTTGCACTGAAACACGTGAAATCGCTCTGAGCTACGTTCCACCGGATCGATCCCTTAAGGGTCCAATGTGCAAAATGGCTGCAAACTTCAGCATGCTATTACTCAAATATTGTGACACTTAGAAACTTCTCATTTGATCCTACAAAAAATTTTTGGGCCCCTCTAGAAAAACCTCTCTCGGTTTTGGCTATCTTGGAATGGTTTTCTCATGGCAGCGAATTTTCACTTGATGGAAAAAGCATCAAATGCAAGCAGTGCAAAGTTGCAAAGTGGTGCAACTTTCGTTTTGCAAGTCCTGTGACCAAGCAGACTATTCCAACACGTTCGAATATGCATTTTTATGTTAGGAATTGTCCTCTTTTGCACCAAAACTCATGGAATCGCTCTGAGCTACGTTCCACCGGATCAATCTCTTAAGGGTCCAAACTACAAAATAGTTGCAAACTTCAGCATGCTATTACTTGGATACCGTGAAACTTAGAAACTTCTCATCTAATCCTCAATAAAGGTGCTAGACCCCTCTAGAAAAACCTCTCACAGTTTTGTCTATCTTGGAGTGGTTTTCTCATGGGGGTTGATTTTCACTTGATGGAAAAAGTGTCAAATTCAAGCTATGCAAAGTTGCAAAGTGGTGCAACTTTCACTCTGCAACTCGTGTGACCAAGCAGAATATTCCAATATGTATGAATATATATTTGTATACTAGGCATGGTCTTTTTTGCACTGAAATACGTGGAATCGCTCTGAGCTATGTTCCACCAGATCGATCCCTTAAGGGTCCAAAGTGCAAAATAGCTGCAAACTTTAGCATGCTATTACTTGGATATTGTGACACTTAGAAACTTCTCATCTAATCCTAGAGAAAAGTGTTGGACCCCTCTAGAAAAACCTCTCTTGGTTTTGGCTATCTTGGAGTATTTTTCTCATGGCGGCGGATTTTCACTTCATGGAAAAAGTGTCAAATTCAAGCTATGCAAAGTTGCAAAGTGGTGCAACTTTCGCTCTGCAACTCGTGTGACCAAGCAGAATATTCCAACACATCCAAATAGGTATTTCTATGCTAGGTATGGTCCTCTTTCACACTGAAACACATGAAATCGCTCTGAGCTATGTTCCACCAGATCAATACCTTAAGGGTCCAAAATGCAAAACGGCTACAAACTTCAACATGTTATTACTCAGATGTCATGACACTTAGAAACTTCTCATCTAATCCTATAGGATTGTGTTGAGCCTGTCTCAGAAACCTCTCTCGATTTTGGCTATCTCAAAGTGGTTTTCTAGTGGTGGCAGATTTTCACTTGATGGAAAAAGCATCAAATGCAAGCGGTGCAAAGTTGGAAAGTGGTGCAACTTTCGTTCTGCAACTTGTGTGACCAAGTGGATTGTTCCAACACATCCAAATAGGTATTTTTAAGCTAGGCATGGTCCTCTTTTGCACTGAAACACATGGAATCACTCTGAGCTATGTTCCACTAGATCGGTCCCTTAGGTTGGAGGAGTCTTAAGTTGCAAATTTGTAAGTTGCTTAAAGCAAAAAATTTGAAATGATATTGAACGGCCCACTTTGCACTCATTGCATCTAAGTGATGCTCATATAGGTGAGGCACTAGGTCTTCCTGGGAGGTCACCCATTCTAGTATACTCCAGCTCAAGCGCTTAACCAAAAACTTTTTTCCCCAAGGTTAAGCCCACTTAGCTTGCAACCCCATTTACAAAACCTTCAGCAAGTTTTGTTCCTTATGAAACATTCATTATAGAGCTCCTTTAGCTCATCAATTGATAAGTAGGAGGTATTTTCTACAATGTGTCAAATTGTGATATTGCTATCAGGATTCCATTGAGCAGTCATTTTTAGTATTAGATATAGCTCTAGCTTCTACAGTATTGCACATGACTGTAGATAGTTTCAAAGATCTAGATAACATCAATAGTTCACATTACTCAAGAAGGATGAACATCTTAAAGAAATTTGCAGAAATCAGGACAAGTAACCTTCTTGTGGACTTAGGGTTGCAATATTTGATCTACAACATGTTCCACCATTTCTTCAGTAGGATCAAGAACACACATAATGAAGGTGTGTTTGTAGCCATGAAATATTATGGTTCTAACTATCCAAGAGAGTGATATTTTATCTTGACCAACCATATCTATACCATGGTTTGTTTGGAAACAAGGATGGGTTTTCTCTTCATCAGCATATACATTATTCCTCGATGTGTTCACACCAGTGTTACAAGACTAGGACTCACCTCGGACTTGACAAGCCATTTTTTGACTTGGACTCGGGCTCGGAGCCCAGACTTGACAAATAGAAAAACCTAATAAATTCAAATATTTGTAAGGATTTAAAACTTGTTTCATGCACCATTTAATAAATAAACCTTAAAGACACAATAGCATCATCAAATAGAAATTACTATGATCCCATACACAAACATACATCAATCACATAAGGATAAGCACAAATTTTATTTGAAGGAAATAACACATTTAGATATATAAATATTGTGATATTGCTATCAGGATTCAATCGTGTAGTTTTACAAGTCAAACTCATTGACCCATGATTCATCAATAGTGGTTCACAAGAACCCATATCTCGTGATAATGAATGGTTCATAAGGAGGAAGATAAATCTTCATACATTTCTTCTATCACAAATGAGATAAGTGCTTGGTTTCATGAAGGTCATGAGACAACCATTAATGGGGAGTGGATACATGAAGAACTGATGGAGGATGATAATGGCTTTAGACCTGGTATAAAGGAAAAAAAAAAAAAAATCAATGATGCAAGAGGTTTTTGGTTTCACTCCCAAAATGAGCCTACGAAGAATGCATGTGAAACTCCTTTTGACCTTGAGGGTGTACTTACTCCATCTCAAGGATAATGCATTGATGATGACATATATCAATGCTAGGGCTAACCAATTAATAATTATACATGTGAATAATTCAAACATGTACTTGTCAATAAGGGAAGTACAAGTACTCAAAAACACGTAAGCCTCAAAAAGTATACACATGAATACATAGTATACACAAATTAAAACAAAGTATATGCATGAATACAAGGTATATGCATGAAAACATGTAAGCCACAAAGTATACACCTGAATGCACATAAGTCACAAAGTATACACGTAAGTTGTAAAGTATACAATTGAATACACTTAACTCATATCTATTGAACCATCAATTTAGAATGCAAATATGGACATGCATCGATAAAAAATATTTGTATTAACCAAATAGCCATGTAGGCATACATCAATATATGTCGATATAAGTATGAAATATAAGTACAAAATAGAAATATAGGCTTACGAGAATGCCATCTAAGCATACAATGTCAAATATGTCCAATAAAAAATATGTGCAAAACTGCCATGCAGGCATACAACAAAGGACTCTGGAATCAAAATTCATTGCTCTCCATGTGCAAGAAATAAAATATTTCCCCTTCCTTTTCACTCAAATAGTGATAGGTCTGTCACTCATTTTTGTTGTGCTCGTGGAGTGCTCCTGCTACTCCTCCTAGGGTTTAGTTCATGGTGAAGTTTTAACTGTTACAATAAGAAGTAAAGACATGAATATATAGAAATTACATTATAAAAAATGATATATTTGACAAAATAATCACTTACAACCATCTCACGATCTCTCTCCATGAGGGAAATATCCTCACACCCATTCTCAGCCATGCTCAAGCCCTGTATAAACCATACAAAGAGACAAAAACTATGTGAATCAATAATGGTTTGATTTTTCACTAACTAACATCTATAACAACAAATGTAAATTAAAATTTACTAATTTGCATCATACCTCTTCTGTTAGAGCCATTGAGCATTGTAGATTAGATGTCACACCAATATCCATTGCCCTCGTCACATTCAGAGGTGTATCATCTCGCAACAACTGAAAATAAAACAACAAATTATTCAACGTAATCAATGATGTGCATGTATAAACTACACAAATCTATTAAGTACTTGATTCATTAGTTAAACTCTTTATTCTATTACCTGCATGAAGGTTTGAGTAAATCCACCACCACTGGGAAATGTTTCATCAAAACCTCTAATATTAGTCTGTTCAACATCCAAAATTGCATATTAAATTACCATTCATAAAACAATGTCATTAATATGCAATAAACTTTAATTGTTTACTAGTTACATACCCTAGCGATAGGTGTACTACAAAAATAGGTTGGTGGGGGGCTGGTGTATCCAGTCTCAACACTATGACCCTAAAATTTATTAAAATCATAAAAAAAAATTAGTTAATCTTGCATTTCAAAATCGACATTTAATAAATTAAATTCAATTAACACATGCACTAAATTTTACCTGACTATCAATGCCATATGCCTCATGCAAAATGTTAGCTTCCCTCTCCATCTCCATAACTGCAGACGGATCTTGCATACCAGTCTCCTAAGGTTCGGTGGGGTCATGTGAACAAGTAGCCCTGCAAGATTGGCACACATGTGTTCGAAGGCCACCACTAGAAGACTCCCATGGATGGTGTTGTAGAATAGGGCTAGTATGATGGATGACACTTTGGGTCAAAGTGTTGATTCCCTACAATGTCTCTATGTCAGCACTTTCATTCACGATGGAAGGCATAACAATGTGCTCATGAGGTGGCCTAGCAAGAGCTCGTCTACCTTTCCATGTAGGATCTGGCTATGGACCAGGTCTATCCTGATCTGACCCCTCACCTCTCCCTTGGAAATCCCTCATATCAAAATAATTTGGGATTTTGTTCAATATGAACTCACTGTATAGTTTCCTAAGGAAATATTGTGGGACCTTGCAATTGTTGCACAGTGGGTAATCGAAGACCATGTACCACCTATCATAAAATCGGTCCTTCATTTGTTGGTGGTGGCACCAATGGATAGGAAACCTCTTCGCATTGAGGGTAAGATTTTGATTTGTGTGTGGGTTGATGAATAATGAGCACAAATCACCTTTTGTAATTTTTAAATATTTCACATCCTTGTATGATAGTTTATTTGCATAATAGTCCCTAGCTGCCTACCTCCTATCTTCACATCCAGTTATTTTTTTGTTAATTGAATCTAAGTTTGTTAACATATCTTTCAATGAATTGGCTAGGGTCATTCTTTATGTGGTTGAACCATTTGGATCACTCAACCTATTGATCAAATCCTCAATTTTTTTTTTGTTGTTGTCAATTTCACTCATTAAATTTTGTTGAGTGTCAGGAGGGGGTTGAGTGATTGGTGGAGGTTGATGTTGTGGTTGATTTTGATCTTGAGGATTTGGTTGGTCTTCCTGTTGAGGATTTTGAGGGTTTGCAGGTTGATTTGCATCTCCTAAAAATTCAAACAAATAGATATCAAATTCAACCTAAAACTAACAAATTCAAAACAAAAACCATAAAATCCTTACCTCTTATAGCTCCTCGTCGTCATGGCACCATCGTTGTGAAGAAATAGGGATTCTCGGTGAAGAAATTCTCCTCCTAGAATGCGAGCACGATATTCTAGGGTTTTTGGCCACGAGTGCAACAAAAAAACCAGTCGAAATGCAAATGAGAGATTTGCATTTTATTTTTTTCTTTTAACAGTTAATAACACGAGCGCATTATAATGCACTCATGTTATTTATTTGTATTTGTAGCCGTCGAGACCTTGCCTAGTTTTAACGGAGACATAATGCGAGCGCGTTATAACGTGCTTGCGTTATGGTTTACAACTCTTTTTTTTTAGGGTGTCCACGGAATCGCTACCCATTTCCATGAACCTGCCCAAGGGATGAATCGATATGAATAACTCACACCACTAGATTGGGCTTAGAATAATATTTCCAATGGTATATGATACACAAAAAATAGAGATCATACATCAAATTTATACTTGATTTAATGCAAGTTTCTCAAATTTCCCTTTAAGTTGTGCAAGGGGCTGAAAAATAAGGCACTGGCCCTATCATGGACCAAGATACCTATCATAAGGTCTAAATTTGGACCCTAGAACCTATTCACCTACATGACCATGAGTCATAACTTAGCACTTGAGGAGAGATGAACATGCAGGTGGAGTGCAGGTGTGGCAATGGTGTCAACTAGGACAGGTAGTGATTGTGGTGGTGGTGGGTCTAGATGGAATTTCCCTTAGCCAAGTGGTGTTCATGGGTAGATAAAATGAAGGGGGAAAAATATTAAGGCCCTAGATCATAAATATGACCATGGCATAATGCCCAATTCTAGTCAAACTCAAAAAACCTTTGCCAGCAACGATCAATCATCAAAATAATTTGAACTATCAAAAAATTAAAATACCCTCACTACTATGTTTTTTAAAACTCACTAGATTATTTTGTAGCATGGAAAAATTTTATGCAAGCACCAATTTCTTTCCTATTATGGAAATTTGAGCCTTCAAAATCTACGCCCAAAACAATTGCCACAAAAATTAAATTCTCAAATTTTCATGAAACGACAGTAGATCTATAGGTTTTGGCTGCTCTAAATGCAATGGGGAGGTGCATTTGGCTCCAAAATAAAATATTTTTTTTCAAGGCCAGATCTCTCTAATTAGTTGAAAATTGGATTCTCTTATGGTTTAAGACATAGAACATCACTTTTCTTCAACTAAACGTTCAAAGATTCCCTTGAGACCTCAACCCAATGAAGGGCGAAAGAAGAGATGATCTGACAATAGTGTATTTGAGGATATGTTTAGAGATTAATTAAAGTTTAATGAGGGGTTCACCACAAATTTTAATATTGGAAAAGACAATGAAATGCAAGATGAAATGGAAAACCTAGTTTCATGCAATGCTTTACTAAATAACTTAGAAATGCAAAACAAATAAAAAAAGAAAGTTGTATAACAAAAAGTGTGCACCTAAAAAACCTATAGAGGCTTGAATGAAGGCTAGAAATGTTGTCGATCCTGAAATTTTGGCCTACTGGGACTCATTTACCATTTTGGGCAAATCAGTCACAGATCGGGATTTTTGCACAAGAGCGGGTTTTGGGCAAATGGGTATCCAAATCTGTAAAGATCTCTAAAAAAAAACCTACAGTGGGACTCATTCGCTACTTGTAAAAAATGAGTTTAGTTTGGAATTTTTAGAAATCCAAAGTCTGGATCTTCTCTTCTTAATCTACTCAATCTATTCCTCCAGGTTCCCAGATCTGAAACCATGATTTCGGGGTTTTAGATGACCTTTTAGTGAAGATTATTACCTTGCCAATGGAGAGACAACTCCAACAAGATTGTAACCTAATCTTTAATTATATTCAAGTCTTCAAAGCACCTAGATCTGCAATCACCCAAAGAGAAAGAGAGAAAAAGTGTTGATTGTTAGGGAATAGGGGTTTGCCTTTATCAAACTCCTTATAGGTAATTGAACCAAAATGATGAAACAATGAAACAAGGATGTATGAAACATGAACAATGATACCTTGGATGATGCCTTGTAGATGATGTCTTATAAATCTGCAACTCAAAATTAAATGGCCATGAAGGATGTAGATCTTGATCTTTGACAATAGGAATAGAACAATGCTTGGTCTTGGATCTTCAATGCTACATCACAATACTAGATCAATAACATGCTTGATGCTTGATATGCTTGATATTATGATGGACCTTGAATTTATACAACAATTGATGAAGAATCTTGCCCTTGAATGCCTTAGAAATGATCTTGAAAGCTATCTTGATGATCTTGTAAATACTTGGAATGCTTAACTCTTGAATGCTTGACTTGATGACATGAATATATGATGAAATAATGATTTAATAGCTCATTTATATAGGCAAACCACTCAAATGACCATTAATTTGATCCCCAAGGCTTACATGAAGGAAATTTGAACTTAAATCCTTATTTTCTTGCTCAAACCTCGAAAATAGCTCAAATGGGACTCATTCGCCATCCAGGGAAAATGAGCCCCACTTGGATGACACTCATTCACCCAAGGTGTTGAATGTGTCCCACAGGGGGTATTTTTCCTACTAGACTATTGGAGAGTGAAGAAATTAAGTTTATATGATGATCTTGTTAGGTTTTTGATCGAAATATGCCTTGGTATGCACAATATGGGGTCATAAGGGCCTATTAATGATGATATAAAGGTTATAAATGCAATAAGGCCCAAAATCCATTGTGAAAGTGTAAATAAATACACTTTACAACACTAAATTAGGGAAAAATTGAGTCTATTTAGCTTATAAGGGCCCTAAATCCCATGTGAATATGTAAAACACATTACAACACTAGATTAGGTCCACCTGATTTACAAGCCTCCTAAATTTAATTTGAAGATGTAAATAAATACATTTTACAACATTAAGTTAAGGTAGATTTAAATTAATTTAGCTTAAGAGGACCAAAGACTTAATGTGGATGTTTAACACACCTCACAACACTAGATCAAGGTGACATTAAGTCCAATTTATCATTGATTATTCCCAAATCAAGCAAGGAAAAGGGATACATTTTTTGTCACTACATTTAGCCCCCACTTTAGTGAGAGGATGAACTTGCTTCAAACTCACACTAAAGTAGATATTCAAGAGGGGTCTGAGTGTGCTAATGTGGATGGTTTAGGATAACAAAGATCTAGGAAGTAACCAAGCCCCCAGGACCCAAGATCCCAAGTCAACTCGACATAAGCACAAAAAGGACATGCACAAAGGTGTATAATTTGCAGCAAAAAAATACACAAAAATACAATGCCAAAGATGAAAAAAAAATGTGAAATAAAAGAATCGTAACAAGCTTTGATCATTTTTCCATCATGATGTGGATCGGATCTAGGCTTATTTTTCCAAAAAATGTATACTTACTTTGAGGCAATGAAACTCCCAACTATCCACTTGGTGAGTAGTCCTACAAGGTGAGAAATATACACTCATGGTTGGTATGCACTCACAAACATGCAAGTGGCTATAGGGAAATTCATGCCTCAGTCGATCTTTCCGCCTAAACCATACCAAAGTTATACCCCATGATAACTTTAATAAGGCACCACACAAAAATGATTTTTAAGCTTCATGAGGCAAGAAAAAATTTGTATTTTTGGAGCTGATGAACAAACAAGATGGCTCCATAGGAAAGAAAAGTGTGTAATGCAAGGTGGCCATATAATCAAAATTGTAAATGTGAAATAGTGTAAGGAATGTTCGAAGGTACTTTTCTTAGTTCATATGAGGTCTCTTCTTAGGCACATCATGCTTAATTTTTCCAAGAGAGAATAAGTCAAAGAAATATCATGCTCTTGGAGGAAATCAAACCCAATGATACCACCAAGAAAATAATGTGTCGTAGGAAGAAAGAAAATCACACAATGAAACATGAGTTTCAATGTATGCCCCCACCTTAAAGCGGTTGCTAACACCATTACAATGAGAAATTTCTTTAAAGTAGTAGAATATATGAGAGCTTACTCAGAAAGCCCTATGCCAAGTCATATGTTCTTGATAAGCTATGCCATGAATAAGTATGTCACATACAATCCAACTTAAGGTATGTTTTCCACATCCCAAGCTTTCTCTTATATGTTCATGAAAGGTGATCAACTAGCCAAAAGATATAATGACAAATGATATATGAGGACAAGGCTAACTAAACCCTTGCCCCCACTTAGTGCAGGACAAGGACGAGCCTAATAGAATAAAAATAGTTGTCAGTTAAAGGAACTAAGTGCATCAACCCAAGGGAGAGAACCATAGTCCTTAAGATATTGAATTTTGTTTGCCAATTCCTTATGTTAATTAGTAGAATGACCATGAACTCTATGATATGCACAAAATAAATTCTTGTAGTAAAATTTATTTCTTTTTTTTAGAGGGTGAGATATCAAGCAATCTCAAAGGATTCACAACAAGATACTCTCTTGATCAATTTTAGAATATGTTCCTTTATTTGTGCAATATGTCATACATATACTAAATGATAAGGATTTAGATGAAAAGGGAGATAAAGGTGGTAAACCTAAATCTTTCTTGAAAAAGTATGGTAGGTTATTTTACTTCATGTGATTATTGCATCCCTGTGTAGGAGGGAGATCATATCCGATACCATAAAAATATTCCAATTTGGATTAAGGGGGTTTGTGTTTCTGAGATGTATTGGCTTCTTCATGAGAACACAAATCCTTTTTAAATTTATTTGTCATCCCTTCATGAGGGGTGGAATTTATATAGCCCATATCACCACCATGGGGTAATTTTGTAGAGCTAAGTTGAGCAAATGAAACACAAGGTTGTTCTAATTTAGATTGTGAGATTTTGCACTCTTCTATAATGGAAGGTGTAAAACCCCAATTGTCAGTAGAACTTGTATTTGAAAAGGAATCATTTGTATATGACTCTGTAGACCTTGAGGGCGAGATTTTGGATTCTTTATTGAAAGGAGGCATAAAATCTAGTGACCCCCAATTGTCACTAAAGAATTTATGATTAATATCAACTTGTATTAGCTCAAATTTTGATTTTGGAATGAAAGTATTAGGGGAGTTGGAAGTGTTGTGATCGTATGATTCATAGCTTCATTCATCTAATTCAATCATGTATATCTTGTTGTTGTATTCAGATTTCATTATATGGTGGAGAGTATATGGGACTCCTTTCATAGCATGAATCCATGGTCTCCCTAGGAGAAGATTGTATGAAAGGGGTCCTGGCATGATATGTATAGGGGTAGGCAACACTATAGTTCCAACCTCAATAGGTAATGTGATCATCCCTAGTGGTTTCCTATTAACATTTTCAAAGCCACAAACATCAACAGCATTAAGTTGAATGAGCCTTTTTTTCCATACCATTTTTTTCTAGGAGGTCAATCCAACAAATTTTTATTTCTACTCCATTATCTATGAGAGTGTGCCTAATTGCAATTTCATTAATGATCACCTTTATCATCAAGGCTTAATTCTTGTTTTGAATCTCAAGCGAGGGTAATTCATGTTTAGGTAATGTGATTTCTAACTATGTGACTTGTGAGGGATGAAAGGATGATGTTACATTGTTTTATTTCATATAAGATTGTATTTCCTCTTGCTTTATTTGCAATATTTCTTGAAATAAACACTTGTATGAGGTGATAGTTGAATGAGTTTCCACATGGATATATTAGCGGGAATATTCTTAAGATCTTCAACACTAGGGACAATATTTTGAGGCAATGGCAATTTTTTTGGAAGGATTTGTGGTCCCCTACATGTTTGAGCAACTATGTTATATCTTGGTTATTGCAAAACATTGTTAGATTGCATCCTAGATTTCAAGAAATCTCTTATTTTCTTATGTAATTCACTAATGGGAGGTGGCTTAGGAAGATCACTAATTAAAGGAGATCCAATTTGTGTTGTCATAACCTCAAAACTATTTTTATTATTTGCATGATCTCTTAGTGAAGAGGAGTCTAATGTCACTTCATCATCTTCATCGAAGGGAGCCCCATTACATGTGTTGATGTTTAGATTTTCTTGCACCATGATATCCTCCTTAGGAGGAGAGTTTTGAGGAGAACTAAAAACTAAATTTTCATGACATTCAAAGGTTGGTTCTTCTAAAATAACTTCATCGCAAGTAGGGGGGTGATCAATGGTTGATTTGTCTTGTTCATCCATAATATTTTCCCTCATAAGATTCTTATGATTTTCATTGGTTGTGTTTTCTAACATCAAAGTATCTTCTTCACCACTGGGGGAGATACTAAGAGAAAAAAAAGTTTACTTGTCAATATGGTCCATAGTTTCATTCCTTTGTCCCATAATGTCTTCCAAAATAGGATAGGTGGGGGAAGAAACATAAAGAGGGTTGCCATAAATTTTAAAGGTTTTCTTATCTAACACCAACATATCATCGTCATTATCACAAGAGGAGAAGATGTTGGGAGATGGATATGGGTAGGTTTCAATGGTCTCTGTTTTTCTTAGGTTATCATCATGATTAATTATCGTTGTGTCCTCTTTTTTAGTAATGTATTGCCTAATACAAGAGGTAAGAGGAGAGAAACAACTCGAGTTCTCAAAACTCTCATTGATTAGTTCTTATAACACTAAAATATCTTCTTCACAAGTAGGGGAGCTATTAGGAGAAGATAAAATGTTATTGTTATGATTACCCAAGGTTTCTTTCACTAGACTAACCTCACTCATAGAAGGGTTACTAGGAGAGGGATCAATGATGAACAAAAACAGAGGGGAAAGGACCTCATATTCATATGAACTTAACAAAACTTTCTTACAACACCCCATAAGATCTGAAAATAGAACATGAAGTATGATAACTATAGATTTTTGTAATGAAAAAATCATAGAGAAAACATGTAAAAGAGTAATTCAAAAGAAAAATTAGATTTTGAAGATGACCATTGACTGATTATGCTATGCTACAATGCGAAAATGAAAATTTTAAATTAACCAATGCATGAAATGAGATAAATTAAGCTAGATATAATGAAAATGCATGTAACAGAAACTCAACCAATAGAAATAGATAGTTAATGATAGCAAACAGAAGTGTAAAAACAAGTTTTTTAATGTTGTAAACGGTTGTTTCAGATCTATTCTGGAACTAATTTTCCCAAGGTGGCGAATGAGTCCCACTAAGGATTGTTTACAAAATTTTCAAAAAAATCATTTGATTTTTATGCTTTTTAGTTTGTATGATTGGTAACCTAACTACAAATGTAGTTTTTAGATGATTTTTGATGATTTGAGATGCAAAAATGCAACCTCTATGCAATTTCACTAATGAAAAAATTTGAAACCCTAGAATTCCAATTAACTAATTAAAACTCAATGCAAGCTAGATCTAGGATGATGATGATGGACTCCAAATCAGAAAATAAGGTACTCTAAATGCAAGTTCACCAAAATGATTAGTGTGATCCCTAAAATTTTATGTCCTAATATGAGATGCTAAACAAACTATTAATGCAATAAAATCAATAACACAAAGAGGGCACCTCAATGATTATCCTAAGGAATGATAAGCATGAAAGCAAGATGAAACAAAATAAAGAGTGATTATACCTTCATTCTACTTCTTCCTTGGTTGGCCATTTGATCTTTGAAGATTTGTGAGCTCCTTGGATGGCAAGTTAAATCAAATATGCAAAGTGATATGCAAGATGAGTGAAGACATGGTAATGCTAAACTCAAAATACTATGGTAAAGGAAAGAGAAGCTCAAATGGAGAATTTGCAAGAGTTTTGATAGAAAAATATTGATTAATCAAATGAGAGAAATGAGGAAGTATTTATAGAATAATTTGAATTCTCTAGATAATTTAACAGTTGAGAGTAAGCCAGCAAGGTCAAGATGGAGGGCTATGGTGAGTTGAGGACTCACAATCCCTCACATCTTGACATGTGGAATGTGAGATGGCTTAGGGTGAGATGATGTGACCTCTCAATGATCACATGGGGAAGAGGAGAATCTTGGGTGAATAAAAGTGAATTAAAAATTCACATGATTGGGGAATCTTGTGGATAAGACAAGGTTCCAAAAGGAGTGGTAGAAAGTACCTTGGATAAAGCAAGGTCCTTAAAAAGGTAGGATTCACCCACATGTGACTTGATGTGACAAGTCAAAGGTTCTAGAGCTTGAATGGGGAAGAGAAGATTCCTTGGAGGAATAAAAAATAATCAAAAATTCCTTGGGAGATGGGGAGAGTTGACCAAGGTACTGATTAGTAATTAGAAGATAATTAGTGGTTAATAAGGATTATAAGCCAACTTGCATTTTTGGAGGATGTGACACATCGTAATCAAGGATTAGGCATGTGCACATCCCTAATGAAGAGATTAAGAGGTTGATTAAGATTAAGTAAAGGATGTGAAATGTGAAGAATTTTAATGAATGTCATATTTATGTAATTCATTTGATGAAAGTCAAATCAAAGGGGAAAGGTATATAATTACTAACTAGATACCTTAGGAATTAGAGGAACTTTAGAGGTATTAATTAAATAATAGTATTATTGTTTAATCATTGCGGATAAGGGGATATTTAGATGAAAAAGGGGTAAATTTGGAAAAATGAAGTGTCCAAATTTAGGTGTCTACAATTATTTTTAAAATGGATGCTCTTATGGTTTAAGACATAGAACATCACTTTTCTCCAACTAACAATCAAAGATGCCCGAGAGACCTCAACCCAATGAAGGGTGAAAGAAGAGATCTGACAATAAGGTATCTCAGGACATGTTTAGATATTAATTAAGGCTAAATGAGGGGTTCACCACCAATTTTAAACTTGGAGAAGACAATGAAATCAAAGATGGAATGGAAAACCTAGTTTGATGCAATGCTTTACTAAATGACTTAGAAATGCAAATAAACCAAAACAAAAAGTTGTAAAATAGAAAGTTGTAAAATAAAAAGCTGTAAAATAGAAAGTGTGCACCTGAAAACTTGTAGAGGCTTGAATGAAGGCTAGAAATTTTGTTGATCCTAAAATTTTAGCTTACTGGGACTCATTCACCATTCTGGGTGAATTGGTCCTAGATCTTGATTTTTGCATAGGAGCGGGTTTTGGGCAAATGGATATCAAAATATGCAAATCTATATAAAAAACACCTATAGTGGGACTCATTCACCACCTGTGGTGGATGAGTCTAGTTTAGATTTACTAGAAATTCAAATTCTGGATCTACTCTTCTCGGTCTGCTCAATTTGTTCCTCTAGGTTCTCAGATTCGAAACCCTAATTTCAGGGTTGTAGATGACCTTTTAGTGAAGATTATGACCTTTCCAATGGGGAGAAAACTCCAACAATATTGTAACCTAATAGTCAATGATATTTAAGTCTTCAAATCACCTAGATTTGCAATCACCCAAAGAAAAAGAGAGAAAAAGTGTTGATTGTTATGGAATAGGGGTTTTCCTTGGTCAAACCCCTTGTAGGTAATTAAACCAAATGATGAAACAATGAAACAAGGACATGAAACATGAAACATGAAAAATGATACCTTGGATTATGCCTTGTAGATGGTGTCTTATAAATCTGAAACTCAACATGAAAAGGCCATGAAGGATGTAGATCTTGATCTTTGACAATAGGAATAGAACAATGCTTGGTCTTAGATCTTCAATGCTACATCACAATAATAGCTCAATAACATGTTTTATGCTTGATATGCTTGACATGATGATGGATATTGAATTTATGTAAGAATTGATGAAGAATCTTTATCTTGAATGCCTTAGAAATGATCTTGAAAGTTATCTTGATGATCTTGTAAATACTTGGAATGCTTGACTTGATGACATGAATGCATGATGAAATAATTATTGAGAGCTCATTTATATAGGAAATCCACTCAAATGACCATTAATTTTATCCTCAAGGCTGGCATGGAGGAAATTTGAACTTAAAACCCACTTTTTCTCACTCAAACCTCAAAAATAGCTCAAATGGGACTCATTAACCATCCTAGGTGAATGAGTCCCACCTAGATGGGAATTATTCACCCAAGGTAACGAATGTGTCCCATAGGGGCTATTTTTCTTGCTATAATGTTGGGGAGTGAAGAAATTAAGCTTATATGTTGATCTTGTTGGGTTTTTTATCAAAATATGCCTTGGGATGCACAATATGGGGTCATGTGGGCCTATTAATGATGATATAAAGGTAAAAAATGCAATAGGTCCCAAAATACAATGTTAAAGTGTAAATAAATACACTTTACAATACTAAATTAAGGAAATTTTGAGTTTATTTAGCTTATAAGGGACCTCAATCCCATGTGACTGTGTAAAACATAGTACAACAATAGATTAGGTCCAACTGATTTACAAGCCTCCTAAATTTAATGTGAAGATGTAAATAAATACATTTTACAACATTGAATTAAGGCAGAGTTAAGTTAATTTAGCTTTAAAAGGGCCCAAGACCTAATGTGGATGTGTAAAACACCTCACAACACTAGATCAAGGTGACATTAAGTCCAATTTATCATTAATTATTCCCAAATCAAGCAAGGAAAAGGGATACTTTTTCCATCACTACACTCTCAAATTTGAAAAAGAGGATACAAATTTAATTATTGAACAAAATTTGAAATTATAAAAAATGAATAAAATGTATCTAGAGTATATTTAGGAAAAATTGCATGAATGAATTTGAATTTATTTGAAATTTCTTTCAAATAATGCAATAATCTTGAAAATTAGATATATAGGTAAAAATTTGTGATCTTGGTTCAGGAAAAAATTGATTAGATAACTTCAATAAGTGATAAATTATACAAGAAGAAAAATATGATAATGAGACTTACACCATTGGAAGGTACACAGAACCAAATTTTTGATGATATCTTGTTTTCCCAATTTTGACATAGTGTGTCCTTGTTATGTCAAAATGAAAAAATGGCTACCTTAGGCCAAAAAGGGCTAGGAGGGGATCTATAAGGTATAACTTTGTTGACATCAACTAATAGAATGATGATTTCAACAAATGGTGAATAGTGGAATATGCCCTAAGCTAATGAAATATACCTATATTACTAGAAAAGCATGTTAATTTTTGAAGAAAAAAAAAATGTTGGGATATACCATTTCAAGTTGGAATATTCAATTTGTTGGATTAGTAAGCATTTTGGCTATCGATGGGTATATAGAAAACTAGCCAAAGACTTTGGCTAGTGATTTTTCAACCAATGATTATTGGGAGTTTTTTGGTTGAGAAAAGGACATCATCCAAGGAAACTACTTGGCCTTGTCATGCAAGGTACACCTACAAATGGTACACACAACTACATAGGTTTTATAAACCTAATTTTTATTTTTATTATTTTTGGAAAAAATATATATAATACAAAAAAATTGAGACCCTCATACCTCTCCTTGGAAAAATAATGATAGCTATGGGAATGTGCATGGTTGTTTGGTTGTATAACCATACAAATTATTGTGCATGGACTCATGGCTACTACATTTTTTTTAATTCTCTAAAGTTGGTGAAAAGAGAAGTGATCCCTAGGGTTTTGCTTGTTCTAGATCTAACAATGATTCTCATTTCACTCTAGAATGAGTTGATTTTTCTATAATTTCTAGATCTCTCAATTTTTAAATATGAGGTTACTTATCTAGTGCTTTGATACCATGTTGGAGTTGATGGCGAGCCTAGTGGTTCCCAAAAATCACATGCAAGCAATAACCTATCAAAAAAAGAGATCAAAGAAAGATTGGTGTGCTATAAGAAATTAGATATTGTATTGTACATTAACTTAAATCATTGATTACATTTAAAGATGAATCCTTATGAAAAGGAAAAAAAATAAACTCTAGATGATGATTTTATTAAACTATGATGAATGTCTTCATCCTATGCAATGAAACAACATGACCTATAATTATCTCAATCTAATAATTAAAAATAAATTCCTAAGTCTAGATTAAGTGTATAAAGTAAAAGGGGGGTAATAATTAATTAATGATTAATTAATTATTAGGTGATTACCTATTTACTTAAACACTTTCCCTTGTCAAGGGTTAGACTAGAAGGTAAGCTTGGAGCATAAGGTTCCAATTCCTTGGTCTGCTCCAACTCCCAAAATCCACTATAGAAAAATAATGTTAAATCTAAAATTCTACTAAAAACCTAAGCTCTCAAAATTAAAAGGTCCTTGCTACATTAAAAGACACACTATACATTATAAAGAACATTAATGGGTTCCCAAAAGCACCCAACACTCATCACATAAAATGGGGAGGTGAAAGAAAAAGGAAAATTTCCTCACCCCATGCTTGATAATGATTTATAACTTATAGTAATGTTTTAATTTAATAGGGTTTCAAAAATACTCTCTTGATCTTAGGAATATAGAAACCCTAAAACCCCTATATTTTAGATATGTTTCTCATTTATTATGAATCGATCAAAGAAAAAACCATAGGGAGAATGGGTTTATTTTCTATTCGATAGGGTTTTGGAATATTTCTCTTACAAAATTTTCCTATTTTTCCCTTGGCATTGTTCACATCCTGACACAATTTGTGCAGAATCTTGATGGAAGTGGTTCCATATTAGGATAATATTTTGAGGACAATTCTAATAGTTCTAAAAATTTTAAATGTGGGGAAACCTTATTATCAAGATGAAATGTATTACCCAATACTCAAGCATATTAGATAGATTTGAGGACCATATTTTTGAATGAGAGTTTCATGAGCACTAAGAACATTGAGAATGGATTAGGTTCAATTAATAAAATGAAAAAATTCTTGGAAACTTACAAGCCGAAGTTAGTGAAACATGATGAAACTAATATAAATGTCCCCTTTAAATATTCAATCATAGTTAAACAAGTTTAAAATATCATCCTATTAACTATACATCTCAAATGCTCATACTAATAACTTTATATAATGCTCATACACAATGATTATATATTTATGCACTTGATCTGAGAATGGAATTTATAGCTATTGGTGGTGTACATGGGTGCTTTGAGTAGATGTTCCAAAACCAACAAGATGTAATCAAAAGGTATTACCCTATAGCCTCACAAGCACTATATATGGTGTTATTCAAAATTTAATTTGTCTGGAAGTTAATTTTTATAGTTGATGAAGATGCCATTTCCTAAGCATGTGGGACAAGATAAAATTCATCAAACTTAGTTTTTTTCATTACATAACTTTCATCCCTATTTTGATGACTATGTTTGGGAATGACATCATCATCTATAACTACATGTTGTCTACAAATCCATGTGTATAATTTCATATACATATTTTTTCAACTATAGATATACCATTTACAACTAATTGTGTTTCATTTTGTGCACTTATAACATTATATATGTATTAAGAATTATATCTAAATGAATATAAATCATTTCATGAAAAAAAAAATTACAAAGTAACTTCTCTTACCTTTCAAAATTTATGTCTAATGAGATTAACTTCATTCATCTATCTTAGTATCTTGTAAACCATTCATAAAATTCTTGCAAGTGTTTCCCTTTATACTCCATGGGCAATCAAAGACATAAAAGTGTAACCCCAATATTCTAGCTAGATACCAATTATATTTTGAACTATGGCTCTTGACCCAAAAGCCATATAGGTGAATATCATTGGAAATTTTGCCATGATGTAAAATTATCTTGTCCCTCTCTATGATATTTATGATTTTTGTGTCCTTCTCCCGAATTGTCAAGAAACTACTCTCCTATAAGTTCCTCTTCTTCTTGTAAAAACGTTCTAGTTATACACCAAGGTATACAATATATTTTGTATTCTCCCTTATGTGTTTCCTTTGTTATTAATACAATTAATGAGTGTTTAGGAAACAATTAAATGCATCAATAGAAGTATTGATATCCTAGTTATCATGTACAAATTTCTTAGAAATAATTTTGTACATTGCTACATAACCTCATAACACCAAGACCAATGAATGATATTAGGTAAATTCCATGTGTCACCTCATATGTTCTCAATTTTCTTTAATGAAAATATGTTTTCAAAAATTCAACTCACCAATACATCCATTGTCCTTGCACCAAGTCTTCTCAAAATTGTCCATAAATTGCAATTTATCCTTGCACTCTTCTAATGAGATCTAGTGTTGTATCTTCGTATTCCTCTGATGTATTATGATTATTCCTAAAATTTAAAATATATTGGTTCCAATCATCTTATTCATATGCTTAAACTATGCATATATTATGATAATGCTATCAGGATTCAACCGTGTAGTTTTGAGTCAAACTTATTGACCAATGTTTCATGAGTAGTGGCTCACAAGAACTATAGATAAAAATTATATGAATAATATATATTATAGTTTGATTTAGGAAAAAGGGATATAGGGTATAAATCACACATTTTCCTAAATCACAATGGAAGGAACCAAATATGATCAAAAATACCCACTTGGCTACTAACCTCAATGGGAGAGCCAAAATGGTGGATCAAGGTTTTGGTTATTTCATTTGGGGTGTGATTCATTGATTGATGATTGACTAAATTTGAAGATGAAAATGTGTACCTAGGTTAACTATACAACTACAATGAATTTCTATGATTTCATAGAAGTATATAACATCATCTTCACTGCATGCATACAAACATAAAGTATAACATGCAAGGAACCTATCTTTATCTACTAATGCAAATTTTCATAAATGCTTAACATGCAAGTTATTTTTCATATATATTTATATATGAAAATTTTTAGTCCTTTCAACATATATATCACCCATCACATGCAATACTTACACCTACCACAATTTAATTAGTCATGACTCTTACACTCTAATACAAGTTATCATAGTTCTTTCATAATCCATCATAGCGGCTCTTTCTTAGTTCAACTCTTATATCTTATGATAAATCCCACTAAAATAGCTTATAGTGAGGTCCAAAAAGTGGAATGCTTATTTCCACCAAATTAGCATGCATGTCATCTTAGTCACCTTCCATGTACGATGAAAACTCACTGAGATGGGTCCCAAAAAGTGACATCATAAGAATGACATAAAATAAATACATAAGCTAGAATAAATAATTAATTAAGAAATTAATGCTAAGAATTGAAAAGGTTGAGATGCCTTGGTCCAAAAATTCTTCCACTTGTTGAAGAAATTTCAAGAGCCAACAATAAAACATGATTTTAACTACTAGGAGTCAATCAATGAAACAATAGCATCACAACCATCCATAAAACCACATGAGTATCAATTATTCTCTCATGCACTAAAAAGATACATGCAACAATATCCAAGATATCCATCATATCAAGAAAGAACTCCTATCATCCTCCAACATGCCACCCATGGAAGAAAAGGAACAAGCCAAGGTGAAGATGCACTAGTCTAAACAATACAAGCATAAAATCCAAGTGATAACAAAGGCTACAGGCTACTGTTACAAATTCATTGTGCTCGTGAGCTTTATAGAAGCACCAATTTATCCAACCTCAAACCCTTACCAAAACACAACTCTGAATTATAAACTTCCTCCAAGAACAAGATTGAACATGAATGTTCCAAAATAGTTAGAACAACAGCCATAAAGTTATTTTTTACATACAACTAAAGACACCCATACTTGGAAAAAATAACCATAGAAAATACTAATCCATCTAATTGCCCATATCATAAGGTATCCAAAACATCAATAGAACTTATGCCAACGACATATCACACCCATAAACTTCAATCAAAATCTGTGTCAAACATGTTAATGAAGAACACACACATCTAGGAAATCCCACAGTATGGGTAATGTCAAATATGAAAATAGATTGTGGCATACCAAGCCTACCAATCAACACTTATACTAAGGTGTGGGCATTAATTCAACCATTTACTAACAAATAAAAATTACAATTATATACACATGCAACACAAAACTATTCCATTGTCTCTGATAACATGTCACTATAACTCTCCCAAGTCCACCACACTGAACCATGTGAATATAAACCTCTAGGACGAAGAAATAGAAAAGAGAGAAAACTTGTAAATCATATCCCATAACCATGTCCTTCTACCAACACCTCAAAGTGCCAAGTTGTGCCAAGTAAGATCTAAATTACAACCCCAAAATAAAATTCTCAACAACACCCAAATATTCAATCTTATTCTATAAAACATAGCTAAAAGGAAGAAAATTGGTTGATTTTATACTTGGGAGATAGAATAACAATCTTGTTCACTTTTCATTTAAGGAAAACCCTAGAGATCTCAATCTAAAGTATGCAAAGGAGAGAGAGACCTTGCAATAGGGTTTTCTTATGGTTTGATTGTAAACTAAGGAGGGGTTCACCACCAAGCTAGGGCTTGGAAAGACAAATGAAGCAAGACCTGATGATTGAAACTAATGCAATACAATCTTTCACTAAATGACCTATAAAAGCATGTAAAACATAATAGAAAGCTGAGAAATGAAAGGTGTGCACCTGGAAATCTGAAGAAGACTGATTAAAGCTCTGAAATTTTAAAAACACTAATTTTAATACTGACTGGGACTCATACACCTGATTGGGTGATTTATTCCCAGATCGTGGTTTTTGTGTAGGAACTAGTTTTTGGCACTATAGATTTTGAATCTACAAAAATCTAGAAATTTTCCTATACTGGGACTCATACGCCAGAAGTGGTGTATTAGTTTAGATAGGGTTTTCTAGAAATTCAAATTATGATTCTTATCATCAATGTCTGATCTATCCTTTCCAATTGATTTTCAAATTTGAAACCCTAATTTGCAACCTATAGATGTCCTCCAAAGATCTCCAATGCAAGGTGACAATTTTGGTAGCTTTGAACACTTTGACAATTTTCTCCAAACTTTCTCTTCAATATGTATTCAACCTAAATCTGCAAATCACACACTAAAGAGTTAAAAAATGTTTTTTTTTATTAGAAAGGGGTTTTCCTTGGTCAAACCCTATTTTGGAAATCAAACTTTGAAATGAAATGAAATAGGAATGGAAAATTATGAATGAGCAACATGCAATGTTACAACTCACCAAACCCTAGCAATAAATTTTTGCAAACATGTATGAAGTGGCTCCAATGGATGTAGATCTTGACTCTTGATTGAATAGGATAGATCTTGACTTGAATGCTAGCTTGAATCATAAAACCCTACATCATAATTATAGCTCAAAAATAAACATGATGCATGATGACTGATGAGCCCAATTTATGGTTTAATTCTGATATAGTTTATTAACCATTTGCTGCAATTTTCGTAGACTTTGATGTTTGGATATTGATCTTTTTATGATATTTCCTTACAACCTTAGACATTGGGAATAAGCTCATTTTCATAAATTTTAAATGACATTGACATTTTTTATGAACTACCTATATTAATTTTACATGTGGATTAATGATTGTCACTTTAAGATAGTTGCAGATATGTAGTTGTTGTGTGCACTAATATTGTCATGCAAATATAATTAGAGGCTTGCGATTGTGGAAGATTTCGCCAGCTGGTCATTCGCCATATTGGTCAACAAGGTGATCATTTAATGAAGAGAAGACTCTTTATGAAAATATATTTCTCATGAAAATTGAAATAGTAACAACCTTGTAAATGGTCTTAATTATCTATTTAGAAGATTTAGGTTTTACTGCTATGTTGGATCTATGTTAAGGCATGCATGCCTAGCCAGATTCGGCACATGTGTAACTGCCTCTCCACTCCTTTCATTATTTTCCTAAAGTGGCATCCTTTGAACTTGTTGGATTTGACCACCTTCCTAGGTGATTAATGGGTAGCTTCTTTAAATAAGACTAGGATTCTCCTTCTCAGGAGTTGGCTATTGTTGTGAAATTTTCTTAGTATGATAATGTAATCACACTTATTTTTTTAGTAATACAGTCATGTTTCTTGATTGTACTCATATTTTCCAATGAAGTTATAATTTTGTGCATCTAAGTTTACCTTATTTTTAGGGGATACTCATCCAATGGGACCCACTTGGTGATTATTTTGTCCTTTAGCTTAGTTATTATTTTATGTTTAGAAATTAGTTAATAATTTGGCACTATATGTTCCTACAACCACTAGAATTCTATTTGGTGATTGTTCCTAAAGCCAAAAGAAATAGATTAGTTTCCTATTTGTCTGCTCAGATTTCCATTTTTGTCATGCATTTCAGCTTATTATAGTTATTGGTTGATGCTCAACACTTATGTTATTTATTTCCAAGAAATTTACTTTCAACATTATGTATTTCTTAGTTGTAGAATGAATGTGGCTACTTTAGATTCCTAGTACACATACCATGTCAACCCATTTCAATTTTACGTCCCTAGGTTGACAGGTTAAATGCACCTTCATGATGATTGAGATGGCTATTCAGGTTAGATTTCCAATCTCTGAATCATAGTTGTAAGGGCTTAGTTGTTTAATCATTGTAGGAGGCCGACATTTTTGGTGTTGTTGCCGAGGATGACCTGTCAAACTAGGAAGTTCTTTGGATTCATTGATAGTTTTTCTTGTTGTAGTATTTCTAAAAGGTTGTTCTTAGTATACCCCTAATTAGGAAAATTAATGACACCCTATTATTTTTCTAATTCTTTGTGTAAGTTGGTTGATACTAAGTTGATAATGCATGCATAGAGGGAGGAGGAGAGATGCTCAGGGGAGATTCCTTCCTAACAATCTTGATTTATTCTAGCTAGTTGAGTATCAAAACCTGCCAAGAGATGAAGAAGAAGAAGAAGAGCTACACCCCTTTGTTGATAGATTTATAGATCTGACCAATTCTAAAGTTTCCTCTAAAGATCAAAATCTGATTGAGGACCCCTTTGCTTTGGAACTTTGTTAGATAGGCATGGGTGATGTAGATAGAAACAAACCAAACCAACCATTTTTTCCTTTCCCCATTTCTCATCAGAATGAAGTGGACAATCTCAAAAATATCCTTGGTTTAGTCCTTCCTAAGTTCTATGCACTTGTCACAGAAGATCTTGATACATTCTTATTTGAGTTTGATATACTTTGCAGGAGTTATGACTATACCATTGATGCCCACAGGCTTGAGCTATTCCCTGCCACCTTGAAAGATGTTACCTTAAGATGGTTCATGAGCCTAGGTAGAGATACTATGGAGACTTAGGAGGGCATGAAGACAAATTTCCTTGATAAATACAAGGAGTATTGCAAGGGTAGTGACATAAGAGGAGATGACATTTTTAGGATGCATCAAAAGGAAGATGAGAACTTGGAAGATTATATTTCAAGGTTTCTATTTTTCCTACAAAAATATCCACACCATACACTCAATGAATAATAATAGAAGTTTATTTTCTTAAGAGGAATTAATGATAGCTGCTTAGATGCCTTGGACCTGATGGGAGGAGGAGATATCACTCAAGTTCCTTGGGAGGATATCAAAAAGCTATGTCTGAACTTTTCTAAGGAAACTTCAAATAAAGGGAGGGCTTACCAATCCACCATGGGTAAGTCATCTACCAGTGGAGTTTCAAGGATGGAGATTTGTCACTTACTAGAAGACATCAAGAAAGACATCATAAACAATTTGGCTACTTAGCTGGATTCACTTCAGGCCAAGAAGAAACAAGATGAGGCAAAGGAAATGTTGGAAAAATATTGCCCTCATTGCAAACAAAAGAAGGATTGTAGATGCAAGATGATAGCTAATATTTACATCAATAATATGACACTTGAGTTCAATCCAATCTAGGGTGAAGATGATCAAGTCTACTATTTTTCACAAAGGAGACCACGGGCTCCAAGATAGGGTATGCCACCAGATCCACTATCTTTTGCTAGGCCATATTTCAATTCTTATTCATCTAGTAACCAATGGAAACTCCCATATCCACCCAATTATGGAGGATATCCACCACAACCTTGGAATAACCCTCCAAATTATTGGCCCAATCACCAAAACTCTCCACCCAAATGGCAACAAACTCAAGGGAATTGGTAGCAGTTTCAAGGAAATTGGCAGCCACCTCCAGGAAACTGGCAACAAACATCTCAATGGAGGAGAGGACAATACTGGCCAAATTAGACAACCAATTACATGCAACCACCTTCTCAGGTCCAACAACCTACTGCAATGCCTCCTTCTACTAGTTCAATTCCAAATGCACCTAAACCTACTCAGCTACCAGCTCAACCCACACCTAACCCAAATAATAAACTATAGTAGGAATCGATATACTCTGCTAATCCAAATCAATTCCTTGCATATGTTGTGAGTGTAAGTGACATCCACTTGCATTCAGTAACTACTTTGTCAACCCCTTTCACACCCATTATTATTGAGCTTCATGTGGAAGAGGAGGATCCTCTGGATGTCCCCATTTAGCAAAGTGCACCTAAAAATATTGAACAGTCTCGGTCAAGCAGATTGAACTAGAACCACCATTTCCCCAGAGGTTGGAAACACTATAAAATAGAAGGAAGAGAAGGAGGAAACAAATTTTGACATCTTAGATCAGTTGAAGCATATGTGTGTCCAAATACCTCTATTTCAGGTCATTAAATATGTTCCCATATATGGAAAAGCAATCAAGGAAGCATGCCTTAAGAAGCCAATCAGGAAGAAGAAAGACCCCACTACTGTTCATGTGGTGTGATAGCTAGCTAACATCATGCTTGGGAAACTGACTATTCCCAAATATAATGACATACGGATTCCTATGGTAGGAGTTGTTATAAATGGGATCTAGATGAAAAAATGCTCTGATTGATTTAGGAGCAGCAATAAATATAATGACTAAGGACATTCAACAACTAAATATTGCAAACATGAGACCTACTCCTATTCTCTTGTAGCTTAAAGATAGTTCTACTATTAAGCCTGATGGTATATTGGAGGATCTTGTGGTAACTCTAGACTCTTAGGAGTACCCAAGATATTTTATGATTCTTTCTCCTAAATCCACACTAGGCGGGTACCCCATTATTCTTGGAAGGCCATGGTTAGCAACAACATATACTTATATTGGATGTCATACAAGAGACATGACCATTTCTGATGGAAAGAGTACCAAAAATATTGTTTTATACCTTCTTGCTCAGCCATCCCATGATAGGAATGATCCCATATGGCCACATGTTGTTGGTCAGGAGGCCAAGGAAGTTAATTTTGTGGCACAACTTATGATGTTAGGCATAATTTATTTCATGCAGCTTCAATATGTAGATGAAGTATTGTATAACATAATTCAGAACCATTATGAGATAGAGGAAGCATCATCCTCTCATGCATCTGATTTTTTTGATCCAGTGAAGACACTCCTATTCTCTCCTCATGTAGATGCTCTTCCTATAGCTGCAATTCCTACAAACATTCTTCCTATAGCTTCTATTCCTGCAGACCCTCTTCTTGCAACCACTCTTGCTACAGAAATAGGTATGTCTCATACATTTCTGCCACATGAACTTAAATTACCAAGAATTAGTGAAGAAATTATGGTAGAGTTAACTACGCAAGTGTAGGTGTTAGAAGGAAAATATCTAAATATTAACAACAAACTGAGTGAAGAACAATATTTATCATTGGAAAACTTACTGAGGGCCCACCAGCGTGCATTTGCATGGGACTATCATGATATGAAGGGATTGGAAACTAATATTTTCACTCAGAGGATATACATAAGAGATGATTGTACACTAGTGAGGCAGCCACAAAGAAGAATTAACCCTGCATTGAGAGAAATTGTAAAAGGGGAACTATAGAAATTGCTAGATGCAAGATTTATCTACCCCATTTCAGATAACCAGTGGGTGTCCCCATTGGTGATTGTGCCCAAAAAAGGAGGGAAGTGGAAAGTTTGCTTTGATTAAAAAGAACTTAATGTTGCTACCAAAAATGACCATTTTCCCTTACCTTTCATAGATCAAGTTTTGGACTCACTTGCAGGAAAGAAATACTTTTCTTTTTTAGATGGATTCAATGGTTATAACGAGATTCAAATTACACCGGAGGACTAGGAGAAGAACACCTTTACCTATCCATGGGGAAACTATGCCTACTCAATACTTCCATTTGGCTTATGCAATGCACTTGCAACTTTCCTGAGGGCAATCATCAACATACTTTCATATATCTCTCATGATTGCATGGAAATCTATATGGATGACTTCAATCCCTGTGGTGCTGATTTCAATGAAGCATTGGAAAATCTCAAGAGATTCCTACATAGATGTGTAGACCACAATATGTCTTTAAATAGTGAAAAGTGTTTCATGATGATGTAGGAAGGTTTAGTTCTTGGCCACTACATCTCTCACAAAGGAATTTGAGTAGATCCTGCAAAGATTGAGGTGATCACCAATCTGCCTATCCATACAAAACAAAAATATGTTAGGAGTTTCTTAGGAAATGCAGGTTATTATAGGAGGTTCATCAAAGACTTCAACAAAATGGAAACACCATTGTATAATCTCCTAACTAAATATGTTGAATTCGAATGGATAGAAGGTTGTGACAAAGCATTTTTTGAATTGAAAGTAGCTTTAACTCATGCTCTTGTACTCAAAGGACCTAATTGGGAGTTTCCTTTTCACATCCATACAGATGCATCTGAATATGCTATAGGATAATTCTTAGGACAAAAGGAAGGAGCCATTGAAAATGCTATTTATTTTGTCAGCAAAAATCTGCAAGGAGTTGAATTCAACTATACAGTGACAAAAAAGGAAATGTTAGCAGTGATCTATGCCCTAAAATAATTTAGGAACTACAAAATAGGCTACCAGATCTGTGTGCACACCAATCATGCAGCCATTAGATACCTCATGAATAAACCCCTGATCTCAGGTAGGCTAGCAAGATGGTTATTGCTGATGCAGGATTTTGGCATAACCATTGTGGATAAACCAAGGAAGGCCAAAGTTGTAGAATTTATTTCAAGGCTGACTAAATCAAAGGACAATAAAGTTATAGATGACTCCTTCCCTGATGAGCATTTATTTTCCATCAGTGTGCACACACCCTGGTATGCTGACATAGCTAATTATCTAGTCACAAGGAGAGTTCCTCCTCACTAATCTCCAAAAGAGAGAAGGGTGCTCATTGAAAAATATTTTCCTTTCATGGATTGCTTGATGTTTGTTCTACATTGGTACAGACCATGTCATGAGGAGATGTGTGAGAGAATATGAGAAATATGATATTTTTCATGTGTGTCACAATGAACCCTATGGAGGGCATTTTACAGCCAAAAGGACATCAATGAGGATTTTGAACACAAGATATTACTGTTAGTGTAATTAATATTTAATTACACTTGCATAACTTTACTTAGGTTTTTCTTAGGTAATAATTAGTTTACTTAATTAATAAGTAAGCTTTATTTAGTTGAGTTGTTTTTAGGTCAACATTAGGGTTGCATACATTGTTTTTATAAAGCAATTCTCTTATTGTAATTTAGAAATTCTGAATATTATCAATTTGCACATTGACATGCAAAGCTCTACTTTTTTTATGTTTTCTCTTCTATGGAAGGTGTTTAGGTTTGCATTTTTGATCTAGGGTTTCTAACATGGTATTAGAGCCTTGACATGCAGCCCCTTCTCAAAATCTGGAGAAAATCATTGCAAAGTTCGTTCAAGGTTCCTCAAGGATTTTATGCCTTGAGCTTATCTATGCAACGTATTGGATTAGATTGGGCTTTACCATTGGATTCAGAGCACTGGAAAAAGTTAGGATTGACTTTCATTTTACTGATATTCATCATCGTTGAAGAAATCTATGAGGGTTTCAAGCTCAGTGATTTTTTGCAAGCTCTAGAGGTAGCTAATTTTTTAGAGCATTTTGAGCATGAACGGAGGTCACCATCGTGTTCGCAGCGGCCAAAAACCCTAAGGATGCCTATCGTTTGGTCGATTTTTGAGCACTTGATCTAGAAGACAAATTTTTTTGCCAGACAGGCCATACAGCCTACCCATCACGCACTTCGAGGTGATTTTTTTCAAAAAAAATTTAAAATAAAAATAAAAACGGGCACCACAATGGTGCACCACCCATGGAGCCTTCCAACCGCATGGTTACGGTGCCCGCCCGGTCTGGCGGTGACTGCCAACAGCTGCGGTAACCACTAGCAGTCACTGCCAGTCGTCTAGCTAACCGCTGGCGGGATTGGAATTTAAAAAAAAAAAAATTTAAAATAAATCAGCCACCAAGGTCACATGGGCGACCAGCGCTCGGCCCTGGGGGCCTTTTTTTTGCTTTTTTTTTGCAAAATAAGCAGAATCGCAAAAATGGGCATAACTTTTCACTCGGTTGTCAAAAAGTTGGTTCTGAGCACTATCCAGTGGTGCTGTTTTTTTTGTCAGATTTTGCAGCTGGTGCATTTTATTACTGTTTGAAGTCAGATGTACATTTTATGCTTCCGAGCTCATAACTTTTTTCCACGATGTCCAATTTTTGCTATCTTTGCGACATTGGAAAGGTATTGCGGAGCTCTACGTTGTTGTCCATACACTTCTTTTGTATCTATCCTAGGTTGATCGCTTAGTCTAGATTTAGCCTGATGGATTGTTTGGAGATTACTTGGATGTTTTGGTAGTTGGGAGGGTGCAACTTGCATCTTTTCACTTTGTTTTCAGTAATACATCATTCATTTCATCTACTATTGCTTTATGGATTCCAGGGTTGTTCCAGTTTGGTGTTTTCGAGTGTTCTGTGGCATCGGGTCTGTTGTTGCATTATTATGATTCCAATATGGTTTCTTGTAGATAGAAGTATCTTTCCTTTCTTGCCGAATTGCGGTTCTAGTGTTACTCCACAATGTTCTTCCAATGCTTCTTTGCAACAATCATCTCATTGTAGGGGGGGTTGTCCCACTGGGTTTTCCTTCTCTACCTCATTATTGCATTTGTACATGGGTACCTGATCAAGCCTTGTTGTCGGGACCCATTCATGCTTTCTTGCATTCATCTTAGTTTTAGGTGCATGCTTATTTAATCTCCCTAAGTTGCACTTATGGGGGGTGTTAGTGTAATTAATATTTAATTACACTTGCATAACTTTACTTAGGTTTTTCTTAGGTAATAACTAGTTTACTTAATTAATAAGTAAGCCTTATTTAGTTGAGTTGTTTTTAGGTCAACATTAGGGTTGCATACATTTCTTTTATAAAGAAATTCTCTTATTGTAATTTAGAAATTCTAAATATTATCAATTTGCACATAGGTTTGCATTTCTAATCTAGGGTTTCTAACAATTATTGGCCCACACTCCACAAGGATGTACAAGGAACTGTAACAAATGCCAGAGGATGGGCCGACCAACCAAATCTAATGAGATGCTACTTTATCCCTATTTAGTAATCACTCCTTTTGATAAGTGGGGATTGGATTTTGTAAGACCCATTGATCCTCCATCAAATGGTAAATCCTAATCTTGGTATGCACTAATTATGCAACAAAGTGGGTAGAATTTAAGGCCATGAAGCATGCAAGAGATAATAAGGTTGCAAAATTTATTTATGAGGAATTTTTTACATGGTATGGGGTTCCATGAGAGATAGTGACTAATCAAGGGGCTCAATTCACTTCAACCCTTGTTACAACACTAGTTAATGAGTGCAACATTAGGCACAAAAATTCTACTCCTTATCACCCCTAGGCCAATGGCCAAGTGCAGGTGACCAACAAAGAAATTAAATCCATTCTGACCAAAACAGTGGCTATCCATAGAAGGGATTGGGCAAGCAGTCTACTAGAAGTTGTTTGAGCCTACCGAACTACCTAGAAAACAATTATAGGATTCACTCCATTTGAGTTGTTGTATGGAAAGACAACTATGATGTTCGTTGAATTTGAGTATAAGACTCTTAGGACTATAGTAGACTTGGGGATGGATATATCTAAAGCACAAAGGGATAGAATCATGTAGTTGAATTCTTTGGATAAGATGAGGAAGGAAGCCTTGCTTCACATAGAGGTAGTGCAAAATCAAAGAATAAAGTGACTTGAAAAATTTATAAAGGATAAGAAATTCCAACCAGGTGACTAGGCATTTCTCTATGACTCGAGGTATCAAGATAATGCAATAAAATTATAGACAAGGTGGCTAGGACCATATGCGATTGTTGAAGTCTTTCCCAATGGGGTTGTTTAGCTCACTACTATTGACCCTGTCAGATTTAAGTAGCTTGTCAATGGTCATCGCTTGAGGTTGTATCACAAGACAACTTCCAAGGAGGACTTCCTATAGTAATTCACTCGGCATGCAACACCAAAACTTTCTACAATCAAAGGAAGATAACCTAGTTTCCCTCCTTCTAGCTAAATAAGGTATGTAACTTGTCATAATAAATACTTCCACTTCTATGGGGGTCCACTTCTTCACCCATTCACTCATCCATCTCCACCTTTCTCTCTCTTATATCATGCCTCCATCATTTCACTTCACTCTATTTCACCTCATTCCACTCCGCTTTCATTAATTGCTCAACTAATTACTTAAAAGTGGCCGATACTTTCTCTTTGTAACAAATATTTTAATAATTCAGGTATGTGCACATCTACTTGTTGTACGTTAATATGGACATTCTCTATAGCATGTAATTATTCCTTGCCCTGTCAAATTGTCCTTACCACCTCACATGTGAAGACACATGTGAAAATTTAGGTTGGGGGGAGGGGAAAGTGTGAATGCTATGTCCACATGTTTGTCCATATTGGTTCATGTTAGCAAAGTTTAAAATATTGAGCTGATTTGAATTCTGAGTGAGATGACGGCTCGCATGTCTTAAATAACATCAACCATCCCCATTCTTCCTCATCATAGCCTTCATTTATTACTCCTTTACTGCCTGTATTGATCCTATCATAATCTTAAGCTAAAAAGGTAAGATTTAGACAACACTAGCATTGAAAATTTAGCAACATTGCAAGAAGGATAATTTTCGCTTTCAGACGAAGATTGCAAGAAGGAAAATTTTGCAGAGCGATTGTTTGATTGTAGACAACTAAAAAATCAGAGGTGGTTTATTTTGAAATGAGCCCACGATTCATGATGTATTACTATAGGATGTACCATGCCAAACCGAGTTCAGAAATTGAAGATGGTTAGACTATTTTGTAAAGTTGAATGGTTTTAATGAAGACATTGTGTTGGAATTTGCCCAGGTATTATCTGAAGGAAAGACCACGGTAAAAGGGTTGGAAGTCATAGCTACTGAAGAAAGGATTTCCAAAGTTAGAGGGTTTCCTACCAATGGTGAACACTACCCTGCTACTAGAGATGTCAGGTCAGCTAGGGCCAAATTTATAGAGCCTAGTGACCCTCCATTAAGTGTGGACAAACAAGGTGCAAAGAGAACATCTTTGCATGAGCTATGGAATAAAGTACTTGTTTATGTTGTGAAATACATTACCTATGAAAGTCATCAGTCGAATCTACTTTTTTTGCATTTCAAAATCTTGAACCACATGAGGCATGAGAGAAGAATGAGTGTGCCAAAAGTACTATACCACCTTCTTTCAATAATGGCAGATGAGACCCAAAAAGGTAGGGACAATTTCATTTCCCACCATTTTTTGATCAAATTATTATTTGAGAAGTCTCTGCATGATGTGTCTGATATGTCTTGAGAAGAATTCTTGAATATTGATCAAATTAGACTAGACCATTTGCAACCTAGGATTTTGCCTCGTAGGGTTATTAGGAGAAGGAGCAATGTTGGGGCCACCCTGGAGCCTCAACTTCTAGAGCAAACCCTAGTGCTAACCCTCCTACTACCAAACAAACGATTGAGATTAGTTCTTTGGAGGCAGAGCATTCAAATAAAGAAAGTTCCTCTCTTGATTTTGATGATGATGTTCCTCTTGGCACCCTAATGAAATCTATGGAATAGAAGAAGAAGGAAGAAATAAGGAAGGGAAAATTTAAAAATAAAATGATAGAAAGAGAAGTGGCAAGCTCTAAGAAATGGAAGGCTAACATTGTTCCTCCTATAGCCAAGGAAATACTTGAAAGCCCTCCAAAAAAATCAAAGACCAATTGAGCCAGCCTTTGGTGTATCTCTAGAGGAAATCCCTAAGCCTAGAGAGACATCATGGGAGGATGAAAAAGATCCAATGGGGAAGGTAAATTTTAAGGAAAAGGATGCATTTGAGGAAGAAGAAAGAATAATGCTAGTAGTTCTTGCTGACGTCATAGAACAAGTTGGAATTCAAGAGCATGAGAAAAATTAGGAGATCCTATAGCAAGATTTCCTACAATAAGGACAAGAGGTATTGCAACTAGCACTCAGAGAGTATTCAACACCCCTACAGCTAGAATTGGTTGAACAAACAAAGTCCCTATAGCTGGAGCTTTATGAAGAGAAAGAAAAAGTGCCAAGTAAAATTTTGGTAGGAATACATAGGCCCTCTAATTTTTCAATACATATGGTATTCATGAACTTGTGGAAAGAAGTGAAAATAAGGGAAGAAGAATGGAAAGAGGAGAAACACAAGGTAAAGAGGGAAATTCAAAAGAGAGATGAGGAGATTGCAGATAAGAAAGAAGAGATTGTTTCTTTAACAGGAAAGGTGGATAGTATGACAGCCTTAGTACCTCGGATATTAGAGTGCAAGACTCCTCCAAGGATCTATGCTTTTTATTTAAAGGAGAAGAATCTTTATTTTAAACCAGCAAGGATTTTTTTAGGTTTGAATCCTTCCATTGAGACCCCTCTTGCTATGACCCAAGACCATGATTGGAATCCACTATTGTATGTTGGGGATGTCCAATTGAGGGAATTTATTTCTTGGGTAAATAATGAGATTAGTTGGGGAAAATAATTCAGAACTTATAGGAAAATTGAATCCAACACTCCCCTGCCCATCAGGGTTGAGTCTAAAAATCCTGGAGACATTTTCATGGATTGGCACATAATTCTTTACCGACCAAGTTATGGCAATAGGATCATGTCTAAGAGAGTAGTATTTATAAATAACATGAGGAGATAGAAAAAACCATAGGGGAATCTATAATGGGATACCTATCACAAAGGTGGAATAGCCTAACTGACGACTTGAAACAAGTTGAGCCTCACTCTATGCAAAACTATGTTTTAGCACTTAAGAGAATTGATAGATATATACGTATTTGGAGGACAAAGGGATAATTTTGGCTTCCACTTACTTTTCAGCCACCTATCATATTGTGGCTTGTGCCAGACTTCAGATACTATCGGTATGACATAGCTAATGAGAGATAGAGATGGAATAGGTTGGAAAGGAAACAAGATTTCTATTGGGATACTAATTCACACACAATAGACATTGATGTAGGACAACTAGCAACTATAAAATTTTGACCAAGAAAAAGAACAACCCTTCCTTTACTAGAGGACCAACAAAACCTTAGGCTGGGGGGAATGATGAGCCCAATTTATGGTTTAATTTTGATATAGTTTATTATCCATTTGTTGTAGTTTTCTTAAACTTTGATGTTTGGATATTGATATTTTTATGATATTTCCTTAAAACCTTGGACATTGGGCATAATCTCATTTTCATAAATTTTAAATGATATTGAAATGTTGTATGAACTATCTATATTAATTTTATATGTGGATTAATGATTGTCACTTTACGATAGTTGCAAATATGTAGTTGTTGTACGCACTAATATTTTCATGCAGATATAATTAGGGGCCTGTATTTCTGGAAGAATCTTCCAGCTGTTCATTCTCCATACCAGTCAGCAAGGTGACCATTTAATGAAGAGAAGACTCTCAACGGTGGGAGATTCCTCATGCAAATAGAAATAGTAACCACGTTGTATTGTTTGTTGAGCAGATTTAGGCATTCCTGTTGTGTTGGATCTGTGTTAAGGCATGCATGTCTAGCTAGATTTTGTGCATGTGTAATCACCTCTCCACTTTTTTTATTCTTTTCCTAAAGTGGCGTCCTCTGAACCTATTGAGGTTGATCACCTTTCCAGGTGATTAGTGGGTAGCTTCTTTAAATAAGACTGGGATGCTCCTTCTCAAGAGTTGGTTGTTGTTGCAAAATTTTCTTAGTCTGATAATATAATTGCACTCTTAGTTTTTCTATAATACAATCATGTTGCTCGATTGTACTCATGATTTCCAATGAATTAAATGAAGTTATAATTTTGTGCATCTGATTTTACCTTAGTTTTAGGGGATACTCATCCAACGGGGCCCACTTGGTGAGTATTTCATCCTTTAGCTTAGTTATTATTTTCTATTTAGTAATTAGTTAAGAACCTAGCACTGTCTATCCCTACAACCACTAGAATTCCATTTTGTGGTCATTCCTGCAGCCAAAGCAAATAAATTAGTTTGATGTTTGTTCGCTCAGATTTTTATTTTTGTCATGCATTCTAGCTTAGTATAGTTATTGGTTGATGCTCAACACTTATGTTATTTCCTTCCAAGAAATTTACTTTCAGCATTATTTATTTCTTAGTTGTAGGATGAATGTGGCTACTTTGGAATCCTAGTGCACATACTGTGCTAATCCATTTCAATTTTACATCCTTATGTTGACAAGATAAATGCACCTTCATGATGATTGAGATAGATATTCAGGTTAGATACCAAATCTCTGAATCATAGTTGTAAGGGCTTAGTTGTTAAATCATTGTAGAAGGCTGAAAATGACTTTGACATGATGTTTGATGATTGAATAATGATCTAAGGCACTTGATAATATACCCTTGAATACTCTTGAATTCTCTTGTAAACACTTGAATTCTCTTGTGAACTCAAATTTTCTATAAAGATACTCATTCAACTTGCTAGGTAACTTGATTTCTTGTTAGGAGAAAAATGAGTGAAAGAAACTTGTATTTATACTTGTATAAATCCCAGATCACTAAATTTAGGCCACATCCTCAAAAAACCTGAATTATTACTAGATGTTGATTTATGTCAGGATCATCCTTGAAAAGATGTATTAAATGAGGCTTGTTGATGCAAAATCAGGCCAGTTAAAGCATAAAAAATCCCAATTAATAATGAAAACCTTAGGAAAGTGTGAAAGTCTATTACAACACTTTACAACACCATAAATAAGGTATGACTATATTTATTTAGTTTACAAGGTATCAATACCTAATGTGAGTGTGTTAAACACATTACAACACTAAGTCAAGGCATTATTAAGCTCAATTTCACAAGATGGACCCAAACAAGTGTGAAAATGTCATGGACAACATTTTTCAACACTACATTTAGCCCCCACTTTAGTGAGAGGATGAAATTTCTTCAAACTCACACTAAAGTAGATGAATTTACATCAAGAGGGTTCCAAGTGTACCAATACCAGTATGATAGGATGACAATGATCAAGAGGGCTAATCAAGCCGCTAGGATCAAGATCCCATGGAAAACCAACATAGGCACAAAAGAACACACATGAAAATTATATAAAGAGCATAATTAAGGAACAAGAATACACTTCCAAAGACAAAAATAAAAAAAATAAAAAAAGAGTTGATGGACCAAGCTTTGACTATTTGTCCAGCATGGTGTGGATCAGATCTAATTGTTTTTCCTAAAATGTATGCTCACTCTGAGGAAACGAAACTCTAGGTTGTTCATTAGGCAAGTAATACAAAGAGATAAGACACATAAACACATGGCTAGTATGCACTCACACATACATGTGAGTGGCTATGGTAAATTCATGCCTCAGATCAACTTCCTATAAAACCATACCAAAGTTATACCTCCTAATAACTTTGAAAACTGCCATATAAAAATGAACTTTGAGCTTCATGAGGCAACCAAAGCTTCATATTCTTGGGAATCATGAACAAAAAAGATGACTCTACATGCATGCAATGTGTGTTATGCATGGTGGCCATATAACCAAAATTTTGTAACTGCAAAAGTGGACAAATCGAAGAATAGAAGATTCACAACTTAGGGGATGCAATGTATCACATCAAGCCACCAAGAGGAATATTATATGATAAGAGAGATCATTCTATTGAGGTACATCACACCCAATGTCACCAAAAAGCAAAAGACACATCGCATGAAGCAAGAAGACTACATCATGAAACATAAAAAAGAATAATGCCAATATATGCCCCCACTTTAGAGAAATTGCTAAACACCATACTATGAGAAATTACTTTAAAGTAGCAAATGATAAATTTAAACAATAAAGAAGAGATGAGAGCTAACTTGAAAATCCCTATGCCAAGTCATATATCTCCAAATAAAGCTATGACATGAAAGAAAAGAAGGGTTTGCCCCCAAAATGAAAATCCAAACACACATAGGGGGTCTATGGATTTGAGGTTAGTATGTTTGTGATACAATTTTTTTAGAGAGATCGGAATTGTCATCATTCCCCGAATACTCATAGAACTAGAAGAATGACACAAAGAGAGTGAATCAAAGAAAATATTACAATGTGGAACACTTGCATATTTAGGATATAGTTTTATGTTTTTTCTCAAGGGTGGTAATGTTATAAGTCCTTGGTTTAGAATTATTTATAAAGTTCTTTCAGTGGAAGATGGTGGACAATAGAATTTTAGTTTCTTTAGTTTGTAATGCCTTTGTTGCTTTCTAGATTCACCAACTTCCTGAGTTGACTACTAGGGAGGAGGACCTAATACAATCCTATCTTCCATATCATTATTACAAGGCATGGGTTGTTCTTTAGGAAGGACGATATTCATATCAGGAGGAGGGTTTTGATATCCTAACCCTTAAATATCTTCAATTGGTGTTTCCTATAAGAATTGATGAATTTCATGTTCACTTGTTGTATCACATCCTTGTTTACTCAAGATCATGAATCATTTTCCATAATTCTCTTCTAGGTTGATGGGAGTGTCTGTCATTTTGTTAACATAAAATGGTTGAGTGTTTGTTTGCTTAAAGGAGCTAGGTTCACATATTATAGGGAACTTAGGTCCAGCTCTTGTCTCAATTTTAGGATATAAGTAACCAAACATCTCAAGTGGAGGTATTATAGGGCGTGTTGGTTGTTTCATTTATGGATAAAAGGATGCACTAGCTTCAAGGTTATTAAGGAAATCAAGGAATTTATTCGTGTTGTCATCATCTTCTCTAATGATGGTAACATCACGAGGAGGACATGCATTAGGAGTTGAGTGATCATGGGTAAGTTCAATTTCATTAGGTTCATTTCCAGAAGCACTACTTGAAACATCCACAAAGTACTTCAAAAACATCCAAAGATTTCCAAAGCACACATCCATGATGAAATGGAATGCAAATTTTAGGTCTTAAAAAGGGTAAAAAATCTGAAATGAAATTTTCTAGATACAATTTTGAATGTAAGCAATGCACAAGATGAGCTAATTTAAACTAGATGAAATGAATTTAATTTAATGGAAACTTTGTAAACTAAAACATAAAGTTATCAACAACAAATAGGAGCACATAAACAAAGTTTTGAATTCTGGAAAATGCAGTGCAGAATCTCCACTAGGATTAAATCACCCAAAGGGGCATATGAATCCCAGTGAGGGTTATTTCACAAATTTCAAAAAAAATTAAGTGATTTTTATGCTTTCTAGTTTGGATGATCTATATGCCAAATTAAAATGAATATTTAAGATGATATTTTATGATGTAAGATGCAAAAATGCAACCTATATGCACTTTCACTAATGCAAGATTTAGAAACCCTAGAATGTCAATTAACTAATGTAAACCCTAATCCAATGTTAATGAAAGAAAGATCTAAGATTATAGTGCACTCCAAATCAGAATTATGACGTTATAAATGCAGGTTCACCAAAATTAAAGGTGGAAAATGGGTTGATTCAATATGTGGGAGATAAAATAACAATCTTCTTCACTTTTCATTCAAGGAAAACCCTAGAGATCTCAATCTAAAGTACAAAAAAGAGAGATATATCTTGCAAAAGGTTTTTCCTAGGGTGTGATTGTAAACTAATGAGGGGTTCACCACCAAGCTAGGCCTTGGAAAAACTAATGAAATTTAAGACCTAATGCTTGAAACTAATGCAATACAATTTTCACTAAATGGCCTAGAAAAGCATTTAAAACATAATAGAAAGTTGAGAAATGAAAGGTGTGCACCTGGAAACTTGAAGAAGATTGGGTGAAACTCTAAAATGCTGAAAAAACTAATTTTCATATTGACTGAGACTCATACGCTAGACTGGGCGATTTAGTCCTAGATCAAGATTTCTCGGCAGAAACTGCTTTTTGGCATTATAGATTTTGAATCTGCAAAAATCTAGAAATTGACCTTGGAACCTCTTAAAATGGGTTTTGAAGTGCTATCATATGGTTTATAACATAGAGAACACCCACTTTCAATATGATTCCACTCAGGGATAACCCTAGAGATCTCAATGCAAAAGGGAAAGAGATCTTGCAATAGGGTTGTCCTAGGGGTTGAATGTAAACTACTAAGGAGTTCACCACCAAGTTGAGACTTGGAAAAGATAATGAAATGCAGGATGCAACACTAAACCATAATTGAATACAATGTAACATGAAATGACCTAGAAAAGTGAATGAAATAAAATAGAAAGCTACAAAAAGGAAGATGTGCACCTGGAAATCTGGAGATGGCTGGGAGGATATTTCAAACACTAGAAACTCTACTTTTATTGCTAAGTGGGACTCATTTTCCAAGATGGGTGAATCGTTCCAAAAACTAGGTTTTTATGGGGGAAAAGGAATCTGACAAATGGGTATCCAAATCGGCAAAAAATTGAAATTTGACTGGAACTGGGACTCATTTGCCAGAAGTGGTGAATCAGTCAAGTTAGGCTTTTTTGAAGCTTTAAAGGCTGATCCTACTCAAATCTATCTTCTTTTTCCTTCCTAATTGGTTTCTAGATCTGAATCTCTAATTTTCTACCTATAGGTCTTCTCTAATGTTCTTCAAGGCTTGATGACAATTTTCACAACTTTAAATGACTTAACAACTTTTCTGCAATATTTCTCCCTAGGAAATCTACAACCTAGACCTAAAAATCGCACACAAAGGAGGGGGGAAATGTTGTTGGGTTAGTGAATAGGGGTTTCCCTTTTCCAAACCCCTTGTTGGTAATTAAACCTTGAAATAAAATAAAATATGAATGGAGAATGATGGATGAACAAAATAAGATATTTCAACTCACCAAACCCTAGCAATAAGATATTATAAACATGTATAAGATGACTCCAATGGATGTAGATCTTGACTCTTGCTTGAATGAGATAGATCTTGAATGTAATTCTTGCTTGTATCATAAACCCTACATCGTAATTGTTAACTCGAAAATAAACATGATGCATGAAGTCCTTGACATGATGATTTATGCTTTAAGAATGCTCTAAAATGCTTGATAATTTTCCCTTGAATTATTTTTTGAATTATTTAATGCTTTTGTAAACTGAAACTTAATATAAGGATGAATATTTGAATGCTTGGGATGTTAGGATGAAAATGAGTGAAATAACCTTGTATTCATACTCAATTATGCAAGAATTCCAAAAATTACAACACTACAAGATGACATCAGATCTAGGAGGATAAAATCCTACCAAAAATTTGAATTAATTTTGATTTTGGGATACATGGAAATCATTCACCCAAGGTGGTGAATGGGTCCCACCAGGCTTAATTTTTGGGACCAACTTTTAAAATTCCTAGAAATGTGTGAAACCAAGTTTGGGGCCAAAAGATCTAGGTGGGACTCATTCATACAAGGTGTTGAATGAGTCTTATATCACTAAATTTGGGCCTCTCAATCCTAAAACACTTGAATTATGATTGGCTAATGATTGGTGTTGGTATTATCCTCAAAATGATGGATTAAATGAGGCTTACGGATGCAAAATAGGGCCAATTAAAGCATAAGAAAGCCCAAGTATTAATGAAAATCCTAGAAAAGTGTGAAAGTGTGTTACAAAACTTTACAACACTCCAAATAAGGCATGATTAAGATTTATTTTGATTAAAATGAGGTTTATTAGGTTCAAATAATTAATAAAACCTTAGAAAAGTGTGAAAGTGTGTTACAACACCTCACAACACTTTAGCAAGGTACCATTTAAATTCCTTAGTTCACAAGGGCCCAAGACCTAATGTGAATGTTTCAACCACATTACAACACTAAATTAAGGCAACATTAAGCCTAATTCACAAAGAGAGCCCAAACAAGCAAGGAAAAGTAGAAGGGTTACTTTTGTTTTGCCACAGACCTATACTAGGACTCATACGCTAAAAGTGGTGTATCAATATAGTTTAAAGGGTTTTCTAGAAATTCAAATTCTAATATTTCTCTTCAATGTTCTCTTTGTCCTTTCCAATTGATTTTTGGATCCAAAACCCTGATTTGCAACCTGTATATGTCTTCCAATGATCTCCAATGCAAGGTGACAACTTTGATAACTTTGAACACTTTGAAAAATTTCTCCAAAATTTATCTTCAATATGTCTTCAACCTTGATCTAAAAATCACACACTAAAGAGAGGGAAAAATTTGGTTTTGTTAGTAGAAAGGGGTTAACCTTGGTCAAACCCTATTTTGGTAATCAAACCTTTAAATGAAGTGAAATAGGAATGGATAATGATGAATGGATAATGATGAATGGACAACATGCAATGTTACAACTCACCAAACCCTAGAAATAAAGTGTTGCAAACATGTATGAAGTGGCTCCAATGGATGTAGATCTTTACTCTTGCTTGAGTATGATAGATCTTGACTTGAATGCCATTTTGAATCATAGAAACCTAAATCATAATTGTTAGCTCAAAAAAAACATGATGCATGATGAGTTTGAAATGATGCTTGATGCTTGAAAAATGATCCAAGACACTTGATAATCGACAATTAAATACTCTTGAATTCTCTTGTAAACACTTGAATTCTCTTGTGAACTCAAATTTTCTATAAGGATTCTCATTCAACTTGCTAGGTCACTTGATTTCTTGTTAGGAGAAAAATGAGTGAAAGAAACTTGTATTTATACTTGTTTATGCCAAATTACCAAAAATTACAACACTACAAGCCGACATCAAATCTAGGAGAATAAAATCCCACCAAGAATTTGAATTAAATTTTATTTTGGGCCAGACATCTCTCATATGCCAAAAGTGGCGTATGAGTACCATTAAGCATTAATTGTGGGACCATTTTCAAATATGCTTATAAAGGTATGAAATCCAAATCAAGACCCAAAACCCTAGGTGGGACTGATATGCACAAGTTGGCGTATTGAGTCCCAAATCACTAAATCTAGGCCACACAACCTAAAAGAACCTAAATTATGATTGGATGTTGATTTATGGCAGGATCATCCTTGAAAAGATGCATTAAATGAGGCTTGTGGATGAAAAATAAGGCCAATAAAAGCATAAAGAATCCCAATCAATAATAAAAACTTTAGAAAAGTGTGAAAGTGTGTTACAGCACTTGACAATACCCTAAATAAGGTATAATTAGATATATTTAGTTTACAAGAGCCCAAGACCTAATGTGAGTATGTTAAACACATTACAACACTAAGTCAAGGAATCATTAAGATCAATTTCACAAGGAGGACCCAAACAAGTGTGAAAATGTCACAAATGAAATTTTTTGACACTATATTTAGCCCCCACATTAGTCAAAGGATGAACTTGCTTCAAAATCGAAGTAAAGTAGATGAATTTTCATCAAGAGGGGTCTAAGTGTACTAATGTCGGTAGGATAGGATGACAATGATAAAGAGGGGTTATCAACACCCTAGAATCAAGATCCCATGGCAAACCAACATACACACAAAATAACACACATGAAAATTATATAAAGAGCATCATCAAGGCACAAGCATACACTGCCAAAGATAAAGAAAAATGAAACAAAAAGAGTGGATGATTCAAGCTTCAAACATTTTTCTAGCATGGTGTAGATCATATCTAGTTTTTTTGTTCAAAAATGCATGCTCACTCTAAGGCAACGGAACTCTAGGATGTCCGCTTGGTGAGTAAACCAAAGAGGTGAGATAGATACATACATGGCCAGTATGCACTCACACACACACGAGTGGCTATGGTAAACTCATGCATCAGATTGGCTTCCCATCAAACCATACCAATTTTTTACCTCCTGATAACTTTGATAAGGCACCACGCAACAATGAACTTCAAGATTCATGAGGCAAGGAAAGCTTTGTATGATAGGAACTCATGAACAAACAAGATGGATCCACATGCATGCAATATGTGTTGTGCAGGGTGGCCATATAACTAAAATTTTGTAAATGCACCATAGGGAACATTCAAATGAGTCTTTCTTAGTTCATGTAAGGTATTTAACTTAGGAAACATTGTTCCTAATGTCTCCAAGAGTGGACCAATAAAATAATATAAGATTCACAACTTAGAGGATGCAATGCATCGCATCAAGGCACCAAGAGGAATATAATATGCTAAGATAGATCACACTCTTGAGGGACATCGCACCCAATGTCACTACAAAGAGAAAGACACATCACATGAAGTAAAAATACTACACCATGAAACATAAAAAAATAATAATTCCAATGTATGTCCCCACTTTAAAGAAATTGTGAAACACCATACTATGAGAAATTATTTTAAAGTAACAAATGATAAATTACAACAATAAAGAGTACATGAGAGCTAACTTAGAAAACCCTATGCCAAGTCATATGTTTCCAAATAAAGCTATGACATGAAAGAAAAGAAGGGGTTTCCCCCAAAATGAAACTCCAAACACACATAAGGGATCTATGGATTGGAGGTCAATATGTTTGTTCTACAATGTTTTTAGAAAGCTCAGAACTATCATCATTCCATGAATAGTTACAAAACTAGAAGAATGAAAGAAAGAGATCAAAATCAAAGAAAATATTTTGGATCAACATGGAAGAGATATGTATTTCTCAATGCCTTGTGTCATCCCCAAAAGTAAAAATTAAAGGAAAATATTTTGGGCCAACATGGAAGAGACATGAGTGCCTCGACACCTTACGTCATCCCCAAAAGGAAAACACAAGACAAAGAGAAAAGGCCAATATAAAAGATTTATGACATAGGGAAGAATGTAGGTACAAATAGAGGAATGTCACAAATAGAGATAGAGAACATCAAACAAAATTTCACAAGGGATCACATCATACACATGTAATCACACATAAGAAAAATAAAGAAAAATACTAGTAAGGCACATGCAAGTCAACCTAAAGCATGTCATTTGCATCTCAATCATGTTCATTGTATACTGAAGGCGGAAAACTAGCCAAAGAGACAATGACAAATCCATTAATAAGACAAGGCTATCTAATTCTTGCCCCCATAATGTGTAGGAAAAGAATGAGCTGAGGTAGGTGAAGGGTAGGAGATCCTTGCACCTTGAAATGGTTTACAATAAGTGTATAACATGTAATAGCTAAAATTCTATTATTCTAAAATTGTTACATGGCAAGGAGTGAAAGGGTTCCACATTAAGGGATTATTTCTATGATATTATTTTTTTTAATTATATGTTTTAAATCATGAAAATCATCAGTACTATGTCCAAGAACTCTATGATATTGACAATGTGGAACACTTACATCTTTAGGATATAGTTTTAGGTTTTTTCTCATGGGTGATAATGTTATAAGTCCTTGTTTTAGAAGTATTTGTAAATTTCTTTTAGTGGTAGATGGTGGATAAATGAATTTTAGTTTCTTTAGTTTGTAAGGCCTTCATTGCTTGCTAGATTCACCAACTTCCTGAGTTAACTATTGAGGAGGAGGACCTAATATAATCCTATCTTCTATGTCATTGTTACGATGCATGGGTTGTTATTTAGGAAGGAGGAAATTCATATCAAGAGGAGGATTTTCATATCATATCCCTTTAGTATCTTCAATTGGAGTTTTCTATAAGTATCGATGAATTGCACATTCACTTGTTGTATCACATCCTTGTTTACTCAAGATCGTGAATCCTTTTCCATATTTCTCTTCTAGTTTGATGGGAGTGTCTATCATTTTGTTAACACAAAATGGTTGAGTGTTTTCTTTCTTAAAGGAACTAGGTTCACCTATTGTAGGGAACTTAGGTTCAACTCTTGTCTCAGTTTCAAGATGTAAGTAACCAAACATCTTAGGTGGTGGTATTATAGGGGGTGTTGGTTGTTTCATTGATGGATAAAAGGATGCATTAGCTTCAAGTTTATTAAGTCAATCAATTAGAAATTTATTCATTATGTCATCATCTTCTTCAATGATGTCAAAATCATGAGGAGGACATGCACTAGGATTTGAGTGATCATGAGTAAGTTCAATTTCATTAGTCATCTCCAAAAGCACAACTTGACACATTTACTAAGGACTTCAAGAACATCCAAATCTTATCAAAAAACACATCCATGATGAAATGCAATGAAAATTTTATGTCTTAAACAAGGTAAACAATCTGAAATGAAATGTCCTAGATGCAATTTTGAATGTAATCAATGCACAAGATGAGCCAATTTAAACTAGATATAATGAATTGAATATAATAGAAACTCTATAAAATGAAACAAAAAGTTATCAACAACAAACAAGAGTATAGAAATAGAGTTTAGAAATTTTGAAAAATGTAGTGCAGAATCTACACTAGGACTAAATTTCCCAGAGGGGCGTATGAGTCCCAATGAGGTTTTTTTTCATAAATTAAAAAAAAAAATTAAGTGATTTTTATGCTTTCTGGTTTGGATGATTTGTATACTAAATGAAAATGTATATTTCTGATTATTTTTTATGATGTAAGATGCAAAAATACAACCTATATGCACTTTCAATAATACAATATCTAGAAACCCTAGAATGTCAATTAACTAATTTGTAAACCCTAATGCAATGTTAATGCAAGAAAGATCTAGGATGGTAGTGCACTCAAAATCAAAATTATGATGTTCTAAATGTAGGTTCACCAAAATTAAAGGTAGAAAATGGGTTGATTCTATACTTGGGAGATAGAATAACAATCTTCTTCACTTTTCATTCAAGTAAAACCCTAGAGATCTTAATCTAAAGTATACAAAGTAGAGAGATCTTCTAATAGCATTGTATGAGGGTCTAATTGTAAACTAAGGATGGTTTCACCACCAAGATAGGGCTTGGAAAGATCAATGAAATGAAAGACCTAATGCTTGAAACTAATGCAATACAATCTCTTACTAAATGACCTAGAAAAGAATGTAAAACATAATAGAAATTTGAGAAATGAAAGGTGTGCACCTGGAAACCTGAAGAAGACTGGGTGAAGATCTAAATTTTTGAAAACACTGATTTTAATGTTAATTGGGACTCATACGCCTAACTGGGTGATGTAGTCCTAATTAGGGTTTATGGGGAGGAACAGGGTTCTAGCACTATAGATTCTAAATCTGTGAAAATCTAGAAATTGACCTATATTGGGACAAATGTTCTAGAAGTAGTGTATCAATCTAGTTAGGGTTTTCTAGAATTTCAATGTCTGATTCTACTCTTCAATGTTTTCTCAGTCCTTTCCAATTGATTGCTAGATCTAAAACCTTGATTTGAAACAAGCAGATGTCTTTAGATAAACCTGATTTTGGTAATCAAACATTGAAATGAAATGAAATAAGAATGGAGATTGATGAATGAACAACATGTAATGTTACAACTCACCAAAACCTAGATAAAAAGTGTTGCAAACATATATCAAGTGGCTCCAATGGATGTAGATCTTGACTCTTGCTTGAATAGGATAGATATTGACTTGAATGCTAGTTTGAATCATAAAACCCTACATAATAATTGTTATCTAAAAAACAAACATGATGCATTATGACTTTGACATGATGCTTGATGCTTGAATAATGATCTAAGACACTTGATAATATACCCTTGAATACTCTTTAATTCTCTTACAAACACTTGAATTCTCTTGTAAACTCAAATTTTCTATAAGGATGCTCATTCAACTTGCTAGGTCACTTGATTGCTTGTTAGGAGAAAAATGAGTGAAAGAAACTTGTATTTATACTTTTTTATGCCAAATTACTTGAAATTCCAACACTACAAGCCAACATCAAATCTAGGAGAAAAAAATCCCACCAAGAAATTGAATTAAATTTGATTTTGGGCCACATGGGACTCATATGCCAGAAGTGGCATATGAGTTGAATTATGCATTAATTATGGGACCATTTTCAAAAATGCTTAGAAAGGTGTGAAATCTAGATCGGGACCCAGAACCCTAAGTGGAACTCATATGCCCAAGATGGTGTATGTGTCCCAGATCACTAAATATGTGCCACACAACCTAAAAATAGCTAAATTATGCTTGGATTTTGATTTATGTCAGGATCATCCTCAAAAAGATGTATTAAATGAGGCTTGTGGATGCAAAATAAGGCTAATTAAAGCATAAAGAATCCTAATTAATAATGAAAACCTTAGAAAAGTGTGAAAGCATGTTACAATACTTTACAACAACCTAAATAAGTTACGATTAGATTTATTTTGTTTACAAGGTCCCGAGACCTAATGTGAGTGTGTTAAACACATTACAACACTAATTCAAGGAATCATTAAGCTCAATTTCACAAGGAGGACCCAAACAAGTGTGAAAACATCATAGACAACAAAAATTTGATACTACAATAACATATATATCACGTCACAAAAATGGATGTAAGCTTCTCTAAACAAGGAATATCAAACTCTATAACATTCCCATATCAAGAAAATAGCCCAATAACATCTCCAAAAAATCTCATGAGTCAAAATAAATACCCAAGGAGATAAACATGTCAAAAGATCCTCAAATAAACCCTCCAAAACTAGAAATCATAGCTCAAGATCCATATCCATTAGAATATGAAAGGTTTAATTTTTTTGGCTTCTATGTTTGGGATATAGAATAACAATCTTCTCGCTCTCTTATTCAAGGAAAACCCTAGAGATCACAATCTAAAGTATGAAATGAATAAATAGATCTTGTAATAGGGTTGTCCTAGAATCTAATTATAAACTAAAGATGGGTTCTTCACCAAGCTAGGGCTTGGAGAGACTAATGAAATGAAAAATCCAATGCTTAACCTTAATATGATGCAAAAATTCACTAAATAACCTAAAAATTCATGTAAAAGATAATAGAAAGTTGGGAGATAAAAGGTGTGCACCTAAAAACCTTAAGAGGATTGGAAAGAGCTCTAAAATTCTGAAAATTTTGATTTTAATGTTGACTGAGACTCATATGCTAGATTGGGCGATTTAGTCCCAGATTAGAGTTTTTGGGTAGGAATAGGTTTTTGTCAGTGTAGATTCTAGATCTGTAAAAATCTAGAAGTTTACCTATACTGGAACCCATACGCCAAGAGTGGTGTATCAGTCCAGTTAGGGTTTTCTAGAAATTAAAAGTATGATTTTTCTCTTCAATATCTTCTCTATCCTTTCTAATTAATTTTCAGATCTAAAACTCTAATTTGTAACCTGTAGATGTATTCCAATGATCTCCAATGCAAGGTGACAACTTTATCCAAACTTTATCTTCAATGTTTCTTCAACCTAGATCTGCAAATCACACACTAAAGAGAGGTAAAAAAAATAGTGGAAAGGGTTTTCCTTGGTCAAACCCCATTTTTTTTAATCAAACCTTGAAATGAAATGAAATAGGAAAAGAGAATAATGAATGAACAAAATTCAATGTTGCAACTCACCAAACCCTAACAATAAAGTGTTGAAAATATGTATGAAGTGGCTCCAATGGATGTAGATCTTCAATCTTTCTTGAATGTGTTATATCTTGACTTGAATACTATCTTGAATCATGAAACCCTACATCACAATTGTTTGCTGAAAAACTAACATGATGCATGATGACTTTGACATGATACTTGATATTTGAATAATGCTCCAAAATGCTTGATAATCAGCCCTTGAATGCTCTTGTAAATACTTGAATTCTCTTGTGAACTTGAATTTTCTATAAGGATGCTTATTCAACTTGCTAGGTGTAAATTGAGTGAAAGAAACTTGTATTTATACTTGTTTATACCAAATTTCATAAAATTACAACACTACAAGCTGACATTAGATCTAGGAGAATTAAATCCTGCCAAGAATTTGAGTAAAATTTAATTTTGGGCCACACGAGACTCATATGCCAAAAGTGGTGTGTGAGTCCCATTAGGCATTAATTATGGAACCATTTTCAAAAATGCTTAGAAAGGTGTGAAATCCAGACCGAGACCCAAATCCCAAGGTGGGACTCATATGTCCAAGGTGGCATATGAGTCTCGAACCACTAAATCTAGGCCACACAACCTAAAAACACCTGAATTATGATTGGATGTTGATTTATGTAGGGATCATCCTCGAAAAGATGCATTAAATGAGGCCTATGGATGCAAAATAAGGCCAATTAAAGCATAAATAATCCCAAGTATTTAATAAAACCTTAGAAAAGTGTGAGAGTGTGTTACAACACTTCACAACACCCTGAATAAGCTATGAATAGGTTTATTTAGTTTACAAGGGCCTAAGAGCTAATGTGAGTGTTTTTAACACATTACGAAACTAAGTCAAGGTGTGATTAAGCTTAATTTTATAAGGAGGGCTCAAACAAGTGTGAAAATGGCATAGACAACATTTTTTGACACTACATTTATCCCCTAGTTTAGTGAGAGGAGGAACTTGCTTCAAACTCGCACTAAAGTAGATGAATTCGCATCAAGAGGGGTCCAAGTGTACCAATGCTAGTAGGATAGGATGACAATGATCAAGAGGTGTGATCAAGCCCCCAAGATTAAGATCCTATGGAAAACCATCATAGGCACAAATTAACACACATGAAAATGGTATAAAGAGCATCATCAAGGCACAAACATACACTAGCAAATACAAAGAGAAAAGAAAAATAGAATAAAAGGGGGTGGATGGATCAAGATTTGATCATTTGTCCCACATGATGTGGATCAGATATAGGTTGTTTTTCTAAAATAATAATGATCACTCTAAGGCAATGTAAATTTATGTCGTCCACTAGGTGAGTATTCGAAAGAGGTGAGACACATACACACATGGCCGGTATGCGCTCACACATTGGACGCGAGTAACTATGGGAAAGTCATGCCTCGGATGGGCTTACCATCAAAACCATACCAAATGTATACCTCCTGATAACTTTGATAAGGTGTCATGCACTAATTAACTTTGACCTTCATGAGGATTGACCAAAGCTTTGAATGCTTGGAACTCATGAACAAACAGGATGGCTCCATAGGCATGCAAGATGTGTTATACAAGGTGGCCATATAACCAAAATTTACAAATGTAAAGGACATTCAAAGGAGTCTTGCTTAGTTCATTTAAGTTCTTTAATTTAGGGAACATTGTGCCTAATGTCTCCAAGAGAGTACCAATCAAAGAATAAAATATTCACAACTAAGGGGATACATTATATCGCATCAAGCCACTAAGAGGAATATAATATGCTATGAGACATCAATATTTTCAAGGACATTACACCCAATGTCATCCACATAGTGAAATATGCCTTGCATGAAGCAAGAAGACTACACCATGAAACATGAAATGAAAATTTAAAATAATAATTCCGATGCATTCCCCCACTTTAATTAAAGTGTTAAACATCAAACAATGAGAAATTACTTGAAAGTAGTAAACGATAAATGCTAACAATAAAGAGGACATGAGAGCTTACTTGGAAAGCCCTATGCCAAGTCATATGTTTCTAAATGAAGCTACGTCATGAAAATAACAAGAGGTTTCCCCCAAAATGAAATTCCAAACACACATAAGGGATCTATGGATCTGGGGTTAGTATGTTCTTGCTACAATGTTATTAGAGAGCTCAGAATTGTCATCATTCCCCAAATACTCGTAGAACTGGAAGAATGACACAAAGAGATCGAAAGAAAAGAAAAACCTTTCAGGTCAAAATGGGAGAGACATGAATATCTTGATGTGTTATGTCATCCCCAAAAATAAAACACAAGACAAATGAAAAATATAAAAGAAGAGCTTTTGGGTCAACATGGAAGAGACATTAATGTCTCAATGCCTTGTTTCATCCCCAAAAGGAAAACACAAGACAAATAAAAAGATAAAGGAAAAGATAAAATATTTATGACATAGAGAGGAATGAAGGTACAAATAGAGTAATGTCACAAAGAGAGAGAGATACATCAAACAGAGCATCATGGGGGATCACAGTATGCACATGTAATCACATAAAAAGAAAAACACATGAAAAAGAAATAATGCAAAAGATGAGTAAGAAACATGTGAGTCAACCTAAAGCAAGTCGTATGCATACCAATCATGTTCATTGTATACTAAAGGTGAAAAACTAGCCAAAGGGATGATAATTTCAAAATAAGGTTTTGGCTCCTGTTGTAGTATAATATTTTTTTTTTTGGCGAAGGGGAAGACTTATCATGCATTGATTCAGTCAAGTTTGGGTCTTGATTTTATTTTTTTATTTCTTCATTTAAATTTCTAGCAAGGGCGTGACATCTACACCTACATTCTCTAAAACATTTATTTCGTTTAGTTCATTTTTCAATTTGCATTTGTGTAGGAGAAGGATGATCAACCATAGGTTTATTTTCTTCCCTAAGGGGAGGAATGGAAGGAATCATGGAAGGTTGTTCAACCACTTTCTCTTTAACCTTGTAAACTTGTTTTATTCTAGGAGGTGTGACTTGATTGTTTTTCTTATCTCTTGGTATTTTGCAAGAAGCAGGCAAAGGTTGTGTCTTAGATTGATCTTGGTTGTTTGGAGTGTCATTTGGTTCAATCATAGTTTCATCAAGGAGGGTAGGCTCTATGGTGGGCGGGGGCATGTTTCGGATGGATAATTTCACTATGCATTTTGCCTTGAATTTTTGGTAAGCTTTGAAAAATAAGTATTTTCAAGGTTTAAAAGGTTCCATAGGCTCAGACTGGAAGAAGTATAAGAAAAAAATTCCACGGGAAGACAAAGGGTTAAAACCACTATGATGCACAATGAAAATTTAATTTTCAAAGGGAAAATTTAAGAATTTATGCACAACCGATGGGACCGCTCCCATGGAGCATAGACATGGGTGACTGAGCTTCACATGGAATTGATCCAACGATGATATGATGGAGAATGATACATCTAGCATTTTTGGTCCTATTCGTAAAGGAAGGGTGATCGATCCCATCATAGGGAAAGTGAAGTTGTTATGCGTCTTTATCCACACTTGTGGTTTATCATATGTTTCTTGATAGAGTTCATGCCCAAGTAAGAATTCTTCAGTGATCATGTTTTCTCCATAGGTGGGATCTATTAATATCCCATTAGTGGGCTTGTCATAGATTCAATCAGCTATGTAAAGAGGACCATCAGGTGAATATTTAAGTATATCTTTGGAGGATAAAGTAATGTCAAGAGGATTTTTAGTTCAACCCTTGCGATGTTGAGTTTTGACCAATGCAACCAAACCATCAATAGGATTTTGTTCTAGTTGATCAGTATCCATAGGACTTTGTTAAACTGTATCTATGTTCTCATCATCCATGTAACCATTCATCACATCAGTCTTTGTAGTTTCACTAGCTTTGACAAATGAAATATTATGTTTCGGCATGGGGTTAATAAAGATTTGTAAGTTTTGGTTAGGAGAGGCAACAAAATTATTTATTTGATCATTAACACCTCCAACGGAAAGTTGACCAGAATCAATGAGGTCTTCCACCAGATGTTTAAGAAGCTTACAATATTTTGTATCATGTCCATTTTCTTGGTGATAATGTAAATAAGCATTTGATCTAAAGTTTGGAGGTAGAGGCTTACTAGGATTGGGTGTTTTGATGGGAGGCAACGTGATTGTAGACACCAAAAATTGGTATAGGCCTACGAATACCACTTTTGACATAATTTTCTAATGTCCATGGTCATGATTAAATAATGTTAATTATTTAATTATTTCCTAAACACATCTTTCTTCTATTAATTAAATAAACTTTTAATTATTTGATTAATTCATTATTACCCTTATTCAACTTTGATTAATTAAATAAATCTTATTTATTTAATTGTGTCACTAATTAATTAATTATCTTTCTGAATTAAATAATTTATTATTTAATTTACCTCTTATCATATTTTGACTATAATTAAATATTATTTTTGAATTATTTAATTATTCAATTAACCTTTTCAGTCAATTAAATAAATTATTATTTATTGAATTAAATCATTTCAATTTTGAATGTTGAATTAAATTAACATTTAATTCATAATTAATTATTTTTGTCACATTCTTCTATCATTCAGTTAACTAATTATTCACTCACCATTTGACTCAAGATCTATTTAAATCCCTCAATTATCTCTGGATTCGATATCTGATCGTCTCTGTGAAAAGGAATTTTTGTCACAACCAGTCAATTAACTAGTTCTAACTCATATGCATGAACATATTTATTAATTAAATATCTTTATTTAATTAATTAATTCATGTGTGCATTCGAACAGATCATTCTCTGAGTTTTAAATTTATCCTTTTCATTTAAAGTCTTATTCTTCTATTTTTGAAGACTTTCAACTGAAGATTAAATCATTTATTTAATCTTGAACTCTTGTTCTTAAATATTTTTGAACAATCTTAACACCAAATTAAATTATTATTCTAATTTAATCTTTATCCTAAAAAAATTCCCAACTCGCGTTCTAACTGACATAGAACTCACATCGCATGAAATTCATCAATCTCGATTGTTGATCTCTCTTTTGAATCTGAGCTGATCATTTGAAAACTAGCTTTCTATAAATTGGCTAATCTTTGGCATTATTCCTCCTCCTGAAATCAATAGACTTTTTGGAAGAACTTAATCTTCAATATTTTTATTAGACATACATCAAGGTTATGCTTGCATACATACTGAAAATATGATGGCAAGAATACCAACATAGCAAAATGGAGAAGGACAATCAAGATAATTCGAGGAAATGGATTGATATTCAGTGAGACTATTCTATGTTTTACATTATTTTCTTTTTAATTCATTTGATTCGTTCTTTGTTGTTTGATTTTTATTTATGTATGTTAGATTAGATTTAACCATCTTACTATGCAGCATTCATTTTATCTATATCACATTTGGTGAACTCGACGTGAAGCACACTTCAAACTTCATGACTCCATTTCACTTTTTCATTTTATTTTTTACAGGTATCATACGGAAAACCGCATTTGACTAACGAAATGACGCATCTGAGTTGGAAAACCACATCTGAAAAATAGCACAACGCATCTGACAACATGAGCCGCATCTAAGACCACCTGCAACACATTTGACTATCAACATCACAATGCATCTTTGAATTGAAATGACGCATCTGGCTAGTAATAATTTTGATTTTTTTTAACTTCTTTATTTTTGTTTTTGTTTTATTTTTTGATAATCTTTTCTTTATAGTTGTGTTTTAGGAGGATAACACTATTTTTGCAGGATGAAGTGTAGAAGACTTTGAAAACCAAAACCCCTTCTTTTTTGTAGGATGGATGATGAAGACAACCAATAAACTACTAATCAATTGCATGCAGGACTTGTTGTCGAAGACTTTGAATATTTAAAATTAACTTTTGTGTTTGGTAGTTAGATAATTATCATTTGGATTAAAATTAACCAATGTTTACTTTGTTTGGTATGAAAGCACACTTTGTAATTACCATTACGATTCAGTATATCGAAGTATCATCTCCCCTTGCACATTCGTGTGATCCTAGGTGTAAGAGAAATGGTTACTGACTCTAGAACTTGGGCCTGTCTTGGTGGGAAAAATTACTCACCCCAAGATGACTCAGACTGGTAACATGCCTGTCGTTGGCGACTTCCAGCTGGTATATAAAAGTGGATTTTTGGGGGAAACCCCAAAAATAACGCTCATTGTTCTGACGTGAAGGGAAGAAATGGTCTCTTGCCATACTGGATGGTTCCCCATGAATGGAATGCCCTTACTAAAATCCTTTATCTATTTACTGGTGCAGTAGGTTGGACCTCTGAAGCCGTCTCATATTCTTACAGTTCATGTGTAGAGATGAAATGTATGCCATGGGAGTTTCATGGGTACAGTAGCTTGGCTTCCTCGTATAAGTGAGTGTCGTGGAGGGGAGCCAGTGGGGTCAAGCTACTAGTCATTTGCCTTGAATATGCATAGCTGGACAAATCCAATTGATAACTCAGTAAATACTATCCAACACAGCCTAAGTTGTACTTCTCTTCTAATTTTAATAGATTCATACACGTCAAACTGAAAATACTTTGTATTTTGCTTTTGTTTTTGCTTTATTTGTTGAAACTTGATCATTAAACTAAGTTAGTCGTAACATTGTCATCAGAAAACCACAACTGTAAACTGAGTCGTACCTATCATATTTCAAACCACATGTGTCTTTATGAGTCACAACTATCATATTTAACACCACATGTGTTTTTGCGAGCCGTAACTGTCAAATGAAAAACCGCATGTGTCTATCAATAGATTTAGTTTCACAGATTTTATATTTCGAGTCACATATACTTGTTGAGTCACATCTATTTTGTGAGTCACATTTTCTTTATGAGTCGCATCTATCATAGTATAAACTGCATTTGTTAGAAAATTTTTGCATCTTTCTGTCAAGATTCGAGACCTAATTTGGTCAATTAACCAAATCTAAAAACTGAAATGCATCTATCAAATTCATCAATGCATCTGAAAAAGAAAACCACAATTGACTGTCAACAAATTTTTTTGAAAATTTGCAAACTCGGTCCGAAAACAAAAACTATCTTTTTCGCCTTTGTTTCTTATGATCAACCTTGGACATAAATTGGAAAAAATGTTCAAAACCCTTGCATTATTAGGTGTCATTTACGTCTTATTCATAGTCATCATAAGTTGCAAAAATTTAAACACCCCATAGGAAGTTTCATATCATAGAATAGAACAAATTTTTGCATCATTGGATACGTTCATGCTCTGATTTGTCATTATCATTGAACCTAGTCACTATTATCCTATTAGTGAATCTTTCCAGCTCAACAGTCTACTTTGGGAAATTCACCTTGTCAGTTGTCTTTGTCCTACAATCAGGTTCCTTCGTAAAGTTAGATCATTTCTTGGATTTATTTCGTAGGTGGTAGGTTATACCCATCTTAGATTCATTTACCATCATAATCTACTCAAAAAAATTTACATATTGTCCATCCTAGCATACATCATCCTAGTATACGTCATTTTAGAAATCCTTAATTTTTAGTGACATCCTTTTATATTCAGAAAATCCCAAAAACATAGAAATAGGACATATTTTTTTAGACATAGTTTGCATTGCCTCATTTTGAGAAAATTTTCATGGTCGAAACAAGGTCCAAAAAGAAACATAGAGAAATTTTGAACCCTAACAAATTTGTCAATCCTTTCGGAAACCAACCATCAGGGAAAGAGAGACCACACAAAACGTTTCTTGAAAAACATGTTACTAGAGACACACATGGAAAAACATTTAGTGAAGACATAGACACTATTGTACAAGATCCTGAGTTTGCATCCTTTATGGATGAGTGTTTGACAAATGATCCCCAATGATATATAGAAAAGTTGCTAGTAGAAGGTGCCACACTACCATCAGGATTTGATGTTCACACTTTGAAAACAACATCTACTCAACCAACACAAACTATAACGTCAAATGTCTCTATTCCTCAAATTATCACAACAATACCAACTGACATACCTACTCAAACATTTTCAATTGTAAACAAAACCCCATTCAACATAACACAAGGTTTACAATTCACTGTTGGAGCATCTTCATCAAACCCCTTTGGCACAAGCACTACTCGTAAAAGTTCAAAAGTTGGCATGAACACAACTATACCATAGGAAATATTCCTATACCAAATCAAAACATTCCAACAGGACATATTCCTATACCAAATTAGAACATTCTGACAAGAAATATTCCTATACCAAATCAGAACATTCTAACAAGATATATCCCTACACCGAATCAAAACATTCAAACATGATATATTCCCTCGCCAAGTCACAATCTATCACAAAACATAGCATTTCAAAACACCTACTTTGATCTTAACAATGCAAACAACATGTCCTAGACACAAGTAGATGTTATCCAAAATCAATTTCAAATCCTTCAACAACACATGGGCAACATGTCTATGTCAGGAAAATGAACTATCTCAGCACAATATTTATGTCCATGTCCTTTTGACAAAGTGCTATACATGACACCCTTCCCACATGGATACATTATACTAAATTTTCCTAAGTATAATGGGAGGAGGAATCCTTTATAACACATTAGAGAATTCTCTACAACATGCATGGACATATCATATGACCCCACATACTTTATGAGACTATTTCTGTGAACCCTTGTCGGGATAGCACTGGAATGGTTCTCTAAACTACCATATGGCATACAATCATGGGGTGAATTAGCTGATAATTTTGTCGAACACTTTGCCTTCAACATAGACAATAAAATAAAAATAGCTACCTTGTGTCATACCATGCAAGAAGAAGGCGAAATGTTCACCAATTTCTTCCAAAGATGGAGAAATTTAGCTAGTAGATGTCCAGTTGAGATACCAGAAAAAAAAAAGTCACCATATTCCTTGAAAATATTCATCCAAAACTGAGAAGTGACTTAAGAGTACATTGTTATACATCTTTCCTAGACTTGGTGCAAAAGGGCATTATCCTTGAAAAATTCCTTATTGACAAAGCCGAAATTAAAGTACTAGGTAGAAATCCAATTCTTCAACATCAAAATGCTCCCAAACATAGAAACAAGTTCTAGTCTAGAAACAAAAATGTTACAAATGACGGTATTGTTGATGCTAAGACCCTACATGTGGGACTTGTCATCACACTTAGAGGTTACGACCCCAATCAAGACATGACGAGTAATCCAGATCAAACAAAAAAAATTGTCCAAAATTCACAACAACAATGACCATAGAGGAGATTTCCTAAATGTGAGTTTACACCCTTAGGTCAACCTATGGAGACAATTTTCAAAGAGTTGATTAAACATAATCTCCTAAAACCTCTAGAACCAAAATAGTATGATCCTAGACAATTTAAACCCTCATGGTGGGATGATAACACCTATTGTGAATACCATCAAACAAAGGGAAACAACCTACAACAATGTCGACAACTGACAAACATCATACAAGATTTTGTTAAAGACAGAACTATAAAGGTCAATGGGCAAAAACATACCAAGAACAGTGATCACAAGATTTTCACAGATCCATTACATGACCATGGGAAAGGAAATGCCTCCAGTTTGGGAACTAAGAATAATACCTCAGCCAATTATAACAGTGCTAAGTACGATTATAAACCAGGTACGAGCATAAATCACCTTCGAGCTATAAATGAGAATATCCATACCATCACCATCAATAAGCATCCTGAATGTGTTGTAAATACACACAAAACTAAGATAACCCTTCTAGGTCCTTCTTCTGAGCCACCTACACATTCTTCCAAGTCTAAGTATAATTTTCTTGATCAATTGAGCAAGACCCCAACACATATATCCATCTTGGAACTGTTGACTTTATCACCAGATCATCAAGCCATTCTCGACAAAGCCTTACAGAGCACAACTATCCCTACCAACTTAGATGTCAATCATTTCTAAGAAATGCTAGGATACTTAACCGATTCCCATCATGCCACATTTTCTTAACAAGATTATTCAACTAAGAAGACCGATCATAATTACCCATTACACCTTGAATTCCTAGTCCATCAGCCCAAATTCAGATGACTCTTCGTAGACAAAGGAGCAGGTTTGAACCTTTCTACCCTAAAATTGGTTAAGGCATTAGGATTCTCATAAGCATTTGTGGACACCACTAAGAGTATAGTCATTAAGGCTTATGATGATGAGGAAAGATCATCCAAAGGAGTTGTTACGCTCCCTATCAGGATTGGCCCTGCAGTTATGGACACTAGCTTCCAAGTCTTGGATCTCACCCTTCCATGTAAAATTTTGTTAGGTAGACCTTGGATACATGCAATGAAATCCATACCTTCCACATATCACCAGTGTCTTAAATTCTCGTATAATGGCATCAAGATAATGATTGATGGTGATCTAGATCCTTTTCAATATTGCACAAACCTAAAAGAAATTCCACAATGATAGGTGTCAGTTAATCAAGAATCTTCATCATCTACTTCATCCCTGTACATCGATCCATCAACTCTTACCAAGTCTATTTCATCACAGCCACCATCATCCACTCCTAAGGTCGAGATCCAAGACAAGGGTTGTGGTGAATATCACATAAAGTCATCCTATTATGTTAGTCAGTTGGTTCCACCTAAGACATATGGTTCACCCACATTAGATAGGAGATAATTAGTAGTCACATTTCATGTTCCTCCTATAATGATTGAAAAAATGGGGAGAGTTAAGTGAAGAAGTTGTGGACCAAGATGATATTACCTCCTGGTTGTACCAAGAAGACAATGAGTACCCCTCACCATCTATTCAAATGGATAAGGATAAATATGGAAAAGGCTTTATGATAATACAAATAAAAGGATACGACAGACATAGTGGGTTAGGACTACATTAGAATGGAAGCACTGAACGAATCATTATCTCACCATGACCAAAAGTCCTAGGTCTAGAGTTTCAACCACTTAGAATTTTCTTTTCTAGTACTTCATCACCATTTCAAGAGGAATTAAGTACTTATGAATACATTGAGATATCTCAAAAACCACTTGACCCAGTTTATTATGAATCCCTTGACTCAAGCGACTATGAATGGGATTCCCTTTCCTCTACCAACACCATGAACCTAGATAAGTTATTTGGGGAACTTGATAGAATGATAAAACGTATACCAAATCCATCTAGCCCCTTGTCGTAAAAATCCCTTGTCCAAAGAAGAATGGATTAAGCATTATTATTGGGAAACCCTTGATCCTGCATCTTAGGCACCTAACGAACTATCTTCTAATGACCTAGCCCTTACAATAATCCCACATTAGAGTTTACCTACCCATAGGAAAAATAACAAAAAGGAGTTAGTCCAAAACTTTTGTGACCATGTTAAAGACTCTATATTCACCTTGTCAGCCTCCACATTTGATAACTCTAATGATTACATGCCCCTCGTATATCCCCAACTTATTGATTGGCATCAACAAGGTACACCCATCTTAGACATATCCAAGAACAATGAAGCAATAGTTGAGTTCATGGGACTCCAAGAAGGCATACCAAGAGGGGATCATAAAGTTGTCTTTACTATAGACTTGGATGACAAAGCATATTTTGGGGAGTTTGTTTACACCTCTAGTTGCAAAAATGAAAATCAAAAGAAAAATAATGAAAATAATGAAAATGACAAGTCCCTAGGTGAAAACCAAAAGGCGCCTTTGGATGAAGAAATAGTAAAAATAAAGGATGTATCCGAGGGTGAAAACCTCTTTGAAGCACCCAAGGATGGAGGTTTGAATATTCTCCCTATTGCTCAAGAAAAGTTACCAATATTAGTAGAAGAGTCTGTTGAGATCAACATAAACATAGAAGAAAACCCTCGAGTAATATACTTTGTAGCCACTTGACAGAGACATAGCAATAAGAGTTTTGAGACTTCTTCACAAAGAGAAAGATAAACTTTGCATGGTCGTATGTTGACATGCCTGAGCTGGATCCAGATCTAATATTGCACCATATACCATTATAGCCAGGTATTAAGTCATTCAAACAAAAGCTAAGGAAGATGCATCCACAAATTGCTCTACTAGTCAAAGAGGAATTTAAGAAACTATTGGTTGTCAGATTTATAAGATCTATAGACTATGCAGACTGGATTTCAAATCTTGTGCCAATGACTAAACCAATGGGGGGCATCCGCATTTGTACAAACTTTAGAGATATCAACAAGGCATGTCCTAAGGATGACTTCCCTTTGTCGAACATTGACATGATAGTGGACCTTACAACAGGATATGAGATTTTATCCCTCATGGATGGTTTCTCTAGGTATAACCAAATCAAAATCGTAGTTGAAGACCAACACAAGACAACTTTCACATGTCTATGGGGAACATACTTCTATAATTTTATGCCTTTTGGGCTCAAAAATGCTAGAGCTACGTATCAATGTGCAATGGCGACTATTTTCCATGAATTTGTACATACTCTCATGGAAGACTATGTCAATGACATAATAGCTAAATTAGTAACAAGGGAAGATCATTTGAAAGTTCTAGACAAGATATTCCAAAGGATAGAAAATTACCAATTCAGACTAAATCCAAAGAAATGTGTCTTTGGAGTGAAATCAGGGAAACTTAGGATATATTATTTCTAGAAGAGGCATTGAAGTTGACCTAGTGAAGGTAAAATCTATCATAGAAATGCCTCCTCCAGCTAGCATTGGTCAATTAAGAGCACTACAAGGAAGATTTTTGTCCATCAGGCACTTCATAGTACAACTAGCATACAAAATACACCCATTCCAACATTTGGTCAAGAAAGGAGTACCATTTGTATGGACACCTAAATTTTAGGAAGCTTTCCAACAAATCAAGGATTATCTGCTCTCTCCACTTGTGTTAATGCCACCTATAGATGACAGACCTTTGATACTTTACATTTCAGCAACTTAGTCAGCATTAGGAGCCCTTCTCACACAAAATGATGATCAAGGTCATGAAACGGAAGTGTACTAAATTAGTCGTACCTTGGTAGGATATGAACTAAACTATAGTAACATAGAATGTGCCTATCTTGTGGTAGTTGTTGCTACTCAAAACTTCAGCACTATATGATAAACTACCAAACCATGTCGGTCGTAAAGATTGATCCTCTCAAATATCTCCTATGTAAAGCAGCATTAACAGGCCGATTGGCTAAATGGATGATGATACTTAGTGAATATGACATCCAATATGTGGAGAGAATATCTATAAAAGGAAAAGAAATTGCAAATCAGTTAGCAGATGCACCCATAAAATCAGACCATCCTTTAGTGGCAGATTTTCCTACTGAGTTTATCTTCAAAGTTGACACTAGAACCAAATGGAAATTATACTTTGACGGGTCACATACTAATCGTGGTTCAGGAGCAGGCATACTATTTGTTACACCTCAAGGCGATACTATTCCTAAATCATTCAGGATTTCTTTCCATTGCACCAACAACATAGCAGAATATGAAGCCTTACTGATAGGACTAAGAATGGCAACCTAATGGAATATTAAGAGTCTACATGTTTATGGGGATTCTCAACTAGTAGTTCATCAAGTAAATGATGATTATGAAAATAAAGATGAGAAACTTGCCCCCTACAATCACATGGTCGATAGTTTCAAGCAATACTTTGATGACATCACCTTTCAACAAATACCACACATTCAGAATAGGGCATCAAATGCTATGGCAACCATGGGTTCCTTATTGGATATTCCTAGCAACATGCCTAAGTTTGATTTTTTGGTCAAACAATTGTTGGTCCTTGCCTATGATGTCTCTGATTTCGTGATGGTGTGTACAATTATTATTCCTACTTCCCCTTGGTACAAGGACATATACGAATATCTAAATTCCCAAATCTTACCTTTAGACTTGTCAAATAACCAACATAGAACCTTTATCTATAAGTCTTCCAAATACACCATCATCAAAGATACCCTATATAAATGTACCTTATATAACACCTTAATAAGATGTCTCGATGCGGAAGAAGCTCAAGCAACCTTGTGAGTGATACACGAGGGTATATGTGGATCCCATTCTAGCAGTACTAATTTAGCCCACAAGATTATGAGATTAGGTTATTATTGGCCTACAATGGAAAAGAACTCATATATCTTTGTCAAGAAATGTTGACAGTTTCAGATACACAGAGATTTGATACGCGTGCGAACACAGGAGCTTCATTTGATTACTTCACCATGGCCCTTTATCCAATGGGGACTTGACCTCATAGGTAAGATACACCCTCCATCATCCAATGGCCATACTTTTATCATAACTGACACTGAATACTTCACCAAATGGATTGAATCTATTCCTATGACCTACATAACCGACACACAAATATCCAAGTTTATCCTAAACTACATAATTTTTCAGTATGGTTTACCTCAATCCATTATCACAGACAATGGTCGTCCATTGAAAAACCAAGAATTTCACCATCTATGTGAAGAATTCCATATCCAACATCATTTTTCCACTCCATATTACCCACATGGTAATGGCCAAGTCGAGGCATCTAATGAAACCATTATTAAAATCCTAAAAAAGACTATCAATGATGCTATTCGTGGTTGGCATTTACAGCTTATTCTTGCCTTATGGGCTAACCACACAAGCATTTGTACTCCCACTGATGCCACTCCATACTCCCTAGTATTCAAATCTGAAGCTATCTTACCTATGGAGGTTGAAATTCCTTCCCTGAGCGTATCCTTGATAGTTCATATTGATGATGAAGAGTACCATGTATCTAGATTGCATGAATTATAATTCCTAGATGAACGAAGACATAAGGCACTAGACCATTTGCAAGCATGTCATAATCGTTTTCATCGTAGCTATAATAGGAAAGTTCTAAATTGACACTTTGACATTGGTGACCTGGTCTTAATGGAGAACCCCAAGAATCAAGTTGAATGAGAAAAACTAGGTAAGCTTGAACCTAACTGGTTAGAGCCCTATATTGTCACAAAATATTTTGGATCAGGAGCGTATCAAATCTCTACCCCTGAAGGAGAACCACTTTTGTCACCAATCAACAACCTTCATCTGAAGAGGTTCTATGTGTAGCTTCTGAGAACTATGTCTTAATCGAAAAAAAAAAATAGAGAAAACAAAAAAATGGTTACCTTGATGAAAACCCGGTAAACAAACATCTTTGTAACACCAAAAAAATTGAAAAATCAACAAAATAGTAAAGAGAAATAATTTGTCCAATAGTGAAAACCATTTCAGTGGCGCTATGGATAGGTACCATGGTGAAATACCTGGCAAACAGGCACCATGTGTAGTTGACTTCGCTCCTTCGTCTACCATCGTTCCAATCAGACTTTTCACCTTCACTCATAATAAATGGTTGTTCTTATCCATTACTTGGAATGATTGGCATCAAGTCCACTTTGTCTCCCCACTCCATCCTATATGTCTTATTCCCGACTAGGGGAAAATCCTTGTTTTACATCATATGGACCTTGTGCATAGCAACCCAACATCAGAAAATGTTCTAAAAAAATCTCAAAAAAACATTGTAAAATGTCTTGAAAAAAATCTAAAAATATCATAAAACTCCAAAAAGACCAAAAAAAAAAATTCAAAAAAAATCCAAAAACATGTCAAAAATCCCAAAAATAGAGTTGGAGTCAGTCGTGTCAAATCAATCATAGACATAGTCGAACTACGTTGCCTCTGTCACCAGATGAAGGCAAGGCCATCAGTCAATGTTCCCCCAAGTCATTAGGTTTGTTTGTCTAGGTGTCTCACCTCTCACACACATAAAATCATGACTTATTCTTGGTATATATCAAATTCAGTGGTCATGTCGAACTATGAGGTCTCTGCGTGTATGACGTAGGCAAGGCTATCAATCGATGAGCCCCTAAGGCTACACTAGGTCAATCCAATAGGTTTTATCACATTCACTATCACACACATTGTATATCATCAACTTAAGTACATATTTTTTGTCAGTTAGGTCAGTTAAAGTCATGTCAAACTATGAGGTCTCTGCGTGTACAACATAGGCAAGGTCATCAATTGATGATCCCCTGAGGCTGCACTAGGTTATTCCTTTAGGGTACATCATCTCAATTCATACACTATCAACACAAACACACTTATAATATTCAAGGCATCAAAACAAGTCATGCATCAACAAGGCAAACATGTCAAAACTGTCATCAAGTCAAAATAAAACACATTTTCAAAGTGATCAACTTATGTCTTAGCAAGATATGTCTTTCTTGTCAATAGATATCATAAATTGTCATAGCCTCATGTAGCTTGTCGCCTCAACGACATCAGGCTCAAATTTCTTATACGATACATGTCATTCTGAAACAAGGCTTTGTCATGCCTTACACAGATGATTACAAGGACAAAATTAGACTCAACATCTTATACGGTATGTGTCATCGCTTGCATCGAGCTATGTCAACCATAAAACAATTACACAAGATAAAGTTTTGGCAAATACTTATATTTGGATTTTTGACTTATATCTTACTTTGTCTTATCTTTTTATTGATTTGTGCATGAGTCTGGTTACTAGCTTTCTCAAGGATGTCCGTTGAAGGATTTATAGAAGCAAGGATGTCTCAGGACTCTTTTTACTAGTTTCCTCAAGGATGTCCCATGACGGATTTAGAGGAGCAATGACATCTCATGACCCATCTTTTCTTTGTTTGTTAATGTGTTTTGTCTAGACAAAAAGACTAGGGCAATCTTGCCCTTAGTATGAGTTAAGACACTCCTTGTTTGTGACTACCTATTTTAGCAAGTGGATGACTTTGTACATTATGGTCTATCTCATATCATGGTGTGTACTATCCATTTGTGTTAGTCCCACCCAATGATGATAAAATGCAAAGCTTAGTATATATATGGAAAAATATCAAAGATCATATGTCCTTCAAACATCCTTCTTTGTTTTGTACTAACATTTTGAACTATCTGCGCTAACATTTCTTATAGTCTATATCTTCATCATCCTTACTATTTTCTCCTATTCTTTTGTCCTTCATATTCTAGTTCTCTCATCCATGTCGAGAACACACTCATGTTCTTTGAACCCAGCTATCCTCTCGAGGGGGCATACCACTACCTCCTCGTCATTCTCCCTTTCAATTAGGCATATTTTTGATTAATTTTATTTGACACAATGTGATAAACAACATTGTATCAAAGAGGGGCAAAGTGTAGACACTAAAAATTGGTATAGGCCTGTGAATACCACTTTTGACATAATTTTCTAATGTCCATGGTCATGATTAAATAATGTTAATTATTTAATTATTTTCTAAACACATCTTTCTTCTATTAATTAAATAACCTTTTAATTATTTGATTAATTCATTATGACCCTTATTCAACTTTGATTAATTAAATAAATCTTATTTATTTAATTACATAGTTAATTAATTAATTTTCTTTCTAAATTAAATAATTTATTATTTAATTTACCTCTTATCATATTTCGACTATAGTTAAGTATTCTTTTTGAATTATTTAATTATTCAATTAACCTTTTAGTCAATTAAATAAATTATTATTTATTTAATTAAATCATTTCAATTTCGAATGTTGAATTAAATTAACATTTAATTCATAATTAATTGTTTTTGTCACATACTTCTATAGTTCAATTAACTAATTATTCACTCACCATCTGACTCAAGATCTATTTAAATCCATTAGTTATCTCCAGATTCAATATTTGATCATCTCTACGAAAAGGACTTTCTATCAAAACCAGACAATTAACTAGTTCTAACTCATATGCATGAACATATTTATTAATTAAATATCATTATTTAATTAATTAATTAATGTGTGCATTCGAACAGATCATTCTTTCAGTTCTAACTTTATCTTTTTCATTCAAAGTCTAATTCTTCTATTTTCGAAGACTTTCAACTGAAGATTAAATCATTTATTTAATCTTGAACTCTTGTTCTTAAATATTTTCAAAGAGTCCTAACACCAGATTAAATTATTATTCTAATGTAATCTTTGTCCTAAAAAATTTCCCAACTCGTGTTCTAACTGACACAAAACTCACATCACATGGCATTCATCAATCTTGATCATTGATCTCTCTTTCGAATTTTAGTCAATTGTTCGAAAACTAGCTTTCTATAAATTGGTTGATCTTTGGCTTTATTCCTCCTCCTTAAATCAATACACTTTTTGGAAGAACTTAATCTTTGATATTTTTCTTAGACATACATCAAGGCTATGCTTTCATACATATTGAAAATTTGAGCGCAAGAATACCAACACGGAAAAATGGAGAAGGACAATCAAGATAATTCAAGGAAATGGATTGATATTTGGTGAGACTATTCTATGTTTTACATTATTTTCTTTTTAATTCATTTGATTCTTTCTTTGTTGTTTGATTTATTTTTATGCATGTTAGATTAAATTTAACCATCTTACTGTGCAACATTCATTTTATCTATGTCATAGTGATCATTTGTTGTTCTAAATGTTGTGGCATTGTGTTATGAAGGGTATTAGGTAGGAGAGTGAATTATCTTTATAAGTCCCCATAGTTAAAGGGTATCATTTCTTTTACGATCGCTACTTGGGTATTGACATGTTGATTTTTTTGTTGAGGGGAATTTAGTTTGAGGAAACCTTTATTTTGCTTCATAAAAGGTTTGTAATTGTTTTGGTTGTGCGGACTCGAACTTCTCAGTTTTGCTAGAAGTGGACCTTGCATCATGACTAGTACCAGTTTTTGATAATCTCGTAAGGCAGTACATAAGTTCATGAAGGAGGGGAATTTCATCACAGTGATGTGTGGTAAGCTTATCTTGTATCTTACTTTGCAAATTCTCTATGAACATATTTTGAAGGTGAGGATCGAGAACCTTCACATCAATTTGAGAATAAAGGAATTGATAGCATAAAATAAAGTTGGTAATCTTTTCTTATTCTTTTTTCTTACATCTCATCAAATCAAACAAGTTAATCCTAGGAGTCATATGCACTTGGAAATTTTTTGATAAATACCTCAACAAGTTCATTGAATGAATGAATTGATTTGTTGAATAACTGTTACCATATTTTTACTTATAGCTCAATCAAGTAGAGATTGTTGATTTTTAACTGAGAAAAGGTACATTTTAAATCTTTCCTTCATTACATTCAATTGCATAAATAAAATAATCCAAACAAGATTACATTTTACAAATTATTGCATCCATACAAGTGCATGTAACAGAAGACTTGGATTTACGCAAATCTTTTATGAAAAAATTAGTAATCTTTATTGAATGTAGAAATGTGCATTATCTCACACAATCTATGAGATTGAATTTAATTATTCAATGCAAATAAAGAAAATTATGTACATGGATAAGTAAATAAAATTAATGTGCATGTAAGGAGGGAAACCAAGCATTTCCTAAGAATGACTGGTTTAGGGTGTGTCATCTTGCTTGTTGCTTCCTCAAGTCAGTTGTGCCCTTCTCGCTCCATATCATTCATATTTCCTACATCTACTAATAAACAATGGTGTTAGAGAAATTATCTAACCATACATGAACATACACTTATGCATATATAAATTGATCTTCAAAATGTATTAAACAATCAAGCATACTTTACGTGTCTAGGAAAACCATGAAAGTCATCAAACACACCTAAAACATGCACATGTTTTTTCTAACTTGTTTGCTTCATGTGCAGATATAGGAAAAATAATGTTGTTGTTTTAATTCATCTGATTATAGCACATGGGATAAAATGTGGCTCCCACAAGGTTTGAGCTTGGCATGTTGTCCTCTTATATTTTGACAGAGATAAGAGTGTAAAGTCTTTCATTATAATTATGTTAAATAGGTATTTATTTTTCATAACAATGAGTTAATTGGTTCACTGCCAGAAACAACAAATATCAGCTCAATAGGATTACAATAATGAAAAGGTATGAGACAGTGAGAGATCAGACTAAGAATAATGCAACCTCATTTGAATAGGATCAATGACTTCATCGGGATAATAATAAGCATTAGCTAAGGAGTAGCATATAAATTCAACAAGATTTTTTTTTTCCCCCAAGCCTTAGACATGTAACCATATATGAGTGGAAAAGATGGCACTCACATGTTATGTGAAAATTTGGAAGGAGCAGTGGCACTAAGCAATGATAAAGTTCACCTCTATTGAAGTGATAATAGGATACAAGTTATAATAGTTGATTGACAATATTGGACAAAGGTGTTTCATAGAAGATCTGGAAGGAAAACCACCATTTTCAACCAAGTAGTATTGAGACACAAAGGGGTAGTTTTAAACATTTACAAGGAACATGGACATTCATCATAGCACAATGAGATAACAATATCAAAAGATGGTAAGAAGATCATAGATAAATGGAAAATTTCATGACTGATATGAGAGTTGATGGTCATAGTCAAAAAATAGACATAGCTAGTTTGAGCAAAGATATCATGATAAATTTTAAAACCTTCAAATAAGATGTTCATGATAGGTCTATAGGTTTCAAAGGACAACATGCAAAGGATAACTGCTATGAGGTCACCTCAAATTTATATGTACTTAATACAAAGTGTTATACAAAGTGCAAGTTTCTACTATAGATTCAATAGAAAAGTTTCATTCATTTAAGATGAATGAATTTCAACATTGTTGGTATAAATATTTGAAAAAAATAAAATATGATGGTCTAAGTTCCAAAATATAATCACCATTGTAAGCATAGTTATAAAGGGGGGCTATTCAAAAATATGACAACTATTTTCAAACTTTTGAAGGCTTAACAGTTGAGCAAAGATCCAATATTTGATATTTGCATTCAATGAGTAGATGATCAAGATTACAATTATCAATGTCATTCATTATCATGTAATGACAGTTAATCTTCATACATGTTAATCCCTGGTCACAACACGAAGAGTATTTTCTTAAAAATCATTACATACTGATCTTCTACAGAAAAAGTCTCAGAGCACATATTAAGAATGAAGGAATGGAAAAAATGTGTCAAGCCCTTGAATTATACCTGTATTGTGCAAGGTTTTCAAGATTTTTGCAAGGTTATGTTTCTTCATAAGGCATCATTTTATTGTGGAATGGTTGGTTGAGATAGCTCTCATCTCAACTAATTACCCTCTCATGAAATCTCGTTCATATTATGATCTTGCTTAATATTATCATAGTAAAGGTGATTATGGCACCGTTGGAAATTTCTACATGGCATCGCAATAGAAACAAATCCAGAGCCCCTGTGAACCAAGGATGGAGTGTTTTTTCAAAAAAATCAAGGGCAAAGAATGGAAAAACCCCTTGACTCTAAGAACTACATAATTAGAATTTGTATTGAGGTTGGGTCTTATAGAAAGTGTAGAGTAAATTGAGGTCGTGGCAGTTTTTATTTTCTTTCTACAGTAGGAAAGTTTTCTAGAATACATGAGGCATCACAGGGATAATGAAGTTACCCATGCAAAAATATCTCAACAAATGATGAGGTCATGACCTACACAATGAATGAAACTATACAAAGCTTGCAAACCCAGCAGAAACCTAGACTCCAATGGCGGTGTAGTAAAAGAGTTTGTGGCCATAAAAGACAAGTTTCTTAAATATTTTCTACAAAAATCATGGTCATGCTATAAAATATCACAAAAATGGTAAAAAAATGATAAAGTAGATGCATGATACACAAAGAAAGGTAGAATATGAAACCCTCAGCCAAGACAGTGGAGTAGAGAAGCCATGACCTGTGCTTTTTGTTTAAAATCTTCAGATTTTGCCTGAGAAAACTATAAAGCACGCTGGAATTGAATTTCTTCATCATTTTTTTTAAATTCAAAGAAATACATAGAGCAGTTTGCGTGGAAAAGCATAGTGAGAGTGAAACAAGAAGCATCGATATACACAGGTCATGCCTGGAAAAGTTTCAAATTACAAAAGACAATCAGTCAAAATACTTCCAAAGAGGCTTACCTCGAAGATTTTGTCAAAAAATATGTTGAAAAGTCACTATAACTGTGAATTCTGCCATGGAAAGTCTCCTTCAAAGCTCTATAGAAACCCTTATGCTGGCAACCACAGTTTCTCTTGAAAGCTCAATAGGAAAAATGAATTATTTTTCATTCTTTTGGATTTCTTTTGTTTAGGGTTTCATACCCTAGTTAAATGTTGATGGAATATGACATTTTTTCCATTTCATTTTAAAAATATGATGCAACTAATGCCCCATGGGCCATGTCTTATGTCTTGTCTATACTTCATGAAATATGCCTTAGGTTTTTATTTCAAACATGGGGCAAACTTAGGAATTTAAATATGAAATGTGACTTAGCATTCTATCATTTTGACTTAGCAAGATTTTTCTATTGTCTATACTGAAGTCTTTTATTTCTGCATTTGATTTATATTGTAAATGAATTAAATCTGAATTCAATGATTTATAAATCATTTGGTTTAACTCATCATATTTTAAATGCAAAAGGATCATGTGTCAATATGAAGGGAAAAAAATATATTTGTATTTATTTCATGCCAAGATATAGGGAGGTTGTGAGTTGGTTTCAACACATTCCAAGACATTGGGAAAGAAAGGATATGCTTTGATTTATGACTTAAAGAGAATATGGGGAGGTTTTTGGTGCAGAGCACCTTCACAATTTAAATTTTTGCTTGTAATTAAGGTCTAGGTTTAGGGGATGATATTATTGTTTGTAATAAGGCCAAGGTGGCCAAATTCATGATGTAGTGAACATTAGCATTCGATTTTAGTGGGTGCTTAATCTTTTTCATTAATGTTGATAAGTGAATTAGTGCTTTTTGTGTCTAATGAAGGGGTAGTTGGAAGTCCAATAGACAGACCCCTTGGAATTCCAATTTGAATATGGAAGAAAGTGTAAAGTCATGAAAAAGAAGATTTCTCGGTAAAGTGGTTGCATGAAGATTTTTTGAAATAATAAAAGTAGAAAATCTGATTTTTTGGTTTTTTTTGAAAAATCTATGTTCTTTCCATTTTGAACAGTCTGTACCAAAATCAATCAATGAAAGTCTTGTAAAAATAGTTATTCCATCATTCAAGATTCATTTTTATTCCTATAGGAGAATATTTCATTCAGTTAGAAGGAAGATACGCTTATTTTTTTGCAATTTATTCTGTGACTAGGGTTTTTAAGGGTTTGTAAGAAAAATGAATAATTGAGGGCCATTCCATGGTTTGTGAATGGGTTAGATATGTGGAATGGGATTGATAGAAGGTAGGACAATATTTTCTTTAATTTCTAGATAGGGTGGCAAGGATGGTTCAGTGTTAGACCAAATTAAAGGTTGGTAAGGTGGTTTGTCCATGGTGGAAACATTGGGTTTTAGAGAATTCAGCATGTCTACCATCTATTTTTGTGTAAGTAACACCAGAAATGTTGTTTTTGTGACTAGTATTCAGTGTGCATGTGATTCTTGAGGTCAGGGGAAACAATTTAGATACACCTCCTTTGTAAAAGAGGCCTAATTAGGCCATTTTGGAGCGAAGAATGTTAGTTTGAGGTGTTTGAGTCTAAAACAACCTTGAACTAGTTATTGAAATGTTTTGTAACAAGATAATGGGTCCTCAAATTTGTTTTGACAATGTCATGAAGTTTTTTGTGGCTAGAGATATAGTTGAATAAGTGTGTCTCTGGGGCTACTAGGTTATAGCAAACGTAAGTCAAGAAGCCACCTAAATAGATGGTTGGACCAATTCTAACCAAGGTAAAGGTGTAGATTGGTGTTCAAAACCACCTTTTCTTGCATCAGGTGGTATCAGAGCATAGGCTCAGATTAGTTGGTGAAAATATTGTATGGTTTAGTTGGGAAGAATCACAAGAAGAGCATATAAGCTGCCTCCTAAAGCTGGATCAGTGGTTGCTAGGGAGATTAGATCCCTAAGAGAGAGCCAAGAAGTTTTGTTAGAAAGAATGGAAGCACTGGAGATGAGAGAGAGAGAGAGAGAGAGAGAGAGAGAGAGAGAGAGAGAGAGAGAGAGAGAAAGAGAGAGAGAGAGAGAAGATGTAATGGGATGGCACAAGAGAGTGATCTCGAAGAAGAAGAGGAGGAACAAGGTGAGAATCCTCCTGAAGGACCATAAGGGGAGTTGGATCCTAAAGAGAGAAAGTTTCTTCAAATGCTTAAGGCTGCTAGAGGTGAGGCTCAAGAACTAAAAATGGATTTACCTATGTATGGGGTCAATATTGATGGAGAAGAGGTCATTGAATGGATTAATGCTCTTGACAATTACTTTGACTACAAGGAGATGCTAGAGGACAAAAAGGTCAAATTTGCAAAAAAAAAATTGAAAGGACCAACACTAACTTGGTGGAATTACACCCAATAAGAGAGGTCAAAGAAGGGCAAGCCCAAGATTCATACTTGGGACAAGATGGTGGCAAATGTGAAGGGTCATTTCCTTCCGACTAACTATGAAGTGCAAGTGTTTAGGAGATTACAAAATCTTAGACAAAAAGAGCTAGATGTAGCAGCCTATATTGAGGAATTTCATAGGCTCAATATTAGATAAGGGCATATTAAGAACGAAAAGGAAAAATTAGCTAGGTATGTGAATTGATTGAGGTCAGCAATCCAAGATGAACTCAGTCCGATCACTCCTACGTCTATGGAGGAGTGTTTCCAAATGGCCATAAAGGTTGAAGAAAAAAATAAAAGACACAAGAGAAGCAATTAAGGGGAAGAGGTAAGAGTTTAAGGGGCAGAGGTAACCTTGGAGGAAGAGGATTTAAAAATTCATCAAGTGAACTAGGAAACACTCAAGAGTTAAGTGGAGAAACAAGGGGAACTTTTAGAGGAAAAATGTCAAGAGATAGGGGCAAGTTCAGTGGGCTAGCAAGAGGCTCAAATACATTCTCAAGCAAGAATTTTGACTGTAATCAGTATGGGCACCCCTCATGGAAATGCCCAAATAAGGAAGGTACAACCTATCAAGGTGGGGAAAGAAGAACTTAGTTGGTTCATGAAGAATTAGAGGCAAAAAGTGAGGGCTCTTGTGTAGGACCTTCAACTCTCCAAGCCAAACTAGAACTAGGAGAGTCTCTAATGATTAAGAAAATGTTGATCAAGGTGCCAACATCAAGGGAGCCACCTCAAAGGAAAGCTATATTCAGGATGACTTGTAAGGTCCATGGAAAGGTATGTAAAGTCATAATTGACTCTGGCTCCACAAATAATATAGTCTCAATAGAAATGGTAGAGAAACTCAAGTTGAAAAGAATACCACACTCCAATCCATATAAAACTTCATGGCTAAACAAGGGGCAATAGGTTCTTGTCAATGATCAGACCTATGTGGAATTCTTAATAGGGCATTACAAGATAACATACTTTGTGATATTGTTCCCATGGATGTGTGCCACCTACTCCTTGGTATGCCTTGGCAGTATGACAAGAAGGCACAACATGATGGCTTCAAGAATGAATACCAAATTGAAAAGGATAAGGTACATATTAGATTGGAACCCCTACAAGAGGATGAACATACAACCCATGGGGGACCTAGTGTAATGATTGTGAAGGAGAAGGAGTTCTTAAAAGGATTAGTGGAGGAGAAAGTGGGTTTTTCCATTGTTGGAAAGCCAATTAATGAGGTAGCAGCAAATGACAGGGATGAAGAAGCTCTTGAGGAGGTCCAAACCCTGCTTGATAGATATGAGAATATTGTGGTGAAGGAATTACCAAGTTCATTTCCTCCAATCTATGATGTAAGTCACCACATTTATTTAGTTCTTGGTGCAAGCCTCCCCAATAAGGCATCATATAAAATGACACCTCAACAAAATGAAGAAATCAAGAGACACGTACAAGAGCTAATAGACAAGGGTTTGGTGAGGAAAATCCTTAATCCATGTGTTGTGCCAACTTCCTTGGCACCCAAAAAATATGGAGAATGGATACTTTGCACATATTCAAGAGCTATTAACAAGATAACCATTAGGTATAGATTTCCTGTACCCCAGATGGAAGACCTCATGGATAGTTTGGCAGGGGCAAGTTACTTTTCCAAAATAGATTTGAAAATTGGTTACCACCAAATAAGGATTAGAGAGGGTGATGAATGGAAAACGGATTTCAAAACTAATGAGGGCCTCTATAAGTGGATGGTGATGCCTTTTGGGCTATCAAATGCTCCTAGCACATTCATGAGACTCATGAATGAGGTGTTGAAGGATTTCTTTAACAAATTTGTAGTGGTGTATTTAGATGATATCTTGGTGTTCAACAAGACAAGGGAAAACCACTTGGCACACTTTGATAGATTCTTGGCAAGACTGCATGAAGAAAAACTCATGATCAACCTTAAGAATTGTGAATGGATAAAGCAAGAAATAGTATACTTGGGCTCTGTGATCTCGAGAGGAAACTTGAAGATGGATCCCAAGAAAGTTGAATCCATTCTTGATTGGCCTATAAAAAAATAGTTCGGGAAGTTAGGAGTTTCCATGGTCTAGCAAGCTTCTATCAGAATTTTATAAGAGGATTCAGTCACATAGTGGCACCTATGATAGGCACCATCAAAGGGGAGAAGAGAAGAAGATTTCAATGGATAAAGGAGGCTGACCAAAGATTTTAGTACCTCAAGAAAAAGGTAGCATAGCAATCGATCCTTACTTTTCCTAATTTTTCTAAAGTGTTTACAATAGAATGTGACGTTAGCAATTTGGCCATAGGGGCAGTGTTAAGTTAGGAGGGGAAACCCATTGCATTTTTTAGTGAAAAACTGAATGAGGAAAAGAATAAGTAATCATAATATGATTTATAAATGTATGTCTTGGTGCAAGCACTTAAAAAGTGGAGGAACTACTTGTTACCAAAGGAATTTGTGGTGTTCACAAACAATCGTGCATTGGATTTCTTGAACAGACAAGAGAAATTGAGCCACAAGAACATGAAATGGGTGGAATATTTGTAGGCTTACACATTCACCATAAAGCACAAGAAGGGACAAGCCAACAAAGTGGTAGATGCTTTAAGTAGGAGGGCGGTATTAGTACAAGAGGTGCAACTCCAAAGTGTGGGGATAAACTCATTGAAAGGTATGTACAAATTAGATAAAGACTTCCATGACATATTTTTTGTTTGTGGATAGTCCCAAGGGTCATTTCATAATGAATACAATGATTATGTATTACAAGAGGGGCTACTCTTCAAGGAGTCTTAATTATGTATACCTAGGTGATCTATGAGGGAGAATCTGATTAAGGAGAAACATAGTGGGGCCTTAGGAGGACATTTTGGTTGTGACAAAACCTTGGATCAAATCAGGAGACTTTACTATTGGCCTAAGATGCACTTGGAAGTGAAGAAGTATGTGGAATGGTGTGCCATATGCCAAAGGGAAAAAGGAACAAGCTCCAATGTTGGTTTGTATCAGCCTTCACCCATACCAAGCAGACCATGGGAAGCAATAAGTATGGATTTTATCTTGGGACTGCCAAGAACTTCAAAAGGACATGACAGTGTGTATGTAGTGGTGGAGAGGTTTATAAAAATGGAACATTTCATTTCATACAAATCAACAAATGATGCCTCTCATATTGCAAGTTTGTTCTTCAAGGAGATAGTGAGAATACATGGGTTTCCATTATCAATAGTGTCTGATAGGGATGCAAAGTTCATTGGTCACTTTTGGAGAACATTGTAGAAAAATTTGGGGACTAACTTAACTTTCAGCTCTTCTTACCACCCTCAGACCAATGGTCAGACTGAGGTTGTTAATAGATCATTGGGGAACCTTTTGAGATGTTTAACTAAGGAACACAAATAGTCATGGGATCTGATTTTACCATAGGCAGAGTATGCCTATAATGACTCAATTAATAGGATTATTGGAAGGATTCCCTTTGAGGTTGTCTATGGGATGCACCCCAGAGGGTTTTTTGACCTAAGGGACTTGAGTGGAATGAACACAAGGAGTGCTCAAGGAGAATATTTTGTTGTGGCTATGCATGACATTCATGAGAAGGTCAAAGAGACACTTCAGAAGAATGTGAACAAATATAAAGAGGGGGAAGACTTGAAGAGAAGGGATGTCCAGTTCAAGGTGGGAGATCTAGTGTGGGCACATCTAAGAAAGGAGAGGTTACCAAAGGGGAAGTATACCAAATTGATGAAGAAGAAGATAGGACCCTGCAAGGTGGTCCACAAGTATGGAAACAATCCATATGAGATTGAACTCCCACAAGGAGTTGCAATCTCACCAATTTTCAATGTCACTGAATTCTATCCCTTCAAGGGAGTTGTTTTTGCAGGTGAAGAAGCAAGTGAACCTGAAGATGATGAAGGAGAGTGGATCAAATATCTTCCACCCGCTCAACCAATGAAACTTGAAGCTGTCTTGGACTCAAGCAAGGTTAAAAGAACAAGGAGAAAGGTTTACAAAGAATATTTGGTTAAGTGGCATGTACTTCTTGAAGAAGATGCAACTTGGATGTCTGAAGAGGACATTGCTCAACTTGGAGTCACTGTTGAAGACCTCATTTCATCAAGAGGATGAAATCATTTCCTCCCCAGGTGTATGGTGTAGAGCACCTTCACAGTTTAATTTTTTTCTTGTAATTACGGTCTAGGTTTAGAGGATGATATTTGTGTTTGTAATAAGGCCAAGGTGGCCAAATTCATGATGTAGTGAACATTAGCATTTGAGTTTAGTGGGTGCTTAATCTTTTTCATTAATGTTGATAAGTGAATTAGTTATTTTTGTGTCTAATGAAGGGGTAGTTGGAAGTCCAATGGTCAAACCCCTTGGAATTCGAATTTGAATATGGAAGCAAGTGTAAATTCATGAAAAATAAGGAGAAATCTCTCGGTGAAGTGGTTTCATGGAGATTCTTTTGAAATAATAAAAGTAGAAAGTCTGATTTTTTGGTTTTTTCTGAAAAAATATGTGTTCTTTCCATTTTGAATAGTCTATACAACAATTAATCAATGAAATTCTTGTAAAAATAGTTATTACATCATTCAAGCTTCATTTTTATTCCTATAGGAGAATATTTCATTTAGTTAGAAGGAAGATACGCTCATTTTTTTGCAATTTATTCTGTGACTAGGGTTTTTAAGGGTTTGTAAGAAAAATGAATAATTGAGGGCCATTCCATGGTTTGTGAATGGGTTAGATATGTGGAATGGGCTTGATAGAAGGTAGGAAAATATTGTATTTCATTGCTCGACAAGGTGGCAAGGAGGGTTCAGTGTTAGACCGAATTGAAGGTTGGTAAGGTGGTTTGTCCATGGTGGAAACATTGGGTTTTGGAGGATTCTACATGTTTATTGTCCATTTCAGTGGAAGTAACACCAGAAATGTTATTTTTGTGACTGAAATTTAGTGTTAATTTGATTCTTGAGGTGAGGGGAAACAATTTAGATACACCTCCTTTGTAAAAGAGGCCTAATTAGGCCATTTTGGAGCGAAGAATGTCAGTTTGGGGTGCTTCAGTCCAAAACAACCTTGGTCTTGTTTTTGACATGTTGTGTAACAAGATAATGGGTCCTCAAATGTGTGTTGACAATGTCATGAAGTGTTCCTATGGTTGGAGATATAGTTGAATAAGTGTGTCTCTGGGGCTACTAGGTTATAGCAAATCTAAGTCAAGAAGCCACCTAAATAGATGGTTGGACCAGTTCTAATCAAGTTGAAGGTGTAGATTGGTGTTAAAAACCACCTAGTCTTGCATCAGTTTTAATTAGTTTGCAAACATGTGGAGGGCATCTGGGAGTCTTTATTTTTCTTCTTGGAAACATTTGGAGAAAATTTGTGCATCTTGACTCAGTTTGGAGAATTTTTTCGATGCTTTTATGGTTTGAAAAAGTCAAGATTGAATTTACCCACCTTTTGGAGCACATTTGGAGTAGATCTAGAAGCTATATTTGTGGGTTTATTGTTGCATCTGACCCAAGATGCTTCTAGTTCCTTTTTTGGTGGAATTGTTTGAAAATTTCTACTTAGTCACTTTTGTAACTCATTTTGGAGTTAGTTCTTGAGTTGTACTTTTCCGCCTTGTCACTTTTACAATCCTTTGTCAAACTTTACACACTTTTGTAGCTCATTTCTAGATATGAAATACAAATAGAACCTTGAATATTGTAGACTCAATTGTTGCCTTCTTATTCTTGCAGTATTGTGCATCACCAAGTGATTGATCAAGTTATTAGTGAGGTACTTTGATCTCCTTATAGTTTTTTCTCACATTTTCATGCCATTTCTCCAAAAGTATATTCATGCAAGTTGTAGGTTATGTTTAAAGTTGAATTATGTCTTTTGGAAAGTGAAAGTATTTTCCTTTTAATAATTTGGTGCATTCAAGCTTTCCTATGAATTTTTTTTGGCATGAATCTATAGAAATAATTTGTGCAATCTAAATTATGTCCTTAGTGTTCAAGTGTATGAAAGTCTGAACTTTCATAGTCCTAATTAGTTCGGTGTATCACCTAGTAATTTCATTTTTAGTATTTCAATTTTTCAAATTTTGTCCTTCTCCCTTTTCCTTAAAAAAAGATCAGTAGATTTGGTGATATAACCAACTAGGAAGCCAGCCTATCCAGAGATTCATTCTCATTTTGGGTAACCCAAAACCCGAGAATGCTCACATGTTTCTCTAGCTAACAGAGTTTCACAACTCAGTTCGGTTGAAAGCTTAAGAGATAACAGTAACAAAGAAAACCATTCTAAGGTAGTATCCTTCAAGGATCTAGGGAAAATTTTAGCAAAGACTTTTTCATCAAGGACAAACTCACTGCATGAAGCCGTGTAAGTAGAAACATGATTATAAGGATCTCCTTTCCCTCCATATTTCTTGAATGTAGGCACCTCTACACCTTGTGGCATTGGTGTTCATATTATCTCCAAGGACAAGGGACTGATTTTGACATAATATGCGGGTGGGCCATTTTGATTTTGGTTGATAGTGGAAACTTTTCTTTGAAGGGATGAAATGGTTTGGAAAATTTGGTTTATGAGAGGGTCATTTCTTGTATTGTGAGATGGAGGTGAATAGGGTGGTGGTGTGTATATGTTTGAATAATGGAATTCTTATGGGTGGTAAAGTAGTAGGAGATATGACATGTGATGCCACAAAGGTACTAGGGATGCTAGCGGAAATACCTAAGGCATCACATTACTAGTCGGTTGCATTGTTGTGGCAACTTGAGGGTTGGTATAGGTAGGAATAGAGGCAATTGTTGTAAGAGGAGGAATTTCAATTCCTCCTTGGCTTGTGACATTGTTCATAGGTAAAGGACAACTAGTGTTTGAGGTAATTTTTTTCCAAAGATTTGAACATTATGCACAAGGTTAAGTTTTTCTTAATTTCAAGAATGTGATGATTGTTGTCTATAGTAGGGATGGCAATACTTGAAATTTTCTTAGTACTTATTTGATTTTGTAGGTTTCCTAATTTTTCATGGATTTCAATGATGTTTCTTGTATAATACTAAGAGTCATTGTTTCAACATGTGTCATGCTACTTGAAGGTAAGGAATTGTTAAGAATATTGTCCATACCTAGTGAACTAGTGCCAATACTAGGAGTGAAAGAGCTAGTCAACCCAAGATCCATGATGATTGTGCTATCGTGGGATAACATGAGTCTCAAACTTTTCCTCACTATAGTATTAGCAATAGTACACCAAGTAGAAATGCTCATGCAAGGGATATTAAATGCAAGATGAATGCAAATCCAATTTGAGCTAAGTATAATGAAATGAATATAACAAAAACTTTGTAAACTGAAACAAAATGTTACCAACAAAAAACAAGAGCATAGAAATAGAGTTTTGAATTCTAGAAAATATAGTTTAAAATTTGCACCGGGCCTAAATCACCCAAAGGGGCATATTAGTCCCAATGAGGTTTTTTTTCAAAAAAAATAGAAAATTTCAAGTGATTTTTATGCTTTTCAATTTGTATGATTTGTAGACTAAATGCAAATAAAAATTTAAGATGATATTCTATTATGTAAGATGAAAAAATGAAACCTATATGCACTTTCACTAATGCAAGATTTAGAAACCCTATAATGTAAATTAACTAATGCAAACCCTAATGCAATGTTAATGAAAACAAGATCTAGGATGATAATGCACTCCAAATCGAAATTATGATGTTCTAAATGTAGGTTCACCAAAATGAAAGGTTTAATTTTTTTTCCTTATATTCCTGGGAGATAGAATAACAATCTTCACACTCTCTCATTCAAGGAAAACCCTAGAGATCTCAATCTAAAGTATGCAAACAAGAAAGAGATCTTGCAATAGGGTTGTCCTAGAGTCTAATTATGAACTAAAGAGGGGTTCACCACAAAGTTAGGGATTGAAGAGACTAATGAAATGAAATATCTAATGCTTAACCTTCATATGATGCAATACTTCACTAAATGACCTCAAAATGTATGTAAAACATAGTAAAAAGTTGAGAGATGAAAGGTGTGCACCTAGAAACCTAAAGAGGACTGGAATGAGCTCTAAAATGTTGAAAATAGTGATTTTAATGATGACTAGAACTCATATGCCAAACTAGATGATTTAGTCCCAAATTAGAGTTTCTAGACAGGAACAATTTTTTGGCAGTGTAGATTATGGATCTGTAAAAATCTAGAAATTGACCTATATTGGGACTCATACGTTTGTTACCTAATTTAGCTTCTAGCACAATCAAGTAGAGTTGAGATAGAATTTTCAAAACAAAGATAATAGGTACACATTTAATTCTGCTATGTTTCATTCATATGCATGAAAGAATTATCAAATAGATTGCATTCCATTATGCAAATGTATACAAGAGAGGAGAGTGAACAAACTGTGCATAAAATTTGTCTTTATTGATAATCACAAATATACGGTGTCCCACACAAGTCATGGGAATGACTATTTCAACACAATAAAAAGAATAAACTATACATTGGAAGATACAAAAAGGAAAACTCATATGGAAAGAGTAGGGATCTGTCATTACCTGAATGATGAATCCCAAGGTTGAGTGGTTGCATCCTTATTTCAGCTCCTGAGAGCCCCTGACTCCTCTAAAAGGTTGATACATTTCTCTAGAATGTCCGCATAAATGTAGAGAGGTTGTGTTAGAGCTTAGGATCTATCCACTTCACATACATCAACAAACATATAGATTACTCTCATAAGGAATTGAAATAGTTGCATTATCACAGATGTTTAGAAAAGCAGAAGGTTATCATCAACATCCATCATATGCTAAGTTTCACTATTTTTATCTAACATGTTTATTCATTGTGCAGATATAGGTGAAATTTTTATTGCTGGCATATTCCTTTTGATATCATAGCATGTGGAACAAAATGGTATCCCACAAGGGTTGAGCCCAACATGTTGCTCTCTATTTTGAAGAGGGATAAGAAGTGTAAAAGAGTCACATTCATCAAAATTGGAACATGTATCTCATCACCCATGATAGTGAAGTTTTCCTCACTATCATGAATGACAATATACTTTCCCAAAGTGGAACATGATAAGAAGATGAACAGTCATGTCACAGAGGATATTTAAGGAATAAGTGATCATGCTTCACTCTAATTGTGAATGAAAAATTCTGGAAAGATCATTTGTACACATGAGGACAACAAACTGGAATAGTGCATAGGGGTAGTGCTATCAACATAGATGAATTTTGGTGGGAATAAGTCAAATCTACACTGAAGATGAAGATGGAAATCAATATTCAAAGACAATGTCTACTTGTAAGGTATATGCTATGAAAAAACATGCTATGTCAAAAACATGATGTTTTTAGTCATTTTACATTCTCAGAAGAGTTTGCAGCTAGTATGCAATTTTTTTGTTATAGATGTGAAAGCATTGGAAAGAAATATTAGCATCATGAGTGCATAGCCATAATACTATATCAAAGTAAGGGATTCATTTAAATAAGCAACTATGATGAGTTAGTGCTTTGTTTTTGTAGAACTTTGAGTTTTAGGTTCACAAACAGTGCATACAAGCATAGTGTTACCAAATAGGGTTTCAGGTACACAAACACAGTGAATGCAAGAAGGTAAACATACTATATTTCTACAAGAATTTGAAACAATCATCTTACGTACAATAGACATTCATATCATAGAAGAGAATGAGGGAAGCACACTTTTCAAGCCCAAAATATTAAAAAGAAAGGAAAATGGAGCTATGGTTTCAAAAAAATTCTTGATACCCTATTGCTTTGAAAGGGTCCATAATAGTTAATGAAAGTATGTACCGCAATGGAGGTTTATTCTTCTCTTATTTTTCTAGAAGGAAGAATAAGGATTTACAAAAAGGGGAAAACCCTCTTATGTAAGGTACAAAAATAAGGTGCCATGATTACAACCCAAAGACCCTCGAGCTTTTACAAGTATGGGAAAACTCAAAAACTTAATAGAGGTCGAGTCAAGGATGGAATTTTTTTAATTACTTTTATTTCTAGAAATGTAAGGTGTTTGCCAAAGAGGAGACGTGGTCATAAAAGACAGAGAAGCTTCGATTTTTGCAAAGAAATGAAACAAAAAAAATAGTAAGTTTAAGCCTCGACTACAATGCATCCTGAAACCCTTAAGTGTATGCAAAATTGAAACAAGCCATGAGGAAGAAAGGCATCGAGTATGAGAAGCTCAGGAAACCAAAACGTCTTCATTGTTTTTGCATGAATGAGCTCAAAATGAGCATGGTTGTTCACAAATAAAAATGAAAAGAGAAAATTTTATGCTTACCCACACTCGGTCTCAAAGTATTTTGCAAAAATCTACATACAGAAACATCCAGGTGAAACCCTATGGTGGCACCCTCATGTTTTCCAAATTCCAAAGTGAAAAATGAAAGTGAGAAGTTCTTTGAGGGTGCGGTTTTGTGCTAGGGTTTCCAAACCCTAGGTTGGTCGATAAGTAAGTGAGAGAAGTGGGGTTCACGAAGAGGGGAAGTTTCGGCCGAAAAAAAAATTCTCGCACGAAACGCATACGCGTTATGTATCACATACCTGATCCTAAATCCATAATGCATACGCATTATGATTTAGGGATACGAACCTAAAATGTGTACACGTTATGAAACACGTATGCATTTCTAAAAACTATTTAATTTTCTAAATAAGCGACTGTGAAAGAAGTCATTTTCACAATCGAGTTTAGTGGGTTAGTAGAAGGAAAATTAGATCGTGTACACATTTTGGACAATCGAAATTTGCCAAATTTTTACTCTCACCTCCTCTCGTCGACACACCTGACCTTAGCGACCTCCAGGTTGGTTGAATTCTATAATATTTTTGCATTATAATTGCTATTTAGTTATTTTTGTTTTATAATTGCTATTTAGTTATTTTTGTTTAGTTTGTTTTAGTTTAATATTTAATAGTTTTTAAACTGCATTTAATTAACCAAAAACATCAACGAAACAAACAACATAAAATTCTAAATCCAAAATCCAAAAAAAAACCTAAATTCGACACATTTAATTTTGAAATTTGAAAACCCTAAAATGTAGGTTCTAAAAAACTAATTTACTCGGATTGTTAATCCTTGGACCTAAACCCTAGAAAACGTAAACTAAAACCCTATTTGTAGGTTAAAATTAGGTTAAAGCTAGGGTCCAATTAGGGTTTGGCTTAAACTTTAATATATATTGTAGTTAGATTTCAAAATTACAATTAGGGTTATGATTAGGTTTACTTGTTTAACATTAAAGAATTCAATTACCTACTTCTAGGGTTCAATTAAATTTGGAGTTCAATTAGGGTTAAAATTCATTCTAGAGTTAGGGTTCTAAGATAAATATCGGGTAAGGGTTGAGGTTATGGTTTGTATTCAACTAGGTTTAGAGTTAGGGTTAGGGTTAGGATTATGAAATTATGAATTAAAATTTAAGATGAAGGTTAGGGTTGGAGTTAGAATTAGCCCTGTCAATTGGTGTAGGGTTCTAGAGTTGGGGTAAAAATTAAATTAAGAGTCTAGGGTTAAATGGTTGTAATTTTAGTGAGAGTTAAACATTCAATCAATATTTAATTAGGTTTATGATTAAAAAATTTATATGCATTTAGGGTTAGTGTTCAACTAAGGTTATGATACCCGATTTAATTATAATTAGGGTTAGAGTTCAAGTTAGAATACATTAGGGTTCAAGTTATAATTAGGGTCTATGGTTCAAGTTATAATTAGCCCATCTATGGTTCAAGTTAGAATTATTTTGATAAAAATTCTAATATATGGCAACATATCCCTAGATGAAATCATATTTTAAAAAATTCCTCATCTATATTGATTAAATTTTTTATCTTAAACTTGAAAAATAAATCTATTAGCAATGTCTTCTTGAACTGAATTCTCCAATTTTGCATCTCTAACAATTGTTTTTCTAATCTATTATTTAACATGTTCTTGTTCAACTTGTTCTTCTATGTGTTCTTGAATTTTGTCTTAAACATATTCAAGTTTTTTATATGAACATATTCAATATGTTCAACTTGTTCTTAAACTAGAAGACAACTTAAGAGGATGCAACAAATTCATTTACAAATACATATGCACACATGCATACAATTTAAATCAATATTTTAAAAAATCCTTCAAAAAAATATATCATGTTCATATATATTGGGCCCATTACACCCTAAATCATAGAGAATTTCCCTCAATTTTTTTATGATGTTTGTAAAGGTTGTTCTATTCTAGGGTTTTGTTGTCATTAAAATCCATACTCTAGTAGTTTTTAAGTTTTGAAACTATTTATTTGAGCCAATATCCCCGTACGTAGGTACCTAAGGTTTTTGATGGTTTCATAAGGATTAAAAAATCATGAATACTAGTGGAACTTTTTAAAACACATAGGGTTTGAATCTTATTTCTTCAATTTATGTTTCTCACAATCTTACTTTTCAAAGAGTTTATTTACAAACCTATATAACAATGGGGTCTTTAGGTGTGATCAACAAAGCTTATTTTTAGTAGTGATAATTGTGAGGTATCACAAGACAATGCATTTCCCTCAATTTGTTATAACAACCATAGACTTTTAGTCATAACATATTGAATTTTCATTTCCTTCACTCTTGATTCAACATAATCTAGGTTGATTGTTACCATTTTGTCAAAGGGGGTTCTGGAACATCAACTTATAGATTTTCCTTCATTATTATTACTCAAAATTTAAAAAAAAAACAAAAAATTAAAATGTATAAATCTAAATTCTATAATTGGTGAAGGATTGGGTTGCAAAATTTCTTGGATTTGACCCTACCGAATTGGTAGTTTGGCTTCCTTATTTCTTGCATAATTATTACTTTTAATCACTGTAATTTTAATTTATTTGCATCCTTTAAGTTTAATGTACTATACTGTTGTTTAATAATTTATTATTAAAATAATATTTAATTCTCATACCTTTTATGTCTCTCATATGAACAATATTTTGTGTTCTATGGTAACTCCTATTATCATTTCCCCATTTCAAATACCATGATTCCTATGTTTCTATTATTATATGTTTAAATGTATCCTTAATATGTTTAAATGTATCCTTATAACCAATTTTTTTAATTTCTAGATCTTAATGGTTATTACATTATTCTAATATACACATATAACTTTCAAAATCCCCAAATCTTGAAATAGATGTCTACAACCTTATATGTATACATCACATGAGCCATATAATCCTATCTATCAACCCTAAACCATAAAACCTAGATATGTTTCAGACTATATGTAAACTCCAAACCATACATAATCACATATCACTAATCAAGAAAACCCTAGACACTAAACCCTACATTCTAAAATATGAACACAAACCCTTACCCAAAACTCAAATTGTAAACCACAAACTTGAAATTTTCAAAACTTGTACAAACTTAAATTATAAACTTTAATGTGTACATGCTATGGATTTTTAATGAACATTATGGATTTTTTAATGTTATAAATAGAATGGTCTTCAAATGAATTGTATTTTTAATTTGTGTGCATTCAATATGATTTGTAAATAGTTCTTTCAAATTGTGTGCATTATTTAATTAGTTTGTTGATATATATTTTTTAATTGTTTAACATGTGCAATTACCATTTGGTTGTACATTCACATGGATCCACTATTTAGCATAGAGGATTTTATGCCTGAACCACATATTCCTATAGATCCCATAGATCCAAACCCACCACCACAAGAAAACCCCATTCCTCCAAACCCTCCACCTCCTAGCCCCCCACCCCCTTTAGTAGACAAGGATCAATTGAGAGAGAGCATTAGGGAAAATCTTATTGTCATTCAAGAAAATATAGATCTGATAAAAAATGAGCCTAGAATTCCCCCCCATCTCTCACGGTTTGCATCTACGATGCAAACTATTGTCGATTATGTTTGATCTATTGATGCGGACCTAGATAGGTTCTATCAATGGAGAGACGAGAGGAGATAATTCTATGCAGATGGATTGTCTTATAAAGAAATTAATGACCTTAAAATTACCAAAGAAGCCATGTGCCAATAATTTTTTAACCCCCAAACTAGCCAACCAATTCCACCCACCAAAAAATGAATTTCAATTTTATGGTGTAGGCACCCCCAAATAGCTGCACATTTTTCGGATAGATGGTGGATGGTGTTTGATACTCCACCACATGGCAATTCTGAGGTACCCCTATACTTTTTGAGAAATTTATGGGCAGAGTTTGAGTTGGGTTTAAAACCCAACTATTTTGATACGAGGTCATTTCAGGGAGTTGGGCGTGGCATGCCCCAACATAGATTAGGAGCACGTGTTGATCCTTAGCGACGTACTCCAATTACTCCTATTGTTCCTCCTACTTCTCCTGGTGTTCTCGCTGCATTTCAACAACAAACCATGTTATCGACATTAGGAGCATTGAGTTCACTTTCAGGACATCTCACTCATCAGACTTCACACGTGGCGGCTGAAGTGGTCAATAGAGAGCATGGAGGCTTGAGCAATAGGAATACTTAGGCATCCACTTCAAGTGACCCACATGCATCTGAGACAGAGTCATTTATGGATTTACTATATTCTGAGCATCATCTTACACAGGTATGTTCATCTTTTGAACTTAATTTTTTTTTTTGGAATGTGCAAAATTCATGTTTAAACAATAACATCAAATTATATATAATACAATATTAATTCAAGTGTTTGGTGTAGACGCGTGATCAGAAAATGCCTGAAACTCAAAATGATCATGTCTGTATGTCGAGTGTTGTAGATATGGGCTCACCTTTTGGTTAGGTACTTAAACCAATATATATTAAATTTAGTTTGTGTGGAAATATATCTAATTTATTTTGAATGTTTGCACATGATGTGTGATTGGTATATATCATATCTAGATGCAGGGAGGTGAGATGAGCGTGCCTAGTGCTGACCAACCACAAGTTGTGGTGAGTGCTCCTAAGTCATCATCAGCTTAGGTGTGTTCTTTCAAAAGGTTTGTTAAGTTTGAATTAAATACACATCATAGATCTAATTTATTTTTTACATTTACATACACATGCGTGAATGATCTAGACAAATTGTTGTACATATGTATGCAGGGATTTCATGAGATACCCATTGCAGGTGCACCTAAGACATCATCAACATTTATGCATGGGAAATCTCAAGTGCGTGATCTTGAGGTCATATCATTTGAGGTTGTAAACTTTACTAAATATCCTAAACATTTTTTACATTTACATACACATGCGTGAATGATCTATACAAATTGTTGTACATCTATATGCAGGGATTTCATGAGACACCCATTGCAAGTGCACCTAAGACATCATCAACATTTATGCATGGGCAATCTCAAGTGCGTGATCTTGAGGTCATATCATTCGAGGCTGTAAAATTTACTAAATATCCTAAACAATTTTTAAAGATCTTTTAAATATATATATATATATATATATATATATATATATTCGAGGTTTTAACATATTGATAGCTTTATATGAATATGCAGGATATAGTAGATCAGGCATTTAGATCTTCTCAAGTGACAGTTATGCTACCCATTGAACAAAATGTTCCAGTAGATTCACATGATCATATGGTAAATTATGTTAGAATCCAAGATCACCTGCATGCAAATGGATACCTGTCACATGCAAAAGACATGCAAAACCAAGAAGATGTTATGCAAACCTCAAAGTATAAAATGCATTATCAGAATCTCAGTTATTACAAAGAGATCAATCCTTATGAAGGAGATCAAGAAACCCTAAAAGGGAAACCCTAAATGAAACCCTAGTGTGCACACTTAATAATTAATAAATAATTATTAATGCGCCTAAGTTTAGCTTAAGCAACTAGAGGAATAAGTGACTTAATTAATTAACCAGTATGATGTAATTAATTAAGCGTAATAAAATTACTCTAACACCCCCCCTTAAGATGAACTTAGGAAGAAGCTAAAACACTAGAATAAGATGCATGCAAGAAAAGATGGGTCCCGACAACTAGGCCTGATCAGGTACCCATTTACAAATGCAAGAAAGAGGTAGAGGAGGAAAACCCAGTGGGACAAAACCCCCCTACAATGATATGACATGCTGCAAAGAAGCACTGGAAGAACACTGTAGAGTAACACTGGAACCGCAATCTGGCAAGCAAGGAAAGATACTTCTGTCTACAAGAAACCATATCGGAATCATAATCATGCAACAGCAGACCCGATGCCACGGAACACTCGAAAACTCCAAACGGGAACAACTCTGGAATCTATGAAGCAGCAGTCGATTATTAAATGATGTATCACTGAAAATGAAGTGCAAAGATGCAAGAAGCACTCTCCCAACTGCCAAAATATCCAGGTAATCTCCAAAACACCCATCGGGCCAAATCTGGAATAATGAAAAACCTGGGACAGATACAGAAAAAAGTGCATGGACAGCAACATAGAGCTCCTCAATACCATTCCAACGCCGCAAAGATAGCGAAAATCGGAGATCGTGGCAAAAAGTTATGAGCTCGGAAGCATAAAAAGTACATCTGACTTCAACCAGCAATAAATGCAGTAAAACAGGAAAATACTGAAAAATAAACTGCACCAAATGAAAGTGCTCGGAACCAGCTTTCCGGCGATATCTCGTTTGCCCAATTTCGATACCGTATGCCCAAGTTATGCAAAAAAGAAAAAAACTGCTTCTTTAGAGAAAACTAGGGTTAGGAGGGGCAAGGAGAGGCCGTACGGACGCTGACGTCATGCTGACGTCAGCGGTCACGGGCATAAATTTGACGGCCTGCAGACCGTCGTCGCAAAAAATCGGCCCTCCTGCAAAAAAATTTGGGCCCCTGGTCACCCATGTGACCGCGGGCAGGGCATAGGGGGCTGAAGTTGATCGGAGCCCTTGGTCCCGCACGTGACCTCGCGGTATTGGCAGGGGCTGGATGTCGGGCCGGGGGCTGGGCACGAGGGGTTTGGTCCCCCATAGGACCTGCAGTCAACGGACAAAGGGCCCGCGGGGGCTGAGGTGAGCACCGCCCAATGGTGGCGGACCGGTGGCGGAGGACGGCGGTGAAGCGGTGGCCGCCCGGTGGCGGGATTGTTTATAACCGGAGGCGTTTGCACAGACCCCAAAACAAACACTTTTTTTTTATTTTTGTGCGATTCTCGACCTCGGAATGCGTGCTGGGGAGGCCGTACGGCCTCTCTGGCAAAAAAATTTTGCCTCAGAAACCAACTGCTCGAAAATGGATGATTTGACAAGCGTTTCTAGGGTTTTTGGGTGCTGCGAACGCGATGGTGACGTCCGTTTGAGCCCATACTGCGCCGAAAAATTGGCTACCCCCAGATCTTGCAAAAAAGATGCCTGTGGAAACCCTTGCACTTGAAACTCACTGAGAAGCCATATCTTCAGATCACGAACAGGCAGCGGCAGGTCTGGAGCTCTGATACCATGTTAGAATCCAAGATCACCTGCATGCAAATGGATACCTGTCACATGCAAAAGACATGCAAAACCAAGAAGATGTTCTGCAAACCTCAAAGTGTAAAATGCATTATCAGAATCTCAGTTATTACAAAGAGATCAATCCTTATGAAGGAGATCAAGAAACCCTAAAAGGGAAACCCTAAATGAAACCCTAGTGTGCACACTTAATAATTAATAAATAATTATTAATGCGCCTAAGTTTAGCTTAAGTAACTAGAGGAATAAGTGACTTAATTAATTAACCAGTATGATGTAATTAATTAAGCGTAATAAAATTATTACTCTAACAAATTATGCATGTACTAAAAATCATTTTTATTGTATTTACTAGATATTTAATTAAATTTTTATTTTTATCCAAAAGTTTATATTTTCAGGTTTAAATATGTTTAATTATATCAAAACTTATAAATAAATTTAAATCTAATTTCAAGTTACTTGTACTCTTTTACAGCATGATGCGGGTACATCTAATCAACCTGGAACAAAGAGGAGACTTGATTTGACTAATCAGCCTGATAGTTAAATGGTTTTAAATTTTAAATAGACCAGACATCTCTAGTTTTATTTAAACTTTTATGTGTTGGACTTGACATATACATATTTTTGTTTATTTATATCAGATGACTTTAATGTGATGATTATATATATGCAGTCAATAATGATCATTTTATGTTCATTTTGATGATTATATGCACTCATACATATGTAGATCTAGATATTTTATCTAATTTTCAAGTAATACATGCACTATATAAATTCTTATCTCTACAATCAAATTTCATAAATATATAATTTATCACATGGTTAAAGGTGATAAATTTAAATATTCCTTAAATAGTTTAGATTATATTCATAAAAAATTAAGAGCACGTAATTTTAACTATTTACCAATTCTAGAAAATATTTGAACAATTATATGAAATGTATAATCTATAAAATTGGAATGAGATTTTTAAAAAGTTACTAATAACTTCATTGAAAATCATACAACTATACAACATGATGAAACATATATGTGTGCACATGTATATCCAATTATTTAGCTTATCAATTTTTACGTGAAGACCAAAAATTGATATTTACATAGTCTCTTGATAAAATAATTTTTCAGTGACAATCGCATGGTAGACCGACTTGATGAGAACCTGCAAAAATAATTAATGTAAGTAAGTAGTTCTATAATTTTTTTGAGTCATTTAAGTAAATATATAGTAAAACTTACAAAATTGGATCTTATAAATTCCATACAAATTCAAATGATGTTTGCCATAGGATGGATGAAGGGGATGCATGTCATGAACCCTAGGGTATGGCTTAATGGGTCCTAAGAGAATGGCTTAAGGGGAATTATGAGAGTGACTTAAGGGATGCAAGATTGTGGAATAAGGGTACATGTAAGAGGATATGACTTAAGGGTCCTTTAAAGGGATGTCTTAAGGGGATGCAAGAGGGTGGATTAAGGATCCTTTAAATTTGTTATTCTAAGCATCACATGAACCCTAGAAACCCTAAACCCTAAACCATGTGACCTAAATCCTAGGAGATCAACCCTAAACCATTAATCCATATAAATTTGTTATTCTAAGCATCACATGAACCCTAGAAACCCTAAACCCTAAACCACGTGACCTAAATCCTAGGAGATCAACCCTAAACCATTAATCCATATAAATTTGTTATTCTAAGCATCAAATGAACCCTAGAAACCCTAAACCATGTGACCTAAATCTAGGAGATCAACCCTAAACCATTAATCCATATAAATTTGTTATTCTAAGCATCACATGAACCCTAGAAACCCTAAACCCTAAACCACGTGACCTAAATCCTAGGAGATCAACCCTAAACCATTAATCCATATAAATTTATTATTCTAAGCATCACATGAACCCTAGAAACCCTAAACCCTAAACCATGTGACCTAAATCCTAGGAGATCAACCCTAAACCATTAATCCATATAAATTTGTTATTCTAAGCATCACATGAACCCTAGAAACCCTAAACCCTAAACCATGTGACCTAAATCCTAGGATATCAACCCTAAACCATTAATCCATATAAATTTGTTATTCTAAGCATCTCATGAACCCTAGAAACCCTAAACCGTAAACCAGGTGACCTAAATCCTAGGAGATCAACCATAAACCATTAATCCATATAAATTTGTTATTCTAAGCATCACATGAACCCTAGAAACCCTAAACCACGTGACCTAAATCCTAGGAGATCAACCCTAAACCATGAATCCATATAAATTTGTTATTCTAAGCATCACATGAACCCTAGAAACCCTAAACCCTAAACCAGGTGACCTAAATCCTAGGAGATCAACCCTAAACCATTAATCCATATAAATTTGTTATTCTAAGCATCTCATGAACCCTAGAAACCCTAAACCCTAAACCATGTGACCTAAATCCTAGGAGATCAAACCTAAACCATTAATCCATATAAATTTATTATTCTAAGCATCACATGAACCCTAGAAACCCTAAACCCTAAACCAAGTGACCTAAATCCTAGGAGATCAACCCTAAACCACTAATCCATATAAATTTGTTGTTCTAAGCATCTCATGAACCCTAGAAACCCTAAACCACGTGACCTAAATCCTAGGAGATCAAAACTAAACCATTAATCCATATAAATTTGTTATTCTAAGCATCACATGAACCCTAGAAACCCTAAACCCTAAACCAGGTGACTTAAATCCTAGGAGATCAACCCTAAACCATTAATCCATATAAATTTGTTATTCTAAGCATCTCATGAACCCTAGAAACCCTAAACCATAAACCATGTGACCTAAATCCTAGGAGATCAACCCTAAACCATTAATCCATATAATCTTTTTATTCTAAGCATCTCATGAACCCTAGAAACCCTAAACCATGTGACCTAAATCCTAGGAGATCAACCCTAAACCATTAATCCATATAAATTTGTTATTCTAAGCATCACATGAACCCTAGAAACCCTAAACCCTAAACCAGGTGACCTAAATCCTAGGAGATCAACCCTAAACCATTAATCCATATAAATTTTTTATTCTAAGCATCTCATGAACCCTAGAAACCCTAAACCCTAAACCACGTGACCTAAATCCTAGGAGATCAACCCTAAACCATTAATCTATATAAATTTGTTATTCTAAGCATCTCATGAACCCTAGAAACCCTAAACCCTAAACCACGTGACCTAAATCCTAGGAGATCAACCCTAAATGATTAATCCATATAAATTTGTTATTCTAAGCATCACATGAACCCTAGAAACCCTAAACCATAAACCAGGTGACCTAAATCCTAGGTGATCAACCCTAAACCATTAATCCATATAAATTTGTTATTCTAAGCATCTCATGAACCATAGAAACCCTAAACCCTAAACCATGTGACCTAAATCCTAGGAGATCAACCCTAAACCATTAATCCATATAAATTTGTTATTCTAAGCATCTCATGAACCCTAGAAACCCTAAACCCTAAACCACGTGACCTAAATCCTAGGAGATCGACCCTAAACCATTAATCCATATAAATTTGTTATTCTAAGCATCTCATGAACCCTATAAACCCTAAACCCTAAACCACATGACCTAAATCCTAGGAGATCAACCCTCAACCATTAATCCATATAAATTTGTTATTCTAAGCATCTCATGAACACTAGAAACCCTAAACCCTAAACCATGTGACCTAAGGGGATGGCTTAAGGGGATGGCTTTAGGGATGTTGAGAGAGTGACTTAAGGGGATGTAAGAGGATGGATTAAGGATAGATATACAAGGATATGGATTAAGGGGTCCTAATAGAATGAATTAAGGGGAATTAATAGAGAGACTTAAAGGGGATGCAAGAGGATGGCTTAAGGGGATATGAAATAAATTATAAACTTTTTATAAAATGACAATGAATTAAATTTAGTTTTATATTTATACTCTCAACTAAATGTATCTACAACTATATATAGTTACCTTTCTCTAGATTCGAATTCCATTGTAATAAGAGTGCATCTCCTCTCTTTTTTGTAAAACATCTAGTATCAAGGGAGACCTGAAATAAAAAAATGATATAAAACTTTACTAAGGAAATTAATTTAAAGACAAATATATATATATATATATATATCAATTAAATATATACATACAACTAGATATACTTACCAATATTTATTTACTCTATTGTACCATCTACATTCTCTCTTTTTTGTAATGCATTTATGATTGTCTCATGATCATCCATTGAAAGTGTCCATAAAAATTTATTAGCAAGCCTCCCGTGATATCTAACTAGTTTTATATTGGTTGCTAGAATCAAATGTGAATAATGTATAATCTTCTTGTGTCTTTCATAATCTTCAAATGCAGGTAAGCCATTCTTTCTTATCAAATATTTTCGAAGCCAGATGCCAACAACAATGACTGAACCAGTTGGATACTCAAAGTTATCATCATCCACTCTAGGATGTACCAACTTATATTTTCTCTCAACACATCTAGCCAACCAGTACTTTGTCTCCTCTTCATTCCCCTCGGGTACAACAACAGCAAACACATGTCCTACAAAAATAGATAAAAATTTCAATAAAGAGCACGACTTATATTTAATTCATGTATATAAACATGCATACATATAAAATTCATCTCATTAAATAATGTACCTTCTTGTACAAGATCAAAAACACGATCATAATCATCTAATGTGAACGCTTGATTATCTTCAATTATTGTTCCATGTTGAACATGTGTTGATGTAGGTGTTAAGGCTCTTTGTTGCCATTGTTCAACCCATTCCATATTTTCGCAAGCCTCCCAATCACTTGCAATACAAAATTGACAAAATCATGCCAACTCCCTTGTCCATATTGTCCATGTGTTTGCATTCGAACTCTTAAATGAATTCCATTTTGCAGATCCATTAATTGTTTCACAATCTTGTCGAGAAAAAATATCATTTTCTTCAACTAACCAAAAGAAGCGGTGAATTATTGAGCTCTCACTTACTCTTGTAGATAATTTGGTATTGCACCAATCTACAATTATACGTGCATCTCTAAATTTTGCAGCATCCTCAAATTTTATTTTCTCTCAAGTAAGAGCTCTTTTCACACATGCACCTGCTCCATCATGTTCTCCCTTACCATGATTGGCTTCAAAAAAACTCCATATGTGTTGGATATTATTTTCCTTATGAACTCTACATAACCAATAAAACATCCTAGCATTTTTGAATTGACCCGTGCAATTATCTGACCATATGAGATGTTCTAGCAATTGAATTCCTCTTTCTTTTAATTTTTTGTAAAATATATCAAAACAATATTGAACAAACTCATATGAATGTAATCGATTATCACTTACATAAAAATGGTACTCTCTCAAAAAAATTCTATTATCTTCTCTACTATCATATGCATGTCTATAAACAATATGAACAAAAATAGCTACTTGCACTGAATTATAATACTATGATTGAATTTCTTCTTGTGGAGCAAGAGTATAATTTTCAACAAAATCAACAATTGACAATATAGTTCCAATTGGGAATGTTTTTTTACATAAACGAAATTGATTATCAAGCCAATGAGCATACTAAGAGTGTTGAACATATTTAGGTACAATCTTATCTTTAAATTCTTTAATAAATGCATGCATAGTATTTTTTTCCATAATTAGCTCACAACGTTTTCCAGTTTTTCCATCTTTTAAAGAATACTCAACATTTTTAAATATTTTTACATCTACTAATTGTTTTCCAAATTCATTTAAACTAATTTCATGCATACATTCACCTAATAATGAAAAGTTAGCACATCTATCACATTCTCTAGAAATACATGATTTTAAATAAAATAAGTTTCCGTTAGAGGGTTTACAAAACAAACCTGATATAAAATCTTTGATTCTTTCAAGTGGCATATTAATACCATAAATTTCTTGCATAATTTGGTTAACATGCAAAGTGCATCGTATATATCGAAAACTATCATAATAATAATGAAATTGTACATGAGTCTTACAACAACAAGAGATTCGTTTCTTATTAATTCTAACATACCAAGGTTAACACTTTTTGAATGATCTTTGACTTATTTTAATATTCAATGGTAAGATTGAAGCATCAAAAAAAAAATTATATAATTCAATTTGATTCATATCTAAGAGATGCTTTGGATGAGGTACATGAATTTTGGAACCCACCCTAATTTTAAGACATCTCTAATGTTAGGTGATACTCTTGTATTATCATGCCAAAATTTATCGATTAAAGATTTAATTTGATTAGTTAATTTCATGTCTGATCTTGGGAGTCTACCACTAAAACTCCAACATTGATTAATTGGATCATTTTCAATATTTTCTCTTCTTTTAGCAGCTCTAATCAAAGTTTTAGGATTTACTTTTATACATTTACTAATATTACTTAACATTCTTTTATTTGAAGTTGCTTTATCAACTAAACCAGTTGTTATTGCACGACAAGCCACATTTTTATCTTTAGATCGACTTTTCTTACTTATAAAATCAATAGCATTAGCAACACTAGAAATGACTTGTTCTACTGAATCATCTTTCTTTTTTGGTTTTATAAAAGTACCTAATTTTTTCATCACTTTTCTCATTTTCCACATTCTCATCAATTGCACCATGAGTTGACATTGGAATCCTAATTTCTTTCTATAAAAAAACATTTTATATATTTTATTTCCATAAGTTCTAATTTGTCTCCAAGAAACTTTACCATGAAGGTTATCTAACACATCTTTTTCAATTGTAAAAACAACATTTTTACCTTCATCCATACAAGGGGTTTCATTTTCATTCACACAAGGGGTTCCATTTTCATTTTCAAATGTAAAAAATATTTCATTCTCATTTTCATCAATATGAGGGATTTGATTAACATTTGCATTCTCATAAGGTATATTTTCATCATTTTTTTGTTTTTGCATTCTTTCAACCCTAGAATTATTGATATCATCAATGGTGTATCCAACATCATTTAAACAAGCAAAATCAATATTATCAAGACTTGGGTTTGAAAAAATACCTGGAGAGATTGTTTGAATAGGTGCATTTTCCATATCATTGAGAGGTGTATTTGAAGACATACCCGAATTTGTTTGCATAGGTACTATTTCCATATCATTCAAAGTTGAATTTGAAAACATAGTTGAGTTTGTCTCCATAATTGCATTTTCTTCTATATTCACCATCTCCACATTTGCATCATCTACATTCATTTCATCATTCATGACTTTCTCTTCAACATTCATTGAACTAGATGCTTCCAAATTTTTCATTTGACGAATTCTTTCTCGTCTATCCTTTTATCTTTTTGCCTCCATATCTTTATTTGCTTGAATTTCTTTGGGTGTGATTGACTTTCTACACTTTTTTCTTTGTCTTTGCTTTGATCCCATGGTTACCAAACCCTTTTTGATGAAAAAACAAATGATTTACTTGTAACCAATTTTCAAATTTTCACCTCCTTCAAATATTCAAATAACACTTTGTACTATGAAGATCCTTTCTTCTTTGAACTTTGAAGTACACAAAAATATCATGAATACATCCAAAAACTCTCTTTTTTGAATCTACTTGTAAATTATTCTTGTACTTGATTCTACTTCAAAAAATTCAACCTGCACTTGACTTTTCAACCAATTTGTAATAGAATATGCCCTGCACAAGACAAATTTACAATAAAAAAATGCAAAAAAAATTAAGCTTTTGGGCCGTACTGTAGAAAAAGAATGTTGCAGGAAAAACGTGTTATACCAAAAAATGTCAAATCAGGAAAAATGAATATATCATAAACGCGTGCGAGTTATGAAACGCATACGCGTTCTGAAAAAAGAACACGTACGCGTTATGAAATGTGTATGCGTTTTATTTCAATAACGCATATGCATTTTAGTAGCGCGTATGCGTTATTAAAAAATTCATTTCCCAACCCGCCTGTAGACTTGGTTTTAGGTTCGGGAAAGCCTTGGCAATCCAAGCCTTAGCCTTTGACCTACAACTAAAAAACTAAGGCAGATTGAAGAAGAATGTTCAACTTTGACAATATGGCTGATGAATTTTTTTTCTGAATCAATCTATAAAATTAAAACCCATTACAGAACATGATGTCTAGTTTTTAAATATATAATTTTTATTAAGATTGGATTATATTTTCTATTTTTTAATTAATTTCAAAGCAAACTAGTCATTAAACTTGAAATATCAGACTTTTTTTGTTTTTTAATAACTTTTTTTTGGTTAAAGTTTTTAGAAAAAAAATTATATGACATCAATCTTTAGACAATTCTTTACACAATGAAAAAAAAAAGTTTCAAATTATGTTTAGTTTAGGTCAAATTATGTTGTCTATACATGTTGATTTTTAAAAACAACAATTAAGGCCAATAAAAATTAAATAAAAAAATAATAATTCAACAAAAAAAATTCCTCATCAATCTTCATGTCGTTAGCTCTCTTTCCCCAAAATTGATTAGCAAAATACTTTTATTTGAGTAAAAAAGTGTTATCTGTACACATGCATGGTATGGTAAAAAAACAGGGACTTTTAAAAATTGGTTTTTATAGATCCTTATCAAAATTTAATTTCTACAATCTCAATATTTGAATAATTTACATATTTATAAACTAGATTCAAATTTCTAAATTTCATATTACTGACTTTTTTAAAAATTCATTGTGTAAGTGCCTCAAATTTTCAGTCCAAGTGTGACAAATTCTGAAAAACAGCAAAAACACTTCCACTTTTTGAGCTTTTTGTGGACCCAACTTCTTGCATCAACCCCAATGTCGACGTCGATAGAGAAAAAGGAATTTTTGCCTTTGTTTTAAAAAATATTGACATAACTAATTCTCATTTTATTCTTAGTATGATCTATGATGCTCTTTTTACATTTTGTAAAAATCTAAATCAAATGATCCCTTTTGCATATACCTTTTTAAAACATGGTCGAGCCAAGTAATTTTATTTTGCATCAAATTTGTAAATGTAAAAGCATTATTAAGCGATGCAATTATAAATCACTTTATTAATGTTATGTAAATGCAAGATAAATGTGTGTTGAACACATCAAGGATATGGTCAAAGGGAGATATTTGAGGACTGATGACTTATGCCAAGCATAAAAGGAAGTTGGAGGAGGTTGACCAATATGTGGAGAGAATATAGGAGGCTGCTTTGACCAATTTGAAGCACATTGAGAGCATTTTGGAGCATTTTGGAGCATTTTTAGGTGCCTTTTTTATGGATAAGGTCAAGGTTTGACCGTTTCTTCACTTTAGAGTCATTTTGGAGGGATTTTGTGGGCTATTTTTTAGTCTTTATTGGTGTTTACGACCATTGGAGTTGGAGGACTCCTATGTTTGTGCAAGATTCAAAAAAGCATTTAGATAAACTAGCATTTGCATCTAGGGAGGTTTAAGGATTATGTTGATAGAAAATTATGTGTATGTTAATATGTTAGAGAGTACTTGTTTGTGCATAAATTCTAATTGCATGTGACTAGACTAAACAATTAATAATAAATCCTAAATAACTGAATGAAATAAACTACAACAAATATAGATTTTTTCCTTAAATAAATTAAGTATTATCTAATTATGAAATATTTGCATAGAAATTTAAAATATAAAGTAATGCAAATGAAAAAATAAAGTTGCCATCAAATTGACAAAAAACACTCCAAATGAAAATAGAATGTTCTCATCCAATTGTCAAATCAATATTTATTTGGATTTTAGGTGATAAGTGAGATTTTTGAAGGCTTTTATCTGATATTTTGGAGGCTTTTACCATTAAACGGAAGTTGAAACTTGTTTTCCAACAACTCAAAAGTGGTTTGCAAGCATGAGACTTGTTTTAAGCTCAAATACAACATCAATGAAAAATATCTCCATTAGTTTTGCAAAGAGATATGAAAAAGAAAAAATAATGAGATAAATAATTATATGGAATTCTTATTTTCTAAATGTGAATCAATCAAGTGATGCAATCAACCTTGTCCATTATTATTTTTTAATTGTTCCTAGGTGCGAGACAAAACTAGGTTAACATCATGATGTCTTTGTCCACCACTAGCTAATTTTTTACCTCCTTTTCATGTTTGAGGAATAATACTACAAAGGTATTATAGGGGAGACCACTTCTCTCCTTACTAAAATCCAAAAAAACACTGAGCCTAGAATTCAAGGGGGGGTAAAAGAGCATAAGAAAGAAGTGTAATAAGAAAATCATTAACACTTTGAATAGTTTTTCATCTTCTCAATCTCTAAGATACTATAATACAAGTTATATTATGGATTAAAAAAGATATGGTAAATTACAAGTGAAATTGAGCATCCATAGTGGACGAAATTCACTTGAACTATTTAAAATTAGCTACAAAAATCAACACCTTTTGTTGCTATGCAAAGGGGTGACTCGTCTCCAAACCATCAGATCAATATTGCTTCATTCGTATGGGTACAACCTCTTAAAATAAATATGAATTTGGAAATAAATTTAGAAAAATTGTACTCATTTTTTTTAAATTGAAGAAAAATAGAAAAATAGTTATGTATATTTAACTATTTTTTCAACATGAAATTTCAATTTCTATGATAAAATGATTTGGAAAAAATATGAAGAGAAAACTAACTTCTGCATTAACAAATTGTCATGAAAATATTTTTGAAAGACTTTTTAAGTATAATTATTTTCTTTATAATTATTCAATTAAAAGTAAAATAACTATTTAGTCAAATTCCATTGATATTTCAAGAAAATTCTTTTAATCTTCTCTACCAAAGTCAAGATCTCCACATTTATATATTAAAAATAATTGTGTTAACAAGAAAATTCCAACACACATAATTATAAAACCAATATTTATTAAAAATAATTACAAATAAAATAATAGATTTAATTATACTTAATTGTTAGAAAATCTAGAATTAAACGTGTTTGAGAAAGAATATTATTTAAAAGGTCGACCTTTAAAACTATTGAATGCAAAATAAATCGTTCATTATATTAGCAACGTTAAAATTTTCCAGTCGAGCCACCATCCACTTTTTACCACATCTGAATCCTCAGTTTAGTGTCGTACAACTATATATGTGCACGCCTACAATTTATTTATATTTGATAATCAAAAATTTAAATGTAAAAGGACACGAGCAGATTAAAAATATAAAATAATAAAATAAGTGTGTGCTTGTGGTCCTTAAAAGATGTCACATCCACAGAAAATAAAGAATTGCTTGGAGAAAACGTTAGGGAGTGAGCTTCATGGAAAAGACTGAGTGTTGAGCTTACAGAAAAGATAGGTATCAATTACTTTAAATGGTTAATTTTTGTAAATAATTACTGTGTAATTAAAAAGCACTCATCCAGCCAGTATATTGTATTTTTTACTGACAGCCAAGATAAAACCGATTAAAAATAATTAAATTTACATAGATATATACATACAGAATAGAATTGGTTAGTATTTAAATTGAAATTCACAAGTTCCAAAGTCAAGACAATTTTCTTTCTATATCGAAGAAAATTAGAAATTAAAACCATTCAGTAATAAGAACAACGGAGTTTAATAATTAAGCTGCATAAATAGGAACTTTATCCTGAAAACATATTACAAATTATTTTTCATGGTGGGAATTTTTCTTATCATCGAAGAGAATAACCAAGCACAGAGAAGAACTATTCTAACAAACAAAAACATACATATTCCTATTCCACTTGCTTTCTAAACATATTCCTATTCTTCTCAATTTTTTCAACTTGAACTGGACTCTTCACCTATAACAGTGACCGGAGTAGACTCCTCTGCAACGATATTGTCTTCTACACTTTCAGCCTCCGGCGAAATCTCATTTTTCACGGCAGCCTTTTCCATAGCCCGGCGCAGAGCCTGAATCAGCTTTTCAAGAGCAGCGGTTGGATCGTCACTCGCCCTCATCAATTCCTCAGTCACATCCGCCGGGGTGATCTCCGCCTCCTTCATCAGAACCTCAACTTGTTCAAACAGAGGATGATCTTCAACGCCAAGATAGTTTCGAGCAAGAACTTTAAACGCAGGGAAAGTGCAGAAAGACAAATGAATATGCTTATCCATGCGCCCCGACCGAAGAAGCGCAGGGTCCAGCCTATCAACATGATTCGTCGTAAAAATAATAATCCTCTCGCTGCCGCAGCACGACCACAAACCGTCTGTAAAATTCAAAACCCCAGACAAAGTAACCTTGCTTTCCTCACTGCCGCTCTCATCTTTCGCAGGGTTTTGATCTTCCTTACCCACCTTCTTCGCCTTCTTTTTCCGGTCGGACAAATCCAGCGAGCAGTCGATGTCCTCGATAACAATAACAGACTTATTTGTAGTCGCAATCAAAAGCTTCCTCAGCTCGGTGTTGCTCTTGACCTCGGTTAACTCGAGATCATAAATGTCATACTCGAGAAAATTCGAAATAGCAGCGATCATACTCGATTTTCCGGTACCGGGCGGACCGTAGAGCAAATACCCCCGTTTCCATGCACGGCCGACTTTCTTATAATACTTTTCCCTCTGAGAAAACTTTGTGAGGTCCTGCATTATGTCATCCTTTACCTCCGCATCAAGAGCCAGGGTTTCGAATGTCGCAGGGTGCTCGAAAACCACAGGCGTCCAAACGCGGTATATGTCCTCGTACGAATGCGACTTACCACCTTTGTTGGTGTAAATCTTCCGGTGCCGATTTTTCAACTCCATGATTTTTGCGGCCGCAATTACATGAGGCAGATAGGATTCAAATATCCTGGCTTTGTCCTTCTTGTGGAATGTGAGCTCGAAATGGCGCTTTTCATCAGAGAAGCGAGGCTCCATTAACTCTCTGCTATGGAGAGTCCACCAGGCTTTGACACCGTGAGAATCGTCCATGATTTGTTGGCTTTTGTCCATGGTGAAGGTGAAGACCTTGGCATTTTTGGGCTTGCTGAGCTTCAATCTGGCTGCGGCGGAAGAGGACATTGTGCTCAAATAAATCTGCACCGATTCGTAAAGATCGCTGACCTTGAAGCCTTCATTCTCCTCAATCACTAGAGTTATGTAGGAAGACAGAAATCGTGAGAGCCTGTGCAGTAGCTCTGTCAAATATTCGCGAGGGAGGTATTCCCTGGCCAATGTTCCAATGAAAAATATGGCTGCCGTGAGCGTCCCGACATTCGACCACATCTCCATTGGCGTTTTGTGGGGTTGGCTTGAGAGCAGACCTCACAGCGAAGTAAGGCTTATAGCGTGGCCAGCGTCAGTAAAGAACTCATAAAGATGCCACTGCCGTGTCATGGTAGGGTCTAATGAAACATCTCCGTTACCGACATGAGAGTGCCCGATTGCAATACCAGTACCTATACCCCCTTCGTCGCAATTTTCGGTGTCGGCATCTGGTAAGGAGGAAATTGCGAAGCAGATTTTGAGTAACCTCGGTGAATGGCCCGTCAGTAGGTCAGGGGCCTTCCTCGTACTATATTTTATCAGTGGGCAGAAAAAGCTTGGGAGTAATTTCCCCGCTCGCTCCTTATATTACGTGTTCATTTGACCGTAAATGATAACTAGTTAAAATTGAAAAATAAATTGTGTTTTGGATATCATTTAATTATGTCAAAAGTGGTGTTTCTTATGTGAAGAGAGGGAGCTAAATTGTTAGTTCGACCGTTCATCATATTCAAAAAGGGATGTAAGATGATTAAAATGATCTTGATCATTCATTTTTACGCTGGTCGTTTTTATTGTTGAAATTTAATTTTTAAGTGGTTCTATATGTTCACAATCTGAAACATGTACAACGTGCTACATAAAAGTCATCTCTAATATGTTAGTAATTTCTTGTGGAATGTGGATGGTATGATGTTCATTAGATCGAAATGTAATTTGCATTTTAGAGCAATTTGTATTTAATATGAAGCAGCTACCATAGCAAAGTTTGTATGAATTAATAGTTTCTTCTCAAATGTAGATGGCACGGCGTTCATTAAACCTACAAATAGGTATGTCATATGCCTTGAGAATGACCATATTTATAAAATAGGCAATAACAAATACAAGTTATTTAATTATTTATGAATACCTTTGTAGAAATCAGCTGATGAAACACTTAAGTTGTTCTCATGATTTAGTACTTTGTACTTTGGTTTTTGCATTTCAACATATTGTTTGAGGGAAGAAAGAGAGAGATCAATCACAGTTGCAAATGGCAAAGATGGGAGCAGTAGGAGTGATCTACCTGATTGCTCTATTGGATGTGGCTCATGCCTCCACTATTTCTTCCTACCTTATAAGCTTCCAAAATACCATATCTGATATGCAATGATGTCATGTGTTTTAATGCTGTTTACGGGAACACATTCATGTCTTTTTTAGGATTTTTGTGACCAGTGTACTGGTGTTTACTTGGCATTGGATTCAGATCAATAATGGCTTATATTCAATATACCTATTATGTAGCTTAAATGTTATCCTTATTTTCACCGACCTAGTGGAGGAATATGTGATCATTCTATGCACTTTCATTGCTCAAGTGGTGTGTGAGGCCCCCTTTCCAAGCTTCATGATCAGGTTTATGCTTTTGTTGAGTCTGAATTTTGAATTGGATCTTTGATGTTATGATGTGTGATGAATACACATAGAAAAAGAACACTCAAGAAGATTTATTTAATTAATTATGGGATATGGTGTGAGATGAATGAAAGTAGCAAAAGAAATCTAATTTATAATTTATGGATTCGGTATGTGATTTTCTTGGGTGAGATAAATGAATAATAAACAATAGAAGAACACTCAACAAGAACCTCTTAGTTGTAGGGATTGGATATTATAATGTGCGATGAATACTTATAGTAGTAGAAATGTGAAGAAGAAATTTATTTTCTTGTTGATTAAAGGAGGATTATTTATCATTTCTTGTTGGTTCCCCATTAATTCAAATGATGTATTTCATCATTGGTCAATCAATGATGTTTTATTTGGTGATGGATTTTATAAAGTGCTCAAGTGAAAAGGAAATGATGTTGGAGAACATGGTAAAAAAATCCCCATTCACTAAATTTTGAACTATTTTTTGACTGTAGAGAATGAGGCAATCCTTTTTGTAATTTTTTGTTTTGGAATTGAAAATCTATACTAGTGTTTTGCTAATATCAAATTCAAGGGTGAACCCACATTTTTTTATTTGAGTGTTCAAACTCTATGGTCTATTTTGATAATAGTAGTGAGAGAACTGGTTGTGTTTCTTTGTAATTTACATGAACTACTCATGAGAAGTTAAGTTCCATGAGTAGTGACTGAGAACCCCTTACCTTTTTACAAAAATGATAAGGTAATTTAATGTGAATAATAATAAACACTGATTAAAAAATAATTATATAGGATAAGTTGTCTAATACCTAGGCATAATTTATGGGAAAATACTATTACAGATAATATTAGAATGAGTTAATGATTTATAGGGCATCCACCCAACCACAAATATTTTAGTTGATCCCAAATTCACTTGATTAATTTCTTATTTAAAGATATTTAAATTGGTTACAAATTGGGTGCTTTGGTTTGTATTCAATACAAATAAATAATCATCGCCACCTCTCTACATAAACCTAAAAATATAACTATTGTCATTGCCACCTTTGCATGGATATTTCATGAATAATTGTATTCAGGAAACTCTCATCCACCTAACAGCCCTATAAATATTTAGCTATCCCTTAATTATTTTACTTGTAATTCCTTTATGTATTGTTTGTAGCTTTGCATTCTTATTTCCAAATACTTTCTGGAGATTTTGTTACACTTTCTCATCAAATAGGTATTTACCTACCTCCATTGCTCATATTTGAAGGATAGTTGGACTCTTCATCTGCTCTGGAATGGGATAACTTTCTTAGTTGCTTTACTATTTGAAGTGACTTTTGAGTCTTTTTTTATCATATTTAAACATAGAAAAAATTTATCCTAAGTCCTAAGTGCTTAGAATAATAGGATTCAAGGCCTTTTCTTAGGGTTTCATTGAGACGGAGATCAACAAGGTGTATAGATTGACTTTCAACCATGAAGGTGATCTAATCAGACCTAGATCTCCATCAATTTTGAGGTCGGAATGGATTGGAATTGATTGATTATCATTAACCTAATTAAACTGTGTGCCCTAATATGATAAAAGTAATATTAATTAGGTCATTTCAAAGTTTGAATACATTCTAAGAGTATTTGAATTTGTCATTTATGCATGCATATTTTGGTGAAAAGCATTAAAAGGATAAAGAATTGCATAACTTCTTGGTCATTTCAAAAGATAAGTTCCAATTTCTAGATTTTTTAAACTAGGGTCAATTAATTATTGTATTTTACAATTTGAAAATTACCTTTTGAACATGTTGTATTAATTCAAAAATCTAAAACTATAAAGCATGATTGTGTAATCTATATAAAATTAGGGATTTTGAACATTTATAAAAATTTGTTTGTTGCCAAATCTGGACCTATGAAAATTGGGATCCCCAGACACTGGCATTTATTTTAGGATTTATAAAGCATTGAAATTTAACTCCTCTTTTATAGGGCACTAGTTCCCCTATCCAAACTATTTTGGACCAAATTTTAGTGGCATTAATCTCTTTGAGTTTTATGTCCAATTCCATTCTCAATTTTTGTGTATTGTTTTGTAATATTTTTGTGTTTATATAATTGTGTTACTTGTGATAAAGAGCTTTAAAAATGACTAAATTCTTTGTAAAAATAATGTATTCTTTGAAATCATGGTTGATGTTTCATTTTGTGATTTTGGCAATTTAAATACTTATCCAATAGATGATGCAGCTCATGTATCCTTCTCTCCCAATGCATGCCCTCTTAGCGAGGATATCTTGGTGCAAGAGGAGGAGATCATGGATAGATCCCTAAACAATACCTTACCGAACCTTCAAACCAACATTCTCCTTAAGAACATAACACCCAAGCATGAAGAATCCATATACAGTCATCTAGCCTTACCCACTCACCCTAGTTAAAAGTTCACAAAGCCTATTATACCTTCTGTAGCATAGGGAAAATTCACAATTAGCAAAACAAGCATAAACTTCAAAGTAAAACCTACGCTAACAATAAAGAGTTCAATGGAATATAAAGCATAAATAATTGAAAGATCTCACCAAATCCTCGTGCATTCCATGGATCACCTTCATTGCACTTCTCCATTTTTCTCTAGTATAAATGCCCTCTTAAGTATGCAAGTACGGCCTAATGATAAATGATATTAGAAAAACATTGAATATTTATAAAGTTGCTTCCAAAAACTCATAAGATTTCGGGAGGAGTAATAATGATAGAGATATAAATGGTGGGGATTAAATTAAATAATAATTTAATCTCTAGTGGAAACTAGAAGAATAAAGACTACATGTAAAGATAAAGATTGAAATAGATAGAAGATAAGAATAAATTAATTAAATAATTAAAGTTATTTAATTAATAAAGGTTTGCACATAGAAGATAAGAATAAATCTAGATAACGGACTGATTAAGACAAAAAGTCTGTTCGTTAGAGACAATTAGATATTAAATCACCATATAATTGAATGATCAAATTAGATCTATACTTAAGTGATAAATGAATAATTAGATAACAAAGAGATTATCTAATCATAGAGAAATATGCCATGGATAAACCTTTATATGAATTAAATAATAATTTAATTCAATATTCAAGATTTTAGGATTAAATTAAATAAATAAAGATTTATTTAATTAAATGGAGAAATGGCTAAGGAATAATTAAATAATTAAAGTTATTATTTAATTATAGTTGAAAGTGTGATAGGAATTAATTTAATAATTTAAAATGATTATTTAATAGAAGATAGATTTAATTAGTGACGTAATTAAATAAATAATATTTATTTAATTAATCAAGAAAGAATAAAGGTAAAAAATGAATTAATTACATAATTAAAGTTATTTAATTAATAGAGAACATATGACTTTAGAAAATAATTAACATTATTAACATTATTTAATTATGAGAAATGAAGATGTAAGAATTATGTAGAAGTTTAAAGGGTCGCAGGCCTATGACAATATTTGGTGTCTACAGTTTGTCCCTCTTTGATACAATGTTGTTTATCATGTTGTGTCAAATAAAATCAGTCAAAATATGCCACACTGATAGTTGGATAAGGTGTGCCCCCTCGAAAGAAATTTACATTTTTTCAAAAAAAACTACTAAAAATATATATATATATATTTCCAAAATTCAACTTGATAGCTAGAAAAGTGATGGTGAAGTCAGTTTTGAATTTCATGAAGTTTAGAGAGTCTGACTTTGTTTCAAATGTGACAAAAAGGGCCTACAGTTATAACCCTAAGGTAAAAGCCCTAATTTTGATGGGGGTATAAATAAGAATTTGGAAAATTTGAGTTCATTTTACACTTTGAACCTTGGAGATTTGGAGCTCTAACTAAAGATGGAGCGAGTTCCTTTTGGCGAGCATAGGGCCTACAGAGTTCGTACGTTTAGGCGGTCGGAGGGTGCAGGAGATCCGGTAAGTTACTTTGAACCCGCTTGGTCAAGTTTTATTTTCACACATTTCTAGATAGGTTTTAATTTTAGCAGTCAGTTGTGTCACACGGAAAAAGCCACAATTGCATTCGCATTGTACGCATTTTCATGTCAAATGACACATTTGTTAAGATGTGATGCATCTACAGGTTGGTTAACCGCATATACAAATGTGTGACACAATTGTCAGTGATTGTGCGCAATCGCAAAATTGTTTGTTGCAATTGCTCATGAGTGACGCAATTGTTATAGTGATCCACAATTGAATTGGAGGTTCAATGCAACTAATGTGTTGTGACGCTTATGTTAATGTGCATCGCAATTGCACAAATAGTGACACATTTGAATTTGAGTGACACAATTGACTGGAAAAAATTTAGACCAAGGTTTGATTTGACCTGCTCTTATAAAATAGTGGTTATGATGTTGATGACAAGTTCATTTAGATTCGATTTATACCACAGAGTCTCAATCACCTAAAACCTATAAATTGAGGGATCAGATGACTAGCAGTGAGAGGTGTAGGTTATGGTGACTTGGCTTGTATCATGTGGTGTACATGCTTGTCATTAGGGAAAACAGGGGTATGTTGACTACATTGGTTGAGCATTGGCATTCGAAGACATCTTCATTTAATCTTCCTACAGGAGAGGCGTCTATTACATTAGAGGATGTATACCAGATTTTGCGTCTACCTATCCAAAGAGAGAGGGTGAGATATGATCATGGAGTGCAGGATATCAGGAAATGGAAGATTTTTATGTATATGATGATATAGCTCAGCTTGGTATTGATAGATATGAGATCAGATGGGAGACACTAGTTGCTCGATATCAGAGATTTGACTGCATTGTATGTATTGTGATAGCTAGGATAGTGATCCCAGATTAGTGTGGGCACGGTTTTCTAGTTGGATGGGGGGAGATGCTTGTGGGTATGTTGGCCAAGGAGACAATATATGCATGGGGTCCTTTTTTATTGGCTATGGTATAATTTCAGCTACATGATATTGCATATAGATGAGGACATTCTATGAGCTGTGGGGTCACACTATTGATGGTCTAGGCTTGGGAGCATATTGCAATGTTTCGTCCACCAGTTGATCAGCATATAGAGACCACCACGCCATATGTATATATGTACATGCAGGTGTAGTGACACAGACACATGTGGATGATATTGGTTATTGGAGACATGGTCTAGATACACTTGTCAATTTTATCTATAGGCCATACGTGGATAGTCATCGGTGGCTAGATGAGCATGAGAATCTAGCATGGTGTAGGTAGGAGAGGTTCTTGATTTAGAGGATTGTGTAGTCTATTCACATTATTGAAATGTATTTTCCAAATCAAGTGCTTAGACAATTCAAAGAGAAACAAGGAGAGCCTCATGGGCTGATAGTATTTGTGCAGTCATCGAGAGAGGTTACACCTTGGGGGTTGATGATTGCAGTGGCTACAGCAGAGTAGGCCATTGATAGATTACAAGTACAGCAGTGGGTTTAGAGAGGAATAGTAGTAGATGTCAGCACTACTCCTGAGTATGATGCCTGGTGGAGGAAACATAGGCCTACTCTATTGACAAATTTTTACCAGCCTGCCCTAGTAGTGAGATGAGGACGGGGTCCTCAAGGTAGGAGAGGTGGTGGCAAAGGTAGAGGAGATGGAGGTTGAGGGGATGGTGGAGGTCAGGGTGATGATGGAGGTGATGACGGAGATGGTGGTGATGGTGGTCAAGGTGGGAGAGGAGGTGATGGGCGGAGAGTTCGTCAGAGACTGAGGAGGAGGAGGAGGTCACTTTCTTCTATATGAGATGAGGGAGAGGAGGAGGAGAGACTAGAGGAGAGACATGATGAGAGGCGATAGGAGGAGGGGATACATGAGGAGAGACATGAGGTGGAGCGAGAGGACCTAAGGGTTATTAGGAGGATATGCCTGATGTGGAGGTGGAGGAGGGCGAGAGAGAGGAGCTAGAGGTATTAGTTGTCGTAGTTGGGTGATCCCACAATACTAGTTTACAATTTTTGGGCAAACTAGACACTAAACTGATTTTTTTTAACTAAATTTTCACTTTCAAAATCCTATAGTGGATAAACCGTGAGGAATTTGAAGATGATCAAAACTAGTGATTTGTGAAATTTTGTCTATATATTCTAAATATATTTTTTTCAAAAAAATTGGAATCAGATTGCAGTTATTTTTCCATCTCCTTCGAAAACTAGTTTTTTTTTTAAAACAACATTTTTAAGGAGTGACACTCACCGTATATAACATAACTTTTTTGTATGAAAGATAAAATTCTTTTTTTTTTGAATTTAGATTTGTAACTATGATATCTAGAACTTTCATTTGGTTTCATAGTGTTTTGTCAAATTTATATTTTTTCCTTAATCAATTTTCGAAGTGAAACCAATTACAATTGAAACATAGGTGGACTGTATACAACATAACTTTTTATGTATGTATCAAAATCCAATTTATTTTTTTAAATGGATCAAGGAAATCAATACCTAGCCTGAACATATTTTTTAAAATTTAATTTTCATAATCTGCTATTTTTCCACATGTGCAGAACAAAGAGCTTGATTTTCGGTGAAAAACCTATGTTTAATAAAACTAAAAAAACACATACATAATAAAACCAAAACATATTAAAATTATATTCATTGGATATCTCATTTTGAGGACTACCATGATCATTTAAAATAAATTTTAAATGAATTCATTTGATCCCCCAAAAGGTAAATAAAAAGTGATTTTTTATCAGCATTTTGATAGGTGTAAAGGAGACTCCATTGTAGGTATGGTTTAAAACTAGAAAAGTTATATCCAAGGGGGTTTGATCTAAGGTGGTTTGATCAAACCATATTCACTTGAAATCCTTAAAATGAATTTTTTTAAGGCTTAAATCATTATATTTTCTAAAAATATGTGATTTCAGCAAAAATCAGAATCTCCTAGAAATTGTAAACCAACTTTGTGGGATCACCTAGCTACCATGGAGTTAGATGTAGGGGTACATGAGGAGAAGCCGAAGGATGATGATATGGGTGAGGAGGATCACATCCTCTGTGAGAGGATCATAGCCGGCGAGGAGGGTTATGACGATGTGCCCATCGGGGGCGGTTCCAGGGACAAGGATGATGAGTTGGCCAGAGTGTAAGCACTAGAGGTCGAGGTATAGTCCCTACGAGTGGAGAGGGATGGTATACAGGTGGAGAGAGACTCCCTATAGATGGAGAGGGACACTGTAGTGATCCAAGCCCAATAGGCAGATCAGAGGGTTATTGACTTTATGGTTGGATGTACAAGTACAACTATTGACAAAACACAGGAACTCCTCATAGTAGGGAGGAGAGAGTAGTATTACAAAGATCTATATGAGTAAGAAATCCCACCTAAGTGGAGGGATCTGAGTACATCAGAGGCACTGAGCAATGGTTGATCGTACAACAGGCAATCTCAAAGCAGGTTCAATAGAGGCAAGAGCAGCAGTCAGAGCACTGGGCAGCATGGTAGTAGTGGATAGATCCACTTTTGACTTATGTATTTTAACACGTATATTATGTATCCTTTGACCCTGGGAGCTCTTATTTATGGATGATAAATTATGACCTTGTATTGTGACACACTTTTTGAGATATATATATACTATTTTTAGCGACGGTTTATATGATATGCATTTCTTTATATGCAGTTTTCTATTTATGCATGTGTTATGGATGCTAATATTTACTTTATGATATGTATGTAGCCTATGATGATATGTCAATTATTTATGATGATTTATGCATTTAATTTTATGATATTATGGATTTCATGTATGGATACTATGTTTATCACATGATGAAATGCTATGTGATTTTAATATGTACAATGTCATGTGAATACATTTGTTATGATAATATGTTATGTAGTTTGTGATGGTGAATGCATGTAATTTGATGGATTCCTAGATGTGATAGATGTGTATATTTTTATGGTTTTTCAAATGTAGCATATATATATGATTTAATATGTACATAGGTATGGAAATGTCTAAATTATTTTTGTAACATGAATGCATATGTAGGGTAATTCATTCTTTTTTGTGTCACAAGACTTCATCATAATGTAGGAAAGAAGATATGTTAGCGCAAAAAATCTAGCTGTTAGTATTAGAAATCTTCAATATTCTTTTGAATCATAAAATTTCTTGCATTAATCATAATTGGGTGTTAAATGATACAAATGAATAAAAAACACCATGATATGAGATAGACCAAGGTGTGCAAGGTCATCCACCTACTAAAAACAGATAGTCTCAAACAAGGAGTGTCCTAACTCGTACTAAGGGAAAAGTTCGATTGATGACGACTGTCTGACACAACTGAATTTGACGTTATTTTTGGGATTTTGAAAGATATTTGAATGTTTTGGGTTTTGACATGCTTTGATTTTTTGACTTTTTGGAATGGTTTGATGTTTTTGGATTTTTTCAAGACATTTTATGATGTTTTTTGGGTTTTATTCAGGACATTTTATGATGTTTTTGGATTTTTTTACTTTTTTCAAGACATTTTATGATGTTTTTGGGCTTTTTCAGTACATTTTATGACCTCAGAACAGCAAGTGCAAGGTCCAAATGACATAGGTCGAGTATTTTCCCCAGCTGGGTATAAGACCAATAGGATGAAATGGGGATGTGGAGTGTAGTTGATGTCAATCATTCCAAGTTATAGAAAGGACAATCCTTTATTATGGGTGGAATGATAGAGAAATAAAATCCTCAACCCAATATCCTAAACCATAATCTATATACCCTATACACTTAATCTTATACCCTCAACCCTAAATACTATCCCTCAACCCTCAACCCTATACCTTAAACCCTAAACCCTAAACCATCATCCCTCATCCCTATACTTTATACCCTCAACTTTATACCTAATATCCTAAAACCTAATTGTTATTCCATATACACTTAACCCTATACCTTAAACACTAAACCTTACACCCTCAACCCTCATAGGGGGAGAGAGAAAGAGGGGGAGGGAGGGATTGGGGAAAAAGAGAGAGAGAGGTTGGGAGGGGAAGAGAAGATAAAGATAAGTAGAGAGGGAAGGAGAGGTAGAGATGCATGAGAGATAAATATTGGATAAGGAAGGATAGATGGATGGAGAGGTATGGATGGAGAGAGAGGGAGGTGAGAGAGAGGTGAGATAGAGAGCAATAAAGAGAGTGTGGTAGGGAGTGATAGAGGGATATGTGGGTAGGGAGGGATAGGTGAGATAGAGAGAAGTAGAGAGATATAGAGATAGAGGGAAGGATGGAGGGTGGGTGAGATAGGGGAGGAAGGGAGGGGTAAAGAGGGATATGTGAGATAAAGATAAGTAGAGAGAGAATGGTGACATATAGAGAAGGAGAGAGTTATAGAGAGGGAAAGAGAGAATGGTGAGATAGAGAGGAGAGAGTGAGAGAGAAAGAGGGTGAGGGAAGAGTGAGAGAGATCGAGAGAGAGAGAGGTGAGGGAGGGAGAGGAGAGATATAGAGTAGATAGGGTAAAAGGTAGGGAGGGAGACATCTAGTGAGAGAGAGAGAGGGGGCTAGGGGAGATAAAGATAATTAGAGAAAGAAGGAGAGGTAGAGAGAAGTAGAGAGAGAATAAGGGAGGGAGATAAAGATAATTAGGGCTTAGGATATTAGGTATAAAGTTGAGGGTATAGATTATAGGGATGAGGGATGAGGGTTTAGGGTTTAGGGCTTAAGGTATAGGGTTGAGGGTTGAGGCATAGTATTTAGGGTTGAGGGTATAAGGTTAACTGTATAGGGTATATGTATTATGGTTTAGGATATTGGGTATATAGTTGAGGGCATTGGGTTGAGGATATTAGGTTTAGGGTTGATGGTTTAGTGACATCAAATCCAAGGGAAATCAGATAGCCTTCCATCTTCACTTCTAGAATGCATAGTTTGTGCCATCAAACATAGGTATCTCCTTTCTTGCCATCCTAGATCTACCTCAAGCAGTTAATCTTTTGTTTAAGGAACCATTATTTGATACCAATTTTTGAATGAATAAGACAATTGAGAGGGGGTTGAATCTGTTGTATCAAATTAAAACATCAAAAACCTCAATAGTAATTAGATCCATAAGAATTCATTAAATCCTTAATATGTTATGATGTTTAAACATGAAAAGCAGATAAAAAAAAGTGAAACAACCAACACCATACACAAGAGAACGCCAAATTTACATGGAAAATCCTAGAATGGAAAAACCACATTGAGGATTAGCTCACAATATAAGTAATTGAAAAACCGGTACAAGGATGCTCACTACCAAAATAGGACACATTGTCTTGAGAGGCTCACAGCCTAGGCTTACTACCAGAAAAGAAATAAGAAAGAAGATAAAATGTTACATAGAGAACATAATCTCAATGCAACAGATAATCCACCACAATAGCTCCAATAAAACTCGAAACCTTCAAGAGATCAAGATACATCATCGAACTGAATTCAACAATCTTGTGTTATACCTCACACTACAATTTGCACTTATACACTTAATTTCACATCACAAACCTCAACTCTATTCCACACTCCATCTTGCATCAATTCACCTTGTATTTATACCATCCATAGCTTTAAAAATATCTTCAAGTCAGCTACACTCACCTTACACTTTATAAATTCAAAATAGGTCGGCACTAAACATTCTCACAGTGGATAGGAATGAAAGTGGACCAAAATAAATAAAAAGCATAATTGGGACCCAAATCAACTCTCACATGCCACGCTAGACCTTTAACTATCTTCGAATGTAGTGTAAACACCATGTCGGTTGTTACTCATGCAAACACCATTAAACTTTGAATTATACACTTCCTCAAATCCAAGGATGACTTTCAAACCACACACCATGCCTTATCATAATCTATAATGTTCCTTTATCACCCTTAAATTCATCAAACTCCATAAAAATTCACACCTTTAGAATGTACACAACTTATGCACTCAAGCTACACTACCAAACACTGCAACTATAAAATCCATCTTTTGGAGCACCAAACCACGAATCCTCTTGACACATCCAAGAGATCAACACCATCAACATACCTTCAAAATTGCAAGACCTGAAGAACAATTGTGGAGAAAAATAAAGCAAAAATATTTCTCCCAAATACCTTTGTAAGTGCCTCAACCCTGCAAAACCAGTTCACACACTGGTGAACATAACTTCCTCTAACCATCAATCCAAAAGACAAAATTCTATATATAGAAACTTTGAGCACCTCTATCCAACATATCCAAACCACATAATAAAATATTAAACCTAGAAGAAATCCAAGCAAAACTAGAACACCTCTGCAACATCTCGTTTCCTTATTTTATCAATTTTCTCAATATCCTTGACATTTAAACCATAAACAAAAGATTATCAAAGTGAAACCAAAGGTTAACATTAGCAACTTAACTACTAACAACATAATTCAACTAATCAAAGCAACAATCTCTCTCAACCACTACACAAATGTCACCAATGACAACACAAGCCTATTGGCATCAATGGCAACACCTTCATAGTTACTTGCAACAACAATGCACATAAACTTGTACAATTGTAGGAATTTTCATGTGAACTAAAAAAATTATGTTTAAAATAAGTTTGAGTTCTATTGGAAACGAAATGCTCAATAATTCACTAGCATGACATCATATTAATATGGTAGTAGGGATTTCCAAGTGAACTATAAAATTTAATTTCTTCTATATCTGGTTTAGTTGAACACTAGATTCCCATATAAATGTTAAATTAAATACATAATTAATTTTGCGGTTTTGATAATTACATATAATGGAAATTGGGCAACCCAAAAAGTGTAGGTTCAATAATGAAGACAATATTCACTATAGCAAGGAAATTCAAGTGAATTGGAGATAGCAAGGAATTCCATTGCTACTAGAAACATAAGGGAATTCATTGGAAAAAAAATCCTATAAGGCTAGAATCTCCCACTAAAGGATAACTTTCTCATTTTTCATAATTTTGACTTGCTCCAAAAGGAATCATGGATCTTTGTTTAAGTGTTCTACCCATCTACAATGGAATATTAAGCATTAAAGACATCAAAACCTAATACTTAGAGGATTTGGTGGATTTTTCCATCATCGCCAAAGAAAAGAAAAAAACAAAAGGGAAAAGAAAAAGAGAGGGTTCTCATTTTGCTGAAGCAAAATGGGGCATGTTATGAGAGTACATTACAAGATGATGAAAAAACCTCAATCCTCCAATGCCTCTGACCTCCAATAGTGAAGGCTTAAAGTATGAATCCATTCTTAGTATCTTCAAAATAGTAATCCTCAACAAAAGCATCATATGGTGGATCCTCATCCTTAATACAATATTCTCTAGGGTCAATCTCAATTGCCTTGAATTATCCACTATACACTTCATTTCTTAAAAAGAAAATATCTTATTTTCTCAATAGGTGATTAGCTTCCAACAAATAGAGCTTTAAATAGTTATCAAAAAAATTCCTAGTAGCACTCTTGATGGTATCATCAATGGGAAGAACATGAATGCACTTACCATAACATTGGTGAATAGAAATCGTGTCTCCCATAAAAATCATCACATTTGAATGCATAACTTTGTTCATTCAATTTTCATCTACCAAAGCAATACAGATCATATCCTTCCTCTTTTTTCCCTTAATACTTGGATTGTGTCTTCATGAAACAACCAAAATGTTCCATGGTGTCTAAGTAAAATAAAACAACCAAGTTATCATCGTTAATGGCTTCATCCACAACCAATTGATTCACTACCTTCTTTATCAATAGAGTATTTTTATTTATCGTCATAATTGGAAGATTAGACATTACACAAGATGTGATAGGCTTAGGGGTTTTCTACACCTTGATGAAACCCATTCTGCAATTCTCTTCAATGGAAAGATGAGGCTGATAAAAAAAATTATCTTGTCTACCATTAATAATGCCTCTACAAATGTATTCAATCTTAGCAACTCAGCATATCCTTGTCTTTAAATGTTGTGCTATTCATTTATATCTTCCATCACACCCTCTAAAATAGTGTCAGATATTCTTTATGAACCATGCATAAATAATATGAATTGAGATTGAGTGCAACCTTATACTAATTTTGCAAACTTCATCAAGAAATATTATTTTCATGCATTCAGCCCACAACATAAAAAAACCTTCAATGCGACTAGTTTAGGTTTCATTCTTCTATGAAAATGGAGACTATTTTTGGTGCATTCTAGAGTGATCGAGTCCTTTAGGCATATGGCATCCAACACATTTTCTATCTATCTTTCTTGGTCACTTTTACACCATGTCACACATAGCTCTTCTTCAATCCATCAACACTTTCACTCTACATCTTATCCAATAATTGTATTAAAATTTCTCTAATACTAAAAGAGGAGAAAAATAAAATTCTTGATCAATTTATTTGATGAAAAGTGACCAAATTTAAAAGAGGAGAAATATAGTTACCAATTACATAACCATATAACTGGCTATGACAAAAAAAGGTAATATGGTAAGCTACACTAACAAAAGTAAATAAATAGAAGGAATCTTGTATTCAAAAAAGAAATTCACTTTCTTTTCATATTTATTTAATGTACTACTTTTAATCCCTAATGTATCCTTTAAGTCTATACATTTCACTCTTCTCACATCTTCACCCTCCTTTCATTTCCTATATTTTCCTACAACCTAAAATTCATCATTTGTTCCTTTAACTTTGTAATTCTCTTAATTTTTGTCCTCAAATTCTACATCATAAATCACCTAGCCCATCCCCTTTTTGTAACACTTACTAAAGTATAGTTTGTGACATTTTCTTCATAAGCCATAAACCTTGAACTAATTTAATATACCTTTATATATACACAAATCAAATTGAAACATTGAATTTGTCATATAGAAAAAATCTAAAGAAGGAAAAAAAAATGCAACAACATGAATGAAAAATCTCTCCATTAGTTTTGCAAAGAGATATAAAAAAGAGAAAATAATGAGATAAATAATTATGTGGAATGCTTATTTTCTAAATCTGAATCAATCAAGTGATGCAATTAACCTTGTCCATTTTTATTTTTTTATCATTCCTAGGTGCAAGAAAAAAACTAGATTAACATTATTGATGTCTTTGTCGACCACTAGCTAATTTTCTACCTCATTTTCATGTTTGGGGAATAAGAATACAAAGGTATTATAGGGAACACCACTCCTCTCCCTACTAAAATCCAACAAAGACTAGAGCCTAGAATTCAAAGGGGGTAAAAGAGCATAAGCAAGATGTATAATAAAAATTCATTAACACTTTCAACAATTTTCAATCTTCTTAGTCTCTAAGATACTACAATACAAGTTATATTATTGAACTATTTTTTTCCACGTGAAAATTTGAAATTCTTTTATGATAAAAAGACTCAGAAAAAATCTTAACAGAAAGATAACTTCTCCATTAACAATTTGACATAAAAATATTTTTGAAAGACTTTTTAAGTATAATTGTTTTCTTCATATAATTATTCTATTAAAATAAAATAACTATTTAGTCAAGTTTCATTGATATTTCAAGAAAATAATATAATCTTCTCTTCTAAAAGCAAGATCTCCACATTTATATATTAAAAATAATTTTATCAACAAGAAAATTTCAACATAAATAATTATAAAACCAATATTTGTTAAAAAAAAATACAAATAAAATAACAGATTTAATGATATATTTTTTTTTTGAAAAAGAAACCATTTTATTAATAAAAATACAAGATTTAATTATACTTAAATGTTAGAGAATCTAGAATTAAACATGTTTGAGAAAGAATATTATAAAAAAAGGTTGACCTCTAAAACTAATGAATGCAAAGTAAATCGTTCATAATATTAGCAACGTTAAAACTTTCTAGTCGAACCACCATCCACTTTTACTCTTTTTACCACATCCTATATATGTGCACACCTACAATTTATTTATATTTATGACAGTCAAAAATTTAAATGTAAAAGGACAAGAGCAGATAAAAAATTAAAATAACTCTGTTCATGTGGTCCTTAAAAGATGTTACATCTACAAAGAAAATAAAGAATTTGCTTGCAGGAAAAGTTAGGGAGTGAGCTTCATTGAAACACTGAGTGTTGAGCTTAGACAAAAGATAGGTATCAAATTACTTTAAATAGTTTAACTTTTCTAAATAGTTACTATGTAATTTTTAACTGTCAGCAAAAATGAAATCGATTAAAAACAATAAAATTTACATAGATATATACATACAGAATAGAATTGGAAGTCAATCAAGACAATTTTCTTTTGGTTCTAGGAAAATTCACCATTAGCAATTCATCGCTATGGAAAATTCACCGCTAGCAATTCACCGTAGTGGAAAATTAACCGTATTATTATCAAAGTTATTGCGGCGGTGAATTTTTCATAATGATGAATTACTGAGGGTGAATTTTCCTTCGGTGAATTACTGACGATAAATTTTCCGTATACCTTTTCTTTCTATATCGAAGAAAATTAGAGATTAAAAACATACACCAATAAGAACAACGGAGCTTAATTACTGAGCTACATAAATAGGGACATTATCCTCACAACATATTACAATTTTTTTTCATGGTCGGAGTTTTCCTTATTGTCAACCAGAATAACCAAGTACAAAGTAGAACTATACTAACAAACAAAAACATACATTACTATCTATATCCCACTTGCTTTCTAAACATATCCCTATTCTTCTCAATTCTTTCAATTTGATCTAGATTCTTCACCTATAACAGTGACAGGAGGAGATTTCTCTCCAACTGAATCGGCTTCTACACTTTCAGTCTTCGGAGAAATCTCATTTTTCATGGCAGCCTTTTCCATAGTCTGGCGTAGAGCCTGAATCAGCTTTTCAAGAGCATCGGTTGGATCATCACTCGCCCTCATCAATTCCTCAGTCACATTCACCGGGGTGATCTGAGCCTCCTTCGTCAAACCTCAAATTTTTCAAACAGAGGATGATCTTCAACATCAAGATAATTTCAAGAAAAAACTTTAAACACAAGAAAAGTGTAGAAAGACAAATGAATATGCTTATCAATACGCCCCGATCGAAGATGCACAGGGTCTAGCCTATTAACATGATTCGTCGTAAAAATAATAATCCTCTCGCTGTCGTGGCACGACCACAAACCGTCTGTAAAATTCATAACCCCGGACAAAGTAACCTTGTTATCGTCATTGTCACTCTCATCTTTCGAAGGGTTTTTCTCGTCCTTGCTCTCTTTTTTTGCCTTCTTTTTTCGGTTGAACAAATACAGCTAACAGTCGATGTCCTCGATCAGAATAATAGAATTATTCGTAGTTGCAATCAAAAGCTTCCTCAGCTCCGTGTTGCTCTTGACCTTGGTTACCTCCAAATCATAAATGTCATACTCGAGAAAATTTGAAATAGCAGCGATCATATTCGATTTTCTGGTGCTAGGCGCACCGTAGATCAAATAACCCCGTTTCCATGCACGGCCAACTTTCTTGTAATACTTTTCCCTCTGAGAAAACTTTTTGAGGTCCTGAATTATCTCATCCTTTACCTCTAGATCAAGAGCCAGGGTTTCGAACGTCGCAGGGTGCTCGAAAACCACCTGCATCCAAACGCAGTTTAGTAATGAAGACAATATTCACTATAGCAAGGAAATTCAAGTGAATTGGAGATAGAAAGGAATTCCATTGCTACTAGAAATAGAAGGGAATTCATTGGAAAAAAAATCTTATAAGGCTAGAATCTCCCACTAAAGGATAACTTTCTCATTTTTCATAATTTCAACTTGCTCCAAAAGGGATCATGGATTTTTTTTTAGCTTTCTACCCATATACAATGGAATATTAAGCATCAAAGACATCAAAACTTAATACTTAGAGGATTTGATGGATTTTTCCATCACCACCAAAGAAAAGAAAGAAACAAAACGTAAAAGAAAAGGAGAGGGTTCTCATTTTGTTGAAGTAAAATGGGGCATGTTATGAGATTACATTACAAGATGGTGAAAAAACCTCAATCCTCCAATGCCTCTAACCTCCAATACTGAAGGCTTAAAGTATGAATCCATTTTTAGTATCTTCAAAATAGTAATCCTCAACAAAAGCATCATATGGTGGATCCTAATCCTTAATACAATATTCTCTAGGGTCAATCTCAATTGCCTTGAATTATCCACTATACACTTCATTTCTTACAAAGAAAATATCTTTTTTTCTCAATAGGTGATAAGCTTCCAACAAATAGAGCTTTAAATAGTTATCAAAAAAATTCCTAGTAGCATTCTTGATGGTATCATCAATGGGAAGAACATGAATGCACTTACCATAACAATTATGAATAGAAATCATGTCTCTCATAAAAATCATCACATTTGAATGCATAACCTTGTTCATTCAATTTTCATCTACCACAGCAATACAGATCGTATCCTTCTTCTTCTTTCCCTTAATACTTGGATTGTGTCTTCATGAAACAACCAAAATTTCCCATTGTGTCTAAGTAAAAGAAAACAACCAAGTTATCATCATTAATGGCTTCATCCACAACCAATTGACTCACTACCTTCTTTTTCAATAGATTATTTTTATTTATTGTCATACTTGGAAGAGTAGACATTGCACAAGATGTGATAGGCTTAGGGATTTTCTCCACCTCGATGAAACCCATTCTGCAATTTCCTTCAATGGAAAGATGAGGATATAAAAAAAAAATTATCTTATCTACCATTAATAATGCCTCTACAAATGTATTCAATCTTAAAAACTCAGCATATCCTTGTCTTTAAATGTCGTGCTATTCATTTATATCTTCTATCACACCCTCTACAACAATGTCAGATATTCTTTCTGAACCATGCATAAATAATATGAATTGAGACTTAGTGCAACCTTATACTACTTTTACAAACTTCATCAAGAAATATTATTTTCATGCATTTAGCCCACGACATAAAAAAACATTCAATGCGACTAGTTTAGGTTTCATTCTTCTATGAAAATGGAGACTATTTTTGGTGCATTCTAGAGTGAACAGGTCCTCCAGGCATATGGCATCCAACACATTTTTTATCTATCTTTCTTGGGCACTTTTACACCATGGCACACATAGCTCTTCTTCAATCCATCAATACTTTCCCTCTACATCTTATCCAATAATTGTATTAAACTTGCTCTAATATTAAAAGAGGAGAAAAGTAAAATTCTTGATCAATTTATTTGATGAACAGTGACCAAATTTAAAAGAGGAGAAATATAGTTAC